>OY744543.1:34009844-34249844 GCA_963556195.1 Sepiola atlantica
ATTACCATGTAATATGTGCATATATTTTCGCAAATTTAAAAATACACTTGAGAATGTGAGTGATCTATTGATTTTAGTTTTACTGGTAGTTTAAAATCAATAAATATTTTTCATTAGTACCAGCAAAGGAAAAGTTTTAAACAAAACAAGCCAAAAAAACAAACTATTAAAAGAATGGTTTTTGACATCGAAAAATAGGTACAAATTTTTCCGATACGCCAGGAAGTTCTGATTTTTCTGATTCTGATTAATCGTCCCAACATTAATCTTTACTTATTAATACAGGAGAGTTGGTGAGACAAAAACACTTGTGCCAGTTTAAAAAAAAAAAAGAAAAAAAGTACGATTCTGACAAAAATTTAGTTTCAAATCCAACTCGGGTTGTGGTTTTACATAAAAAAAATGAAAAAAAAAACTAAAAAAAAAAAAATAAATAAATAATAAAAAAAAACCTTTAAAAAAAAAACTATACTGGCTTCTGTCAAATTTTCGACCTCTCACCTGTTTCATAATGAGTGTAAAAGTAAAGAGAAAAAAGAAGTTCTGTTTAGTATCACCAATTTGGAACTGTTAAGTAATTCAAAGCCTCATTTTCTGTACATACAAACTTGGAATTTATTTCTATTCATTGTATCCTCGAATTGTACACAAATGAAGGCTACACTAGATATATTAATGTTTCATTTAGCTTATTTACATGATTGATTTATATAATTATTTTTTTGTCTCAATTTTTTGGATGAGGAATTATTATATACATCAATGCATGTAAGAATACTCAAATTTTAAGTATATAAGAAATATACACATAATCAGCATGCAATACAAATCTCTCATTATTTAAATTGTAGTTCCTGTCGGTTTCTTTATTGCCCCCCTCCCCCAGGGTTTTACAGATAAACCCCTAAAGCCATATATATTCAGAAGTTACATTAGCCAGAGTACTTGGATAAGTATATTTCATTTTGATCAAAGTGGATACATTATTATGACAGATATCTACATGTAAGACTTTTTACTTTGAAAATTATACAAAAAAATAATAGAATAGAAATGTTATGTCTGTTAGAACTTTAAGCTGAGGTGCACAGGAGCCTTCATTCATTCTTAGGAAAATATGGTGTGCCTCGAGGGGATTAAAGACCAAGTTTACCGAAACTTATTCCACTAAATATCACCTTACTTATACCTCTTTTCATCCAATCAATGCTGAGTATATGTGTATTATACACTGAAGATGAGAATAAAAAGGTACTATGGTGTTATAAGCTGTGTACAAAAGGACATAGTTCTTCATCTAATCCCGGGCAACATCGCGTCTTGCTGCTAGTTAGTAAACCATAAATCTGAAGAAAGATAGAGGACACATCTTCTGAAACATAAAAACAAAGATCACTATTGATGAGGACAATAGCCCTGAAAAAAAAACAGTGTAAATGATATTTTAAATATAACGCATTGATGCACCAAGACTAAAAATGAACATTAAAGTTTTATGCTTCATTGGCAAGTTTTCTCACCATATAATATTAGGCTGTGTTTGATACCTTTTAAATATTTAAAAGAAACTTGTATTCACCACAAACAAAGCATATTGCCACTGAATCGTAAAGGCTACTGTTGTAGGGGCCAAATTTATGGGGGGGGGGGGGCAACCTGGGTGGGGAGTTGGGCAGCAATACGTTTATTCAAATTACATTTAAATTTCTGCATCTTGGTACGATCGGGAGCAGGAAGAGAATACCAAAGGCCGCAGTCTGAGGAAAAAATTATCTGAATAGAAAATGTTCCAACATCTAAGGACCTCTGCAGTGAAAGGGTGGGGTTTTACCGTGGGTCTGGGATATTTATGCCGAGAGACAGGGGTACAAGTGCAATAAGTTAATTGGAGCACATTCTGTGAAAATACTTATAAAACAAGCACTGGGATGCGACAGAGGCTGGAGATTGGCAGACAGTGCAGAGCCTATTAGGTTAGAAATTCTTTTTTTGTACTCTGTCCAAGAGGAAGAGGCTACTAAAGCCTCGGTCACACAAAGCGAGCGAAGTCGCCGCTACTGCAGTAGCAGCAAGTAGTAGCAGCAACCTAGTCACACCGTGGTGTGACTGGTTATTTGCAAGTAGCATATCCAACTTGCGACTAGTTTACTCGCTGCAACTTAGTCGCAAGTAGCGCGTGATTTCATGATCACGTGACCTGGTATCGCAAGATTTTATGAATTTTTTTGAAGACCTAATAGTGGCTGCTACGAATCAATATTCGCTTCTATGACCTCTGTCATGCGGTTTGTTGCCATGACAGAAAAACAAAGTTTGAAATGGTCAGCTAATGAAATCAGTAGATTTCTGGATATTTACAGAAACTACGAGGTTTGTGAGATGCAAACAATATACAGTATATGAAGAAAAATGCGAGGGAGTACAATCTTTATAATATTTAATGAATGAACTAATTGAGGCTGGTTTTGAGATTCTTTGAGAAGATAATTTGAAAAAGAAAATAAAGAACTTGAAGGATGAATATAGGAATGAAATTAATAAAGTGGAGCAGGAACTAACGGTGTTTATAAACCAAAGGTTTTTGGTTTGAAAAAGAAATCTGGCACCTGACCCATGACATGTCTGCACTGTAAACAAAGGCACAGAACTGCTCGATGGATGGGTCGACTCGATGCTACAAGTAGTGGCGAGTGAAAGCGTCTCGTGTGACCAGCTCAGTAGCTGCGCCGGGTACTTACTATTACAAGTAGCGGCGAGCGAAGTCGTGTGACTGAGGCTTTATTGGTGCACCAGCGTAGATGGTAAATATATATATATATATTATTAAATTCCCGAAACAGTTTTTCATGGTAAACAACTGATGATCCCTTAAAATAGTGTTAGAAACTAACTAATATAATAACTGTAAAAAATAAATTGACTTACATGAGTGATTTTCCACTGGAAGACTTGAGACTATAAGTTTTTTTTTTTTTTTATATAATTTTTTTTTTATATAGTTTTAATGGTTGAGAAACTTCCGAGACTATATATATATATATATATTATATATAAAAATCAATTGCAAACAATTTGACCCGCCATAGATGAGTCATCAAATTCAGTTGAACATGTATGCAGTCTTTAAATGTGCGTAACATAAAGTTTGTATTGTCTCGGCTGAATCATATTGTATTGTTTACTTTATAGGTGGGAAATATTTGCTATACAAAATTTATCTTGGTTTAAACTGGACAGTGTAAATCAATACTATATATTTTTTTTCCCCATAACTTGGCTTTATTTATCTCCATGTAAGCTTCGATTATCTACTATTTATCTATGTATTTATAATTCATGTACTTGGTATTTTGCTTTTAATGTTATTGGGAATTATAACTGTCTGATTCTCTGCTAGGCATACTTAATTTGAGCCACACTTTAATTTGCGTTGTGGTTATCAGAGACTGTTGGTTTGGTCACATTGAAAGAATAGATACTTCTTGGGTTAGATGTAGAACAGTTGAGATAGCAGGGTCAGTTGAAAGGGAAACATGGGAGAAAGTGATAAGGATGGATTTGAAAGAAAAACGGATAAAGACTTGTCTAGAATTAGGTTAGTTTGGAAGTCAATTTCTAAAAGTCGTCCAACACATATCAGCATGTAAAACGAACGTTATACCGATGATTTTATTTAACAAGAACAGATATTCTTAAAATGAATCCATTCAATCTGCATTTAACAATGAAAATGCGATTTCAAACTTAAGCATTAGATGGATGAACAGTCTTTTATATAAATACATGAACTATGGATGCAAAGCTATCATATAAAGTTATATTATCAGATTTTCAAAGTCTTACGCAAATAGAATTTAAGGGGACAAATCAAACTTTGTTTCTGACTAGCCAATTTCCATTTGTTATTATTGTACCATGTTATTAACAATGTGTTTCGCTACAATCTATTTAAAAACTTACCTAGTACAGCCCAGATGATATAAAACATTTTAAAATAATCACCTAAAAACAAAAATCAGCGAGAGGATAACTCATATTTTTAGTTGGAGAATATAATTGTCTGCACATTTTTAAACCTATACAGAAAAAATATTTTTTTTTATAAGGTAGACAGTAAGAATTAAAAACTAAAATGACTTTGCTACATGCCGGGTAGATACAGCTAGTGTGTGATAAGGTTTTGCGTTATAGTAAATTTTACTTTCTTAAACAATTTTAAAAGATGTAATGCATATTACATTATAAACAAAGTGGTAACTTGCAAACTGCAAGAAGAAACGTTGTGGTAGACCAAATATTACAATAACGTCTACTCTTATTGTGCTATCTAATTTACATACATGTTTATGGTGTATACAAACACGCTATGCAAATTAGCTAAAATTAGTCAGTTTTTTCTCTAAATGCTCAGATTTTAAAAACGTTTATAGTGGTTGAATTAATACAGTCCGAGAAATACATAGACAGCTAAGTGAAAGTTTGATGACTTGTTCAGTTAATTACAAATTATGACTAATTAGAAGAATTAAAATGGAACTTAACAAAAAACAATTGTAGCATATATCTTGTCATTAAAGTATATAGGAAAAAGCCTTAGGGGAAACATGTTGATTAATTTAGCCTTAGTATAATAGATTAAGAAAAAAAAAAATGAAGTTTTTTTTTTTTTTTTTTTTTTTTTTTTTTTTTTTTCAGATATCGAATTTTAAAATACTTAATTTATTTTCTTTAGTGATCACATCTGTATTTTTTTTTTTACGCTATATCAATCCTTTTTGGGGTTATTTAATGCTGAAACATCATTGGATATAGTTAATTGAACACAAGTTGCTATTTTTATCTGTAGCTAGGGGAATTGTGGGTTCATACCTTTGTACTCAATAGATCCAATAGGATGTCACTTATCACAACCAATTTCACAGTTTGCAACGATAGCCATTAGGCCAATCACACACTCCCTGCTCACATTGATTATCAGTGATAATTTTTTAAACTCTGGATAGTTAGAATCAAACATCGATTTGGCCAAGCCATCACTATTTAGGTCTGACTTTGAACACTCGAGAAGATAACTTTGTTAGAAAAAAAAAATATATATAGGTTACGTATTTGTTATTGTTTGTATTTTTTTCAACTTCCTAAGCTGTAAAGAGTAATTCAGAAGATTGCATTTTTAGTCGCCCTTAACTTAATAGGATATATATATATATAATATATATATATATATATATAATTTAAAAGTTTTCAGTTATTTATACATTGACAGAAAACACTGTATTCAACATTAATAATATAATGTAAGCTAAAACCCCAATTAATATAGGCCAATCACAACAAAGTCCATCCACAGAAACAGCCTCCACTGCTAACAATACAGAAGTGTTCTCTTCTGTATTCCTAGTGACAGTGGTACTATCCTAACCCTACGGCCTCCAAGCGGTTTAAATCCTTGGGATGCTAACTAAATCCGTATATTGCAAACTTAGAACTTGTAATGCGTGTGTGTGTGTGCATGGATGTAAATCACTTAAAAGAGCGCACAGGACACTCTAATCCTAAGTAGAAGTGCTGTTACATGCATATTTGGACTTGTACTATGCTCGTAGTTGATATAAACATTGCACGGTGTCTGGTTTCTATTGAAACTGGAAATGTTCATTTTTGTTTATGCTCTTTTGGTAATATCCGCTTTTAGAAATTGTTTGCGTTGACTAACAATCACATGTTGATCTACTTAAAAAAAAAAAAAAAATATAAATAACTCGTTAGACATGGATTTTTTTTTTAAACAATTTTTTAAAAGGTTTTTACATATACAATTTACATACAAATTGTACTTAACTATGTCAGTTGGTCTAGTAGTCTAACACGCCCAACATACATTTGACCTGCTATTCATGAAGTTAGAAGATTCAGGGAGTTTGGATTAAAAAGATTATGCAAATTCAGATATGAAGACAATCTAAGTTCAATCATGGAGATTTTGTATCTGTCTGCCTGAAGCCGGAACTATACTATTACTTCTATTAATTGTACTACTATACCATGCAATGCTCAATTCGGGGAGGGGGTGTGTAATATCTGTTTGGTTGTGATGAGACTATCCTTCCAGGCATTACCTCCTCCTTTCGAGGGGGGGGGTTATAATGTATCTGTTCTCTTGCCATGATATCATCTTCCCAGGCATTACACTTACATTATATATACTATCAAAAATAATTCTTTATTAATATCTTTTGGCTTATCTTACATTTAAGAAGTATTACCTAGATGAAAACTGAAGTTATAAAATGTTTCTATTTCCTTGTACATCAGATTTTCAATTTAGTTTCATTACTGTCGTCCATTCTCTATACACTTGCAAATTTGTATGTAAGCTGAAGGAAGTCATAAGGTCACATCAATTAAAAAAAAAAATATAGATGACTAGCAAGGTTACCCGGCGTTTTGCTCTTCTAAACTGTAAATTTTATGTCTGTTCCAAATCTCATAAAAATCTATCCAGTAGTTTTTCAATCCATGAATAGATTTATTTTAGGGACAGTGGGGGGGGGGGCGTTCTGCTCATTTGCTCCCCTAAAAACTAAATCCAACATAGATAGCTCATTATACTCCCTATAATGCCTACTATGTTCCAAATTTCATAAAAATCTGTCCAGTAATTTCTGAATCCATGGGTGCATTCTGTCTCTTTTACCCCTTTGCATAGAACTAAATTAAGCTAAATATAGCCTACATTACTTAGCCTAACGCCTAATTGTAAACATGCACTAGGCTGCATGTTTTGGTAGGTGCATGCGAATGGCAGACGTTGCAGGTGATGTTAGGCAAAAGGAAAAGAGGATGAGGCACAGAAGAAATTGAAAATATCTCTGAGTTGGACCACACAGAAATTGTCTTTTGTTTAAAATAAAGTAGATGCCTCATTAAATAGGGAATCATGCTGAGACCGGCCTATTTGAGACAAGTAATGTCCTTAGATGGGCTCCAGATAACCCCTTTGAGTGGACACTGTCTGGTCGTTATCTCCAGTGGTCAGCTTCTAGGTGGTTGAATGGTGCCCACTGGGAGCAGTCAGAGCCGGCCCTCTGGACATGATACAGGCAGGTTGTTTTTTCTGAAGGCTGGCAGTCAGTTTGGTTGGTGTGTTTCTCCAGGCAGGGTAGACCCTTGGGGCTTTTAGCTAAAGTATTGATTGATAAGACTTATTTTATTTGGTTGGGATGAAAGATCTCATTTTGCAAGTCTGCTATTCATCCTAAGAAAGATAGTACCATTTGTAATCTCCAAAATATAAACATCTGTTAATTGTTAATGAACTGGGCTTATGGTTTTACTTGGAATGAGAATTCTTTGTTGCAGCACTGAGTCTGACGGCAACTTTGCATCAGGCACAGCGAGCAGGACGATCATGGCCAGTGCAGTGAATGCACTCGTGCATACTTGCTGCTGTTCATAAGTTATGTTCAAAAATTCATAATGATCTGTTAATTAGTTTGTGAGTTTACCCCACACAAACGTATATAAACTTTAAATTGCTTGAACATCATAAGAAGAAAGCAAATAATAACAGACAAGTTTCCAAATGGGAGCTTGTCTCTTATTCCTTCTCTTACATTGTTATTAATTATTTAAAATTGTCGCCATTGTAACAATCTTCCTAACCAGAATAAGTGTTTTTTTTTTTCAAACAAACTGAAGCAAAATACATTTTGATATTGTAAACGATGCTGAAATCGAATCAAATATCTGTATGTCTGATGAGATACTATTTGGGTCTAAAATCTGGTAAGATTATATATATATATATATATATATATATATATATGAATAATATGGGGAAAACTTTATATAAGATGAAATAGAAAAAAAAAAAAGAGAAAATAATTTTATATAAAACAAATTAAAAAAAAAAAAACCGTTTTGTATGGTTTCGGAATTTACGAATAAAAAAATTCACGAATAAAAACAAAGTTCTCACATTAGCATAAAAAAAAAAAAAGCTTGAAGTTCCCAAGGCAGCCTTTCGTCCGACTCTCGTCAGGGGAATCGTCGGTAGAGTGATTAAAATACACGAACAACCATAAACTGGTGTAAAATAAAGTTGCAAGCAGGTGGCATAAGGTTGTATACATGCGAAATAATATACATAAATAAACGCAAGTAAAGAATATATATATATATATATATTTTTCTTTTTTCCCAAATCACCTTGCGGATGACCACGAATCGCCAAATATGTATATATATAATGTATAGATGAGATGGCTACAGCAGTGCCAATGTCTCTGTCTGTTTACTGTTCATTTCTTTTTGATTTTAATCAAAATATAAACTAATAGGGTAGTAATTAAAAATAATTAGCATTATTTTAAGTTTGTTTTTTTATAAAGCCAAACAATTCAATTAATGGGATTGAGGAATTTAAGTTATGCATACAAATGTGTAAATATCAGAACTCTGGATACACATTCATAAAAAACAAATCAACACCTATTTTTTTATTTTTGAATTCAGAATCTTCTGAAATAGTGCCAAACATTCCAATCAAATGAAAAAAAAATTGATAAACAAAGTGATTATAAAAAAACATTAAAAAGGAAAACATTCAGTTGAAGAGTGAGACTACAGAATAAATATTTTATCAGTTCTCGATTGAGGTCGAATGAATTTTTGGTTGCATTAGTTTCTTTTAGCAGGCACGTATTGAACAAACTTTTGATAAAAATGAATATTTAAACTAATGTAGAGATTTGTCTCCTGTTGTGAAGTTCTACATTTACCTAGTAAGTTACTAGTGTACTTCCACCCCTAGCTATACTTAAGGAGAGATTTATAGAGTAATCTATTTCTACTTATGCTAATTATGCATATCAATTAGCCAGCATCACCACATCTCCCTGAAACGTATAGGCTTTATGCCTCTAGTGCATCTTGCACTTCTAATTATCGTTTCATTTTCAATATTACTTTGCTCTTCTCTCTCTCCCTTGTTTCTTTCTCTGGGAGATCTCGACCTATTTTACAGTAAACTGTAACCAGGGTCGTCCCCTTTCATACTTTGATCCGACTCCAAATCTTCATTTTGACTTGCTTGATCTCACATTGTTTTATCTTCTGACGTTTCATTCTGTACAGGTTGTTCTAATAACTCAATAACAGAAGGAATCATAGCGATTTGTTCATTTTGTTCTTCGTATTCACCCTGGGGCCTTATTTGGTCTGCATGGCCCAAAACACTGTTTCCGTTTTCTCTATTTATTATAGCTGTATTGTGGCCTTTTTGCACGATAAATTCTGTCCTTTCTGGACTTGATTCTTTGTTCTTCTTGTACCAGGCTTTTTCATTTGTAGAATACGACATAGTTAACAGAGCTTCCCATTAAAGCTGATGGGCTTTCTAATCTTCCTGCGTGTGGTATTGTTCGATAGCTTAAAAGCAGCTTTAGTAGAAAAACTTCTACTTTTTTTTTTCTTTTTGCTGAGAACATTCTTTTAGTGCCGTTTTTACATTCTGCACCATTCTTTCCACCAACCCATTCGATTGAGGGTGATATGGCGGTGTCTTAGATGGTTACATCCTATTTTTTCCAACCATAAATTAAAACCTTCATTACAAAGTTGGTTCTCGAGACAATTGGGATCCTATCGGCGACGCCATTGTTGTGAAGTTGTAAATTTACCTATTCAGTTGCTAGTGTACTTTCACTGCTAACTATACTTAAGGAGACACTTATGTAGTAATCTATTTCTACTTATGCTAATTATGCATATCAATTAGCCTGTATCACCATATCCCCGAAAGAAAGTTCAATTCAAAGATAAGTGCAGAAAGTTGAATGGAATGACCACTTTCATGAAAAAGAAAACGCCATATATTAATGGAACATGTTTACTTATTCAAGTAATAAAACATGGGTACTTCTATCGCTTTTGAACTAGACAAAACAGACTTTTGCCGAATCAAAACAAACCGGCATCAAAATCAAAACAAGGTCGATTTTAAATATTAAAATAAATAATGAAAGGCTGACCGTATGTTTTTTTAAAAATTTTTTAAAATTTAAAAAAAATTTTTTTTTTTATGACAATTTATTTTCGGAGAAAAAAAATCAATGAATTAAAAAATTTTTTATGGGAAAGTAAATTTTTTTTTTTTGAATTTTTTTTTTGCGTTTAATTTTTGGGTACTAGTACAGCTTTTGAAAAGGACTAAAACAGACTAGAGTTTAGGGTTAAACAAAAAACAGTTCGCCTTTTGTCCGGCTCGTTTAACAGATTTCTCAATTTACAGGTCAGTTTGTCTGCTTCTCGAGCATTCTGATTGGCTAAGTGCTTCAGCATCTTACGACTGATTATGTAAATGGCCAGAAGATGCCGAACAAAAAGCTGTACCGTTACAAAAAATGATCTACAAAATGGTGGTGTAAATAATAAAAGATATACAGAAAAGGTGTTTGCAAACTTGTGCTTCACTCTTTGGGCCCCAATGTGTAACAATTGTTGGCTCTTCTGTCGTAAGTGAAAGGAAACTCTCACAACAGCGGTCTCTAGCTTGGTATTGTAGGGCAGCTAACTGTTAACTAACTTTTAACTAACTTCGACTAGTATAGAAAAGAAAGTGGAAGAACCCTAGACGTTCGAGTTTATATAGGCTTGTTCAAGTGATCCCTAAGGGAGCAGTGATTAGGTTTATTTTTTGGCTAATCTACACGACCTTCAAGGGGATAAGTGACCACAACCACATTGATCAATTGTCTTATAAAAGATAAGTAGCTAGTTATCAGAAATGTGGAAAACTTGTATGGCTTAAAATTTGTTTTAACCAACAAAATCATTTTCCAGGATGTAGGAGTAAAGTGTATTTTGTTAATTTCACATCTATCACCAGCACAGCAGAATAAGCCACGACTCCCAATTTCTGCAGACCGTACAGAAAGTACAATTCATACTTTATCCATCCGTGTAACTCTTAGATATTTATCTTTTGGCTGACAACAGCCAATTTATTTTTAATAGTTTTAATATAATTTAGATCATCAAACTTTAATTCCAAGGAAGCTTAATTAGTGAACATTGGACACGTTTTTTTTTTCCAGTTTGGTGTACTTTAGACAAATTGCCAAGTAAGATTGCTCCCTTATGAGCAATTTTTATGCGGGTTGTGAAACCGTAAGTACATTTCTGTGCCATTTGCATTCTCTTTAATCTTTTTTATTGAACAAGATGAAACACTCGACATTCAATGGAAATGGAGGCAGATTCTCGGTTAATGGATTTTTTCATGAAAAATACAAAAAAAAAAAATATCGTTGACACTATCTACCAACACTTTAACAGGTAAAACACATAAATTCATATGAATTAGCATAAACATTTTTTTTATCAGTTCGATTCTGTTGTTGGCATTGGTTTTTCCGATTCATTCTAGAATAGGATACTTATAGGAACTTGATGGTTGCCGACATCAATAGTAAAAGTGATGCTATGGAATCGACAGGATTCGAACTTGGCACTCCAGCTCGTCAGTCTACATTCGTATCTACTTTACCACAGCCACTTAACACCTGTACCTGGTGTGGTATTCACCCTGAGCGTGTTGAGCCAGCTTTCTCCAAAAGAGGAAGTTTCTAGGAAATATTAAATTCATAAGCGGACTTCAGTCGAATGTATATCCCAGTCAGGGAAGATGACATAAGTTTTTTTGCAGAGACGTGTCTCCGTCTTCCCACATACAGTGCCTGGTATTCCCAAAATGGTCACCCATCTGGTACTGACAAGGCTCGGCACTTCTTGGCTTCGGTGATCTAACAAGAACTGGTTTGTCAACGTAATTATGCTGTACATTTTTTTTAACGGGTATTAACTAATAAATGCTGTAAACTTTTGCTCCTTTCAAGATTTGAATCCACAACTTAAACATTAGATTATCTCGGCTGAACTTTAATCAAATGAATGTAGAATCTTCAATTATAAACTTTAGTGAAGGGCATTATATGCCTAAAAATTATATTTGAAAGGATTATCTTCATATGAATACGGTTGTTCTTTGTCCTAGGTATGACATGAAACTTCATCCGAGTGTAAGCCCCAAATTCAGAAGCTTTGATAAGTGTTCTCTTAGTTGCCGTTACTCCTCGGTCCATTCTGATTCTAAGTGGTAGTACCTGTCAGGGTCTCATCTATGGCTTAAATAAAATCTGTCCTTAGTATGACTTGAAACTATCCGATGGTATACACATCAATTTATATAATGGATACCGTCTTAAAAATATTACGAACTTCGTCATAGATGGTTTCTACTGAAATTACTGAATTTGAAAAAAGGGTTTATATGTCGTAAAACAAGCAACCAACCGCACAAACAATATGGAAAAATTGTTTGAAAAAACAAAAACAACTCAAGATTTGACTAATGAAAAAATACAAACATTATCAAAGTGAATAAATAAAAATTAATGTTTGAAAATGACTGCGTGAAACGAATTCCTTTGTCTTTTGGCTAGGAGCAAAGTGTAGTATCTTTTCTGATGCTGCACTTCATCTTTTCTGTCGTCAGAGAGGGAGGAGTCGTTCTAGACATAGGCAATTTTCATTTCTGTCCCAATCCAGAGTACCCGTTTTTGAGGAGCTGATTTTACCCACATTAAAAACTGACCTTGTGCCTAACTCTGCCTTAGTTAGTAGGCAAATAAATAGGGACTGTATGAAACGGATTTCATGGACATTTACACCGTGGATAAATATTTTTAGATGTTAATCATAAAATACATCTTGTAGATGCTCCGAGGTCGGTCATCAGCGATGAATTTGTTTCATTGCAGGTTTTAAATTAGACCCGCTCCACCAGCAACCCAAGCATTTGATAAAGAAAAATGCCTTCTCAAATGTTGCCGTGCTATGCACAGTATAAATATTGCTAACTAAATGGTCTTACAACTTGGAGCATAAAATCCTTTCCCTATATGACTGGATTCAGTATTAAATAACACAAAGGGTTGATATGCCATAAATCGAAACAATGAAAACAGTTTTCCCTACATTACCTATTATATCGTAACTACATCGAATTTCTACAGAAAACTGTGATAACGATAAAGTTAATACGCAGTTTATTAAAGCTATATATAGAAACTAAGTAGAATTAGGTTTATAAAGCTTAGACAAGTGTTAATTTTGTGGAGTTAAGCTTCTCTTAAAGATTCTTTTAATGCAATCAAGGCAACACCTATAACAAGCCTGGCAACCATGTGGGAGCCTAAATTACTATTAAATAACAATTGAGAATATTTCAAAGGGACTGGTTGGTAACACCCAGTAATTTGTTAATTACAAACTCCATCTATTATTAGGAAACACCTGACAACTACAATTATTGTATTTGGAGTATTAGGACTACTGTTCTCGTCTTGTTTTGGCCGATGTAACCTCTGATCTTCTTCAGGTGCATCAGTGTGTCGAACTCGGGAATTTTGAACGGAACCCTTTATTTAATCCACGGGGGTGGTTAGCTTGCTCTTACTCTTGTTTCGTCAGCCATTAGCTCTGCAAGATGCACCTGAAGGTTGGAGGTTACATCGGCCAAAGTGTGAGAATAAATCCAGTAGTCCGAATAATTTAAACAAATCTGAAAGAAAATTTGACATTTAGCAAGATAACCTGTAAAAGTCTTAAAAAAAAATATAATGAAAAAAAATATTGATCTTTGCAAATTTTCTTCTGTGATTTTGTTTTTATGGGTGTTAACCTTTGTTTTACAGAATATGAAGAAAATACTTATTACACTATAATACTATTTTTTTGTAATAAACAAATCGTCAAATTAAAGAAAACAAAGCCCTCTTATAGACGATATGTATTAATTTAAGTGACCTACACTGTTTCGTGTAATTTGCCGAAAGCTTAAACAATGAAGGAATTAAAGTAATAAAGCTTGGCTGCCAAAAATATTTCATTAGAGTAGTATATCTTCAAGTGAAGATAGCTTTGCTCGGCTGTCTGGTTGACAGAGGCAGGAGAGAAGACATCTTTCTTCATTGGTGCCTGGAAGCTCTCCGTAACTGCTATGTAAATTCCCTAGATGTCGAGAAGTAGTCCTTCAATAGTTCGGTGGAAATTAGTGCACCCTCGAGCTTGATTGGTCCTTGTGTGACCAAATCACTTCGCTGGGGCTGCTTTCCGTAAAAAGAAAAATGTTTATCACTGCTACAAATCTATGTGCACGTTAAATGAATTGTAAAAATCTGTATCTGAGTAGATATAATTATTCACTGGGTCTTGGTCCCAATATTTCATGAGACATTGGACGGATGATAGCCACTTGTAAGAACGATCTCAGAGAGACCGCTTGGATGTTCCAGCACATTTCCCTAACTATCATCTGAGACATTATGATGTCATCCTGCAACGTCTAAGTCTTGATGAAGAAAACAAAATTTAATTAACACTTTTTACAAATAAATATATTTGTTTATTTAATAATTTTTGGGACCTAAAGGTTCTTGATTATTAACTTGAATAGTTAAATTATTATTTTTTTAAAAAACTAGACTGGGTACATTCTAATTAATTAAATTAAATCCCTATATTTTCAATTAAAAAGCATAAAACCATTTCGAAAATACACCTTTTTTGTGAGTCTAAACATTGTTTTCTGAATGTAAGTCTCCGAATGTAGAAGTTTCTTTAAGTTCACTCATAGCTATAGGATGGGTAAATAAGTTGATGTGGACTGTGAAATCTGATCGTCAAGTTCAAGTTTTGCCGGGGGGGGGGGGGGGTTATTTTATTTTATTTTTATTTTATTATTTTAATAAAAATCGCTCCATGAAGCCACTTGATGTAAGGAGCTAATAAAGAAAATCCTACTTCAATGTAAAAAAAAAAACTAGCCAAAGATAAGTGTTATATGGATAGATTTTCTGACTCGGAAAACAGCAATTCTTCCCCCTTTGTCAGAAACATCGCTCATGGAATGTGAGGACTAAAGGACAAAATAAGGGAAGCGAGAGTTACGAGGCTGCAGAAAGTGAACCCAAGGTCCACTTTCAATTGGCCTAATGGATACTGTTTTAGACTTTGGAATCGGCTATGACTCAATTCCTGATAAATCTGTGTTCAATTACACACTAAAATTATTGGGAAAGGCATGAACCCATACTTCACTCCAGTTAATGATAAAAAAAAGCAACTAGTCTTCAACTGTATTTTGAAATTTTTTAGATGAGAATTGATTATTTGGATTATTCGGATTTGCTTATTTCATATTTCGGCTGATGTAACATCCAACCTTCTTCAGGTGCATCTTTTTTGAACTTGGGAAATCTTTGTCGAACTTGGAACCTATTCGAAATTTCAAACTGAAAATTTTGTGTAATCCATGGTGTAGATCGTTCTCGTTCTGCTACAGATTTCATATTATTATTATTCTAATTATTACTATTCTAATTATTACTATTCTAATAATTATTATTCTAATAATTATTATTCTAATTATTACTATTCTAATTATTACTATTCTAATTATTACTATTCTAATTATTACTATTCTAATTATTACTATTCTAATTATTACTATTCTAATTATTACTATTCTAATTATTACTATTCTAATTATTACTATTCTAATTATTACTATTCTAATTATTACTATTCTAATTATTACTATTCTAATTATTACTATTCTAATTATTACTATTCTAATTATTACTATTCTAATTATTACTATTCTAATTATTACTATTCTAATTATTACTATTCTAATTATTACTATTCTAATTATTACTATTCTAATTATTACTATTCTAATTATTACTATTCTAATTATTACTATTCTAATTATTACTATTCTAATTATTACTATTCTAATTATTACTATTCTAATTATTACTATTCTCATTATTACTATTCTCATTATTACTATTCTCATTATTACTATTCTCATTATTACTATTCTCATTATTACTATTCTCATTATTACTATTCTCATTATTACTATTCTCATTATTACTATTCTCATTATTACTATTCTCATTATTACTATTCTCATTATTACTATTCTCATTATTACTATTCTCATTATTACTATTCTCATTATTACTATTCTCATTATTACTATTCTCATTATTACTATTCTCATTATTACTATTCTCATTATTACTATTCTCATTATTACTATTCTCATTATTACTATTCTCATTATTACTATTCTCATTATTACTATTCTCATTATTACTATTCTCATTATTACTATTCTAATTATTACTATTCTAATTATTACTATTCTAATTATTACTATAGTCATATACTGTAGTCCCCCCCCCCCCATTTTTGTAATGTATTTATATGAAAGTATTGAAGATGAATTTGTAAATCGGCAGTTTAAAGACATCAGAACCATTTTCGAATTTCACTCGACCACAAAGAAAATCTCAGTATTTAATGATTTTGAATGTTTGAAAATTTTTATTAAACTATTGCATTATTAGATGATGGACGTAAATTGATATCCAGACGGCAATTTGAAACTTGAAATGACCTGATTGTGAGTGACCAAACAATGACGAAGGAACATTTTTATTTTAATGAAATTACTCTAAAATTGTGATACCAAAAATGAAAAGATAAATTTAAAAAAAAAAAAAAAATATTTGTATTTATAAACTTCGTTATAACTTGTCTGACTATTTGCTGGAAATATCAAGAAATATGTGATGAATGTTACTGCTTGAAGTCCACTTGCATTATTTATGAGAGTACATTGTTACTGTTTCGAGCAGAGAATAGTAAGGAAATTGTGACTAGTAAGGAAATTGTGACTAGGTATAAGAGTTTATATATAATTCGTAAAACAGTGATAATGTAAATAAAACAATAGGTATGCTGAAATATGTATTCAACAAATGTAGAGGCCACTGTAGAATTCCCATTTCTAAGAAATGCAGCATTAGCTTTTGATTATCCAATGAAAATGAACAGTGAATCTCTAATTTTCTATTACTGAAAGAATTATTGGGTTGGGTAGAATATGTAATCTATTAAATCGATTGGAATTTTTTTTATCTAAAGAACACTATGTAAATTTCCATGTTTCACTGCCTAGGCATATTTGTTAGAATGTTTTATAAAAAAAAAAAAAAACGTAGTATATTAATTCTCCCTCTAGGCCACGAGCTGCATGCTTAAACCATCAAAGACGTTGCTACAACAAAACGGACGGCAGACTTCAGGTTGAGATATTGGAGAACAGCAGTTGGGACACAGTTGGCCTGCCAGTAAAACAAAATGTGGCAAAGACAGTCAAAAGACTTCTAACTTCCACCGATCGACATCTTCATTGGTTTGTCTTTCAGCTATAGAGAATCAACTGAACGGCAGATTGATAAACACGCCTCTTCATTGATTTTGAGCTTTCCCAACGGCCTCACAAGGACTGTGAAAAACTCAAAGAATGATCTAGCAGTCCCAACTCTATGATCGATTTCTGCCATAAGCTACTCTAAAGGAACATCGATGGACTCAAGGTCCACGACTCCACATCCTCCAAAACAATGCCATTCAGAGACAGTCTTCATACCTCCAAGGAGGATATATATGAATTTTTTTTTTTTCCTAAATTAAAAAAAAAAAAATTTATTGACAGAATAATTTATTAAAAAAATATATTTTTGGAGAGTGGGAGCTATGCTCTGCCCAATAATGGTGTAAAATATTACACTGCACAACCGCCAGATGAGCCACTCTGCAAGAGCCATTCTGTTTTATGAAGATCATGTTTTAACCAAGTCACAATCTTGCCACTTATGTGAAGAAACGTAATTGAACAAGGGCTAACAACAACTCCAGAAGTCTCAACTGCCATTGGAGTAAAAATAAATCTGACTGCAAGAGAATTTTTTTTTTTTTTTTTTTTTTTTTTTTTTTTTTAATTTGTATTTCAAGCCACAGAACCTGATTCAATTGCAAATCTGACCATGTTAGTCAAACCTTGTCTAAATATTTTAGTTTTAGCTGTGCATGCATACAAAAGAATGCCTTTTATTTATTTATATACTAGCTGTCCCTACCCGGCGTTGCCCACTAGTGTATTTATTTGCAATTTTATTTTTTTATAACTATGCCGGTATTTTTTTCCAAAATATTATTTTTGTTCCAATCAAACATTTGGACAAAGCAAGAATTAGCTTTCCCATTTTTTTTTTAAGATGGCAGCCATTAGAAAATAATTCCGACCTGAACAAAGTATTTTCTGAGAAGAATTAAATCAAATATGTTATTCTTCTTAACATGCTTTAACGATCCATAAGAAAACTGACTAAGCAGAATGAAATATTGATTATGTAAGAAAGATATCGGTGACAAAGAAACGACTGACTTATATATATATATGACAAACACCATTTGTTAAATGTTTCTAGATACACTAAAGCTAAAGAAGAACTTGAGTATTGAATTACTTCACATCCGCCATGACTGTATTGAATATTGCTTGTATTTAAGAATCGAATGGACAGAAGTGACATGCCAAATGTTGGGTGTGTTATTGAGTTACAAATAGATCAATAAAATTGATCACTTGATAATGTAAACTTTTCAGTTATTGAATGTGTGTTGTTCAAAGGAAGAAAGAACAGCTGTTTTCTGTGGGATTTTGCTAACTCGCTTTCTTAACTTTTTATCGTTAAAGGATTACTGTGCCCCAATATGGAAAAAAATATACTTATATTCCTTCAGAGAAATTGTTTCTATTAGAGGTAGTTTTTTTCTTTTATTATCAAATTTAGTTATCGCCTTTTGCAAATATTTTGGCTGAAAATGGCTTCATTAAATTTTTTTCTTTTTTTTTTTTTTAAAAAATTGAAATTCAAAAAAATCTTTTTTCCATGCATTAGTTTCTCATTGTTTTTTTTTTATTATCTACATCTGTGGACTGCTAAATGTGAACAAGCAGAAAACTGCCCATCAGGATGAAAACAACACAAAAAGTTCCCATCCAAACAATAATTTCCCTATCATATAGGACAATTTCAAACATTAAAAAAAAAAAAAACTTTAACCAAAAGTTTCAATCCGAAAAACCTTAGCAGAGTTGGGCCAAAAGTTGAAAATATAATTTTCTCGGGTACTATATTTTAACATTTGTTCTGACTTACATTTTTTTTATGGAAGATTTGTGATAAGCCTCTTTTTCTGTGTAGCATTTTTCCTGATTGCCAGATTTAAAAATTGAAAATGGAATTAAACACAAGGAAATTAACTTTTTTTTTTTTTTTTTTTTTTTTTTCTAAGAGGAACATCGAAATTACTGAAGAAATAGAAAATATGAGGTGCCCGGAATGTCTGTGGCGCATTTTAAAATAAATGAAAAGTAAAACATTTTTTTTTTTTTAAATGGCATTAAATATTTAATGAAAAGTGAAATGCTCATGAATGGTAGATTTTGATATGTTTAGCCTTTCTGCTAGTTCTCCTGTTGTGTAATTTTTAATTGATGTCTTGATTTGGTAATCTGTAGAGGGTGGTCTGCTTGAGCGTTTTCATAATTAAGGCTGAAATCTCTAGCTCGAAACTTTACAAACCACTTACGTACAGTTCTGTCGGCTAAAGCATCTTCACCATACACTGCGCATCTTTTTTTTTTGTTTTGTTTGTCTTACAATCTTCCGTTTTCAAAGGGCTCCAAAATTAATATAAGTTAAATAACTTTTAACTTTATTTCTCAAGAGATAGCTTATGATCTAACTGAAAATGTAGGTATACTATATCTGTCAATAATCTGACATGTTCTAACGTGTCGAAAGATGAACTATTAAAAATTGACACAAACTTTTCGGACAACGTGATACAACAAATAAGGTGAAATATCCATTGATTCACAAATTAAAGAAACCACACGGAAGATATTAAGCTTTTGACTAAAGAAAATTTTTTTTTTTTTTTTTTTTTTTTTTTTTTAATTAAAAAAAAAAAAATCAAGTCTTGTGAGTTGCAGTCTTCAATGTTTATCTTAAAAAGTAATAATAAAAAAATATGTTGTAAGAAATAAATATTTTTCACCAATAATAAATAAATATTTTTCACCGACCCATTTGGCATAATGGTAAGTGTTCGCAGGTGACCAGAGTTCAAGCCGTGGTCAAGTGATTCGAAAGACTTTAAAAAAAAAAAAAAGAAAAAAAAGTACTTGATGCCCCCTTGCTAAACGCTAAGCAGTATAAGATGAGGATCAAGGGTAAGTGGAGAAATCCAGTGAAAGGTGTGGCATCCGGCCCTACATTTCGGTGTAGTAGTTAATGAATAGGGAGTCTTCAGGTTGCCCTCGACTATGGTCGGCCATTTTACTTTTATTTCTATCATTTTTACCATGAATTATTTAGTTGTATTTGCTAAAAAAAGAAAAACCTGGCTCATGTATTCAATACTAACAGGTGTTAGGCTCCCAAGACGACGCTTTCTGATTAATTGAAGTCCAGTATCGGTAACCAATAAAGATCGAGTATTTTTAATCGACCAATCAGTATTAAGTATGTAAACCAATAAACATCAAATATTTAAAAAAAAATTTTGTTACTACTGCTGGAACAACCAAAACGTCATGTTTCTTGAATGATTTGGAATGTTTGAGAAGTAATCAATTCTAAGCAACCATCTATATATAACCTCCCATTTTTCAGGTTTAGAAAAGAGTCTCTTGCTGGACTATCTCAATTAGTACAAGCAGCAACTGTGTACCCATAAGGGTCTGAGTCTGTGGATAGAAGCAGATGATAAACCGGGATACTAGATAACAGATATACCTACACACTGTTCCCTCAGCTATGGGTAAAATAGCAACTTGTATACAATGAATCGTTTAAAATAGATATTGCGTTTCAGCAATTAAATAACTGAAAGGTTTGATATGCCGTAAGACAAAAAAAAAACAAGGAATCAGGTACTAAATCCTTATCATATTTGGTTCAAAATAACGTTTTACAAACTGGCATGTGTTGGACGGCTTTTAGAAATTGACTTCCAAACAAACCTGTCTCTGACCAGGTCTTTATTTATCCCCCTTTATCTCAAGTCTATATTTATCACTTCCTCCTATGCTTTCCTTGGCCTTCTCCTGTGAACCGACCGAGCTACCTCAATTATTTTACATCTACTAATCCAAGAACTCTCATCCATTTTTTTTTTTTTCAAAGTGACCATATCATCAAAGTCTCCTGTTCTGCACACATCTCCCTATACTGTTCACATCTAATCTTCCTCTGAGGTCATCAGATCTAAGTCAGTCTTTAAGACTCTCATTACACATCCATTGTATCATTCTCATATCATTTCTCTCTATGCAACGTATGTCCTCAATCTTCACTGGCCAGGTTTCACTTTCATACATCACCACACTGCGTACAAATGCCTGATAGACTCTTCTCTTGGTTAACAGTGGTAATACTCTCCTGGTAAGTAATGGCAGAAGTTCCCATCCACTCCCAATTCTTGCAATCACACTAGCACCTGCTCCCCCTTGTGCTCCAGTGGTATCACATGGGTAACAAAACCTGCATTCTCATCCATCTCCATTGTCTTATACTTATTGCACACAAATTGGTTATCGCTCAACCTACCAATAAAATAAAACAAAAACAATTAATTATACACAAGTCCAACTTATGCAAGAGACGTATTATTGATTTTCATGATATCCGAGCAAGATTTGTGCTCAGATTTAAAAAAAAAAAAAAAAAAAAAAAAAAAAAAAAAAAAATATTGCATTTTTCATTTGATGCTAATGGCTACAGGTTCTTGATAATGCATGAGCATATTGTCCAATAGTCTTTGATGCCCTCGCTGCATTTTAGTTTTTTTTTTTACATTTGCTACACATGTATGGGTATAAAATATTTAGATCCTCAATTTGTCTGCATAAATTTGTGCAGTGAACCGTTTAAATGGAAGACAAGTAGTTTTTTTTTTTTTTTTTTTTTTTTTGTAAAACCAGATCTGGTGCATGCCTCCCTCTCCCATTCATGGGTCTACTACCAAATGATGGTGTAATGAGGTGGCGATCTTTATCATAAACTGTTACGTTTCAGAATCTTTGAGATGAGGATTGATAATTTGTATTATTTGAACACTTAGTTTTTATGTAGATTCTTTAACTCTACTTTCTATAGGGAACACATACCATACATACATACATACATATGAGAGATTTATAGCGTAGTGATTTTAAAGGCTCTGTGGATTCAAAGCAGAAACAAGATAAAATATTTTGTGTAAAGGTTTTTTTTTTTTTTTTGTGTTTTTTGTTTTTTTTTAATTTTTTATTAGTGGCAAGAGGTGCAGTTTTCATAATGTATCACATTATTTATTTTTAAGAGTCTTAACTGCTAATCTATGAATTAATTTATTCTGACTGTGACTACACAACCCTTGTTCTAATGTGTTGTAGTCATCTTGAGTTTTATTCTTGCAACCTGTTTTTCTTTTTCTTTGACTATGTAGACCGTTTGTAAAATGAATCCATTGGAATGTACATTATTTACACAACTACCAAAGAGAAATAGTACATGTTAATTGGACCGTGAATGTTATAAGTTATCAAATGTAGGTAACATGATTTCTGAAAAAAAAATAGAATAAAGTTTCTTTAATTTGATTATAATAACTCAATTTTTATGAAAAACCCTACAAATCAATCTATACAGTCATAGTTCATGTTTCTTTATTCGTTAGTTTGTTCACAAAACTCATCGTCGGATCATAGCGATATATCCCCATAACCATGTGTTCTGAAACTGCATTATCCCTGGTGTTTGGATAAGTATATATTTAATTTTGATCAAAGATATTTTATTGTAGGGTTTGCGTCCATGTTGGCCACCCATAAAAAGGAAATTTATTTACTTTTTTATTTTATTTATTACTTGAAAATCATAGAAAAAAATAGTAATATGGGGTTTAGTGCTTGTTCGAACAGGTTAAAGACTAGAATTATGGGAAATTATTTCAATAAATGCCACTGTACTTTGAATTCATGTGTACATCTTTGGATCCAACACCAAAAATTGAATATTTATAAAATGTAAAAAAATAAAAATGGTAATATAGTGATATGGGCTGGGTGTAAAAAGAGATAGGGTACTTCACTTAATCCCAGGCAACACTGCGCTTTCTTGCTAGTTTAATATATAACTGTCGAGGGTAAATGTAGTTGTATGGATAGTAAATTTAAAATTAGTGGCAAATTAAGATGTCATTCTATTTTTGAGAAGTCTGTAATGCAAACATTCATTTCAAGTGATTTCTAAATTTAAAAAAAAATTCTATTTTTGAAAAATCTCTGAATTCAAAGGATCTAAACTAAGAATGTTAAGAATATAGTGTTAATACTTTTGGCTAAGATCAAAGTGTAGTATCTGTTCCGATGGATACTGCACCCCATAAACTGGTATTGTCTTGGCCTTCGGGGCTTGATTTACGCCGGTCTATGGGTCAGTTCTGTGCAGTTCTAGGAGGTCCACCCTCCCAGCCTTTGAGAAGGGGTTAGTTTATTGCTAATCGTCTGAGGCGCCCCTACCGGGGAATGCCGACGAGGCTGCCCAGGCAATTTTTAATGGCCAGAGTGCTCACCTTCTCGGGCGCTGGTTTATCAAATCCCACTTTCCCGACCTTGTCACATTTTACCGCTGTGGGAGGTAGATAAATAAAATAGTGTTAATACTTTTGTTACAGTAATATAAAACGGTATGTAGAAATACAAAGATAATACCTAGAAACAAAAGATAAATTTATTTGGTAACATTCTTTAGAAGTTAATGAATTGAAAAAAATATTCTCTGGCATCTTACTCATAATTCGTTCTGCATACTATTCTTGAATAGTTACAAAATGTATATGCCACTCAAGGTCTGATCGAGTTAAAATAAAAGTTGTCTAAAAAAAAAAAAAAATCTGGCAAAGCATTTTTATTCTTGAGAGCAGATTTCATGTAAAAGTTTTTTGAGTCATTAAAAAAACTACCATTCCAGTACAGAATTAGAAAATTGTAAGCATTGAACACGTTTAGATTGTATTCCATTGGCAGATTCATATGTTAGGGTTATGTTGTCCAAGAACATTTTGGTAAACATGCGTATTGTTGTATGTTTGGTAGGATGCATGCTGCAACGACAGGCCTTCCATGGGGAAAAGTATTTAGCTAAGAGAAAAGACCACACAAGAAATGGGCTGGCGTCTTTGAAATAGTAATGTCTTCTTCGATACCACGTTTTATGTTGTGATTATGAGCCACTCGAGTCCTAGAATAACTAAAGTCTTCTCCAGATACGAGACCCTCTAGTCGGTAAGTTTTTATGTTCAGTAATAAAGATTAGCATTTTCAAGTGGACTAGCTATGTGGTCTACCCTAAATGACACTAGTATCTATATATATATTCCAGCAGAGAGGGCCAGTTGGGTTTCTATGGGTCCCAGAGATAGATGGGCCTTTGGGCCTTAAGCTGATGGACTGTTTGTGTTCGGTTGGGAAATATGTATATCTTGAATTACAGTCGTTCGCTAGAAGAAAACGAGTATCATTGTAACTTCTCAACATAAAACATCGCTACTTGTTTTAAACTGGTTTTGCTTGGATGGAGAACCCTTCTGTTACAGCACTGACAGATGCTATACGATTGACACTAAGGCCAGTGTTGAAATCGAGCAGTGAATCTGGACAAAAACAACGAGCAGACGATCATGATTAAACTGGTTCAGATTTGAAAACTTCATTAGACTTGACATCACATCTTAGGAAGAATCGCTTCAGTAGTTAATATTCATTAAAAAAAAAAAAAAAAAATTTCTTTTATTTGGTGGGGAAATAGAAGTTATAAGTCTATTTTCAATCTAAACCGGACTTTCTCTCATTGTACATAAATAACTGTCACACAGCTACTGTACACAATATAAGTAATGGGTTGTTGTACTGAGTATTTATATATAACTAGTAGAACGATTATAAGCAAAAACTATAGTATTAGTTCTAAATTTTAATGTTTTTTTCTTTCTTGGGGGGGGGGGGTATGGTACGGTTTCAGTGGACCCCCCCCCAAATGGTAAAGTTTACATAAATATAACGTGCCTACGTTACTCACCCTGTTTCCTGGAATGCATATTCCATAATTCATAAGTTGAATAGTTTAAGATTTTACTAAGCACATACATATTGACACTCGTGCAGAAGTAGAAAGTGTGAGCCACCTGACATCCAGGTTTCGCTGGGGGACGGCTACTATATAATGTGATACAATAAAGTGTGTAAATATCTCCACTGGACCATCTGTAAAAGTTGAATGTTCAGTGTAGCAGCAAGTCCTGGAAACATATACCAGAAAGAACCGTTGGAAATAAGTCATACACCATCCACTATGACTATGCAACTCATACAACTACACACCTAGAAAACGGAGCTGTTAAACGTGACATAGTGATATGGGACAAAAGGGAGAAAGTAGCAACCCTAGTTAAAGTCAGTGTCCCTAATGATGCTGGCTTAAACTGAGCTGAGAGGGAGAAGATAACTATACACCAAAGTCTTATGTACAACATGAAAAGAAACTGGAATCTTAGGAAGATCTCCATAATTTCAGTAATTATAGGAGCAACCGGACTCATGGAAAAGAATTTTAAAAAAGCTACCTCGCGAATATATCTAGTGAACCAAGTGTAAGAGAGATACAAACAATTGCACTTAAACGGACGGTTAGAATCTTAAAAAGATCTCTCGGTTGGAGTCTCTGAAATAGCGTGTGAATATCTGGCATCTGGTAGGATGCACTATCCCCAGCAAAAATAAAAAGCTGAGAGACGACCCTCATCCGGTTCAATCGAAATCTGCGGTGAAATAGTTTGTGTCTGCGTAGACTTCTTTCTGGTGCAGGAGTGAATAATAGGTCCTGAGGTATATAGTTATGACCATTGACGAGATTGTAGGCCAAAATTGAGATCACCGCATAATCGTCGGCGCTCAAGGGAGAAAAGTTTAAGTTTCTTGAGTTGGCTTTGAAAGGGAAGATCCTATAGACCCTGCACCATTCGAGTAGCCAGTCTTTGAACTCTTTCCAGATGCTGGATATCATGTATTAGATATGGATCAGAGGCCTGGACACCATACTCTAACAGTGGTCTGACGAGGGAGGCTTAAAGTGGTAGAAATATTTCAGGAGTGAGTTTGCAAAAAGAATGTCGAATGAGAAATAGTGCTACTTGCTTTGTTTGCTTGTCATAAGTCGGGGTCATCGAAACCTGGGAAGTACGTGTGATCGTTGGATCACCAATTAGCTTAGATTGTTTGAATTAAGAAAAAGTGAGTTTGCAAAGCCAGTTAAATTAGAGACAAAATTCAAAATTAGTCTCTTTCGGTTTGTTATATCTCTTGCTTTATTTCTTTCTCTCTTTTCCTCTTCAGCTACGGGTTTATAGTATTAATACTCTTATCTTCTTGCTGTCTCTCTTTGTCGATATAGAAAAAAGATGGAAGGTGGAGGATTTTATTTTTTACTGTCAATCAAGTGATAGATGCAACTATGATAGACACCGTATAAAATAAGAGCGGGGAATCAAATAACATACACCGATAGAGGATGAAAGCGATAGAGTAGCATAGTAAGGGATGGATCACTGGGTGAGTTAATTACGAATTACGGCTAATTAGAGCAATTAAAATGAAGTTTTAATTAATTGTCGTCTGGTACAAATTGGCTCGTCAACTCTCGGGCGTTTGCGTAGGACAGCCGAACGCTTCCGAGTCGAACCTCACGAAAACTGGTTCAGGATCGATATCAGCACCGATGTTTAATACTTATTGTTAAAATTTCACAAAACTCAGGTATCTGAATTTTCACGATGGGCTTCCATCTTCTCTTTGACCCCTTTGCATAAACTAAATTACCAACTCTTACAACTACAAAATTCATAATGATCGGTTAATTAGTTTAGGAGTGAACAAATATATAAACATATACACATACCTAACTTTAAATAGAGATAAATATTTATATAAGCTTTTATATTTTGGGGCTTCAAAAGCTTAACAAGTCATATCCTGAGTGTCACGTTAGTGTAAAAAAAAGAAACATTTGCTTTGCCAGAGTTTAGATCTTTTCAAGATCACCTCTTGGCATACTGAACTGAGAAATCAATATTTGTATCAGCAGCCATCACATTGTGTCGAGCTTGGTGTACACTGAAGCTAAGAATAGCTCTGTCCGATTAAGACCAGCATAGACTGCGGCACAGCTTGAAGAATACGTCGTGGAATGATTAGCCAATCAGAATCGAGTATTTGCAATTTCAATGGTGCACTGCTGAGGTCTTAAGAACCATCTAATGAGATTTATTTTTCTCTAATAAATTGGAAAAAAAATGGTTTAGCATGCTATATATACACACACCTAAGAATACAGTTGTGTACTGGCCAGAGTGTTAGCTTGCCTGCTTGTAAGTGGGTTTCCTCAAATAAAAAACATGCAATTAAGAAACTTCTGATTTAATAAAACGAAATACGCCCCCCCCCCCCCCCCAAAAAAAAGACTACAGAACAGAGCATAAATAAGCAGTCCGTGAAAAGAAACAAAGCAGGGAAGTTAGCGGCTGAATGTGAAATAGATGGACCCGATGTTAAACATCATTTTTCCAAACATTTTAATCATCTGTGTATATATACATATATATATATATATATATATATAAGATTTTTTTCTTTCTCATGCATAAATGATTAAAAGCTTTTTTTTTTTTCTTATATATATATATATATATATATATATATATATATATATATATATATCACCGTAAGAATTGTTTTGGAACTTTGACAAAATGATATTTGAGTTTTGAGATGATCTAAAAGGAACCGTATTGAATGAAATAATACCATGACACAAGTTTTCACTTTCACACTGATGTCGAATTGTGCATGTCTTTTTTTCCTTTTGTCCTCGATGTGTAGTTCCTTCATTGTTACTTTTTTTTCCTCTTCGTGGCAGTGTCATTCTGCGCCGTTTCTTTCTTTCTTGGGTCGTGTCGTCGTTTCGTGTGGCTAGGTCCTATGTTCATCATCGCTCTACATATAAGTTCTTCATTGCCTTGTAGAAAGAAGAATTAAGGTAAGACAGATTAGGAAAGAGTTTTATTTAGAGAAAAGTATTAAGTACCTCAAGTGCAATTTACACTTCTTTATAAAGGAGATACAGTTATATTTCTTAAGATAACTATATCTAGAGAGATAGACTGATAGACAGATCGGCGCCCATCACCACATGCCATTCTCGGCTTTTTTTTTTTTTTTAAAGACATGTTTTTCAGTGACCGTCCACTTCGAGCTACCAAAACAGTCTATTTTAAAATCTAATCATTTTCCCACGTGACGTCACATCTGCATATCACTTAGAGTATGGCCCTTCTGACCCTACCTCATCAAATCTGACCCCAATTTCAGATCACTTCAGAATACACTAAGATCATTGTTTTACACCCGGGCAATGTCAGTCTGACCATACTCATTCATCCGTGCCAAAATCTATACTAACAAATCCGTCATCAATAATCTAACATATATTTCATTTGCAATTACCCTGTATAAAAACAAAAATCTTGTTACTCCACAAGCAAGACAGATCAAGGTACACACGCATGGTAGTCGCGCACGCTTTAAAAAAATAAACAAATGACCACATGGCAGAGTTAAACTAATCTGTATCTAATCTTATAAGCATACAGGCTGATCCAAAACAAATATAAACGTATGGGTCATGGTCAGTAAATAATCAAAAACGATTTATGATATGCGTTTATTTAACTTTATTATCTTGCTGTAAGATTATAGAGGTAGATTCAGTAAATACGATTCTAATTTTATCTTCTACAGACTTGTTATTCTGTAGAAAAGTTTTTTTTTTTTTTTTTTTTTTTTTTTTTTTTTTTAACTGAAAACATTTTTTAACATTTTAGAAATAGTTGAAAGCTAAATAAAAAAAAATGATTTATTTTTAAATGAATTATTTATTTTAAAGACTTAAGCTTTCGGCATAAAAATGTCCTTCTCAAAACTAGACATTTTTCTTTTTCTAGTTTTCATCTTTGTTGTTAGAGGCATATTAGCCTCTTGGAGATAGGAGTCCGTTCGATGGAATCGACGGTTGGGGTTTGAATGTCGGCATGTGTATCAAAAATTTCTAAAATGTTATTCAAATAGCAAGCAATGTTTCAAAGCGTGAATATTTTCATTAAACAAGTTTTGGGATTCAACCATGGTTTTTTACTTCGCCTAATAAACCGGTATCGTCCGGGCCTTTGAGTCTGGATTTACGCCGGTCTATTGGGGGTTGCCGGTCCTGTGCAGCTCTAGGAGGTGCACCCTCCCAGGCTTTGCCTCCCCTCTTTGGGGAGGAGTAAGTTTATTGCTTACTGTTTGAGGCGCCCCTACCGGGGAATGCCGACGGGGCTGCCCAGGCAATATTTAAATGGCCAGAGTGCTCACCTCTGCGAGCGCTGGCGTATCTAATCCCACTTTCCCGACCTTGTGTCACATCTTACCTTGTGGGAGGTAGATAAATAATTCGGACTACTGTTCTCATCATGGGTGTTATTCTTCCAGCGTTTTGGCTGATGTAACCTCCGATCATCTTCAGGTGTATCTTGACAATGGCTCTTATTGGTGAATGGTGAAAAGAATGTTTTTGTTCTTTTTTCCAACAAACCATAGTCGTTAAAATTCAAAACGTCTGATGGCTTTATGAAATGGAAAGAGCGTTTAGTCGTTTCCATTTTCGTATTATTTGATATGTTTCTGAATTTTTGAGATTGTCCGAACTACTGTTCACCAAATATGAGAACAGTAGTCCGAACAATCCAAATAATACATATCAATCCTCATCTAAAAAATTCAGAAAAAAAAACAAGTTGCTAATTTTTAATTTTAATTTAAGAGTAGTTGTATCTACCCGGTGTTGTCTGGTAGTGTTTATATACTTGGATTTTGTTTTCTGTAACTATAACTTTTTTCAAAATATTATTTTTTGTTCCTACCAAAGGTGTGAGCTTTTGTGTTTACTGCATAGGCCGGGATCGTCCATTCATTGTTTTTATCTGATTTCGGGTTTTTTATTTCAACACTGGCCGTAGTGTTAATCTTGTGTTCTCGGTCACTGCTGTAACGAAAGGATTTTCCTTTCAAATAAAATTTCTGGTACTACCAGATCAGGCTGTCTGAAGATACCGGCTTTCTGACTTAAAATGCACCGAATATTGATATTGTTTTTTTGTTTTTTTTTTCCCCCTTTGCAAAACCCAATCATGTTCTGCAAAGCTAAAAACGAAAACAATTTTCCTCTGCAAAACAACCAAACCAAACACCATAAATTAATATTTAAAGATACTAGCAGGAACCCGTCGCTCGGTGTTGCACGGGAGAAAGTACTACCTATTGCATGACGTCGAATAAAAAAAGCAACGGCCTATTGTTCTCCCCCCCCCCCCCAGCGTGTTGGCGAATGTTTTAAATTTAAAGAAAAAGAAAAAAGTTGTAGAGTAGGATGGGATCGAACGCTAAAACTGACGATCATGAAAACTACCTTCTTACCAATTGCGCCACTGTTCTGCCTTGCAAATATTTGTGAAAATAGGCCAATTAACCAAAGCTTCAGTATTGCCATGCGTGTTAAATTTATACCAGGCAAATAATAAGAACCGGTGTTTTGTGAGAATTATACTGTGTGTATTAGTTTCCGGTGTCGATGAGTAGAGTGACAGTACAGAATTGTTAGAGAGGAAAGTTTTTGCTGCCACCTATATGGAGTTGGTTTTTCGGAGAGACATGGATGGTGGGCCAAATGTAATTAGTGTTAGGTAGAAAGAAATAACAAATTTACTGAAACACGTTAGAGTGAATAAGTGTAATGTAATGGTGAGTTTAGTAGCCTGTGATGCATGTGGTTATTTTCCTATACTCCGAGAAGGTACAGGGGAAAAATCGTCTCTACTTTATATATAAGATAAGATAAAGAGCTTGAAGCATAAAAACTTTTACCAAAATGACCGTATTCGGCATTAAATAACCCAACCAAACTACAACTCGAGTCTAAAACAAGTAACAATGTTTTATTTTGAGAGGTTAATTGATACTTGGTTTCTCTACGGTATTTTATGGAAGGAATTAAATCCTATCAAATTTTTTATTGTTAACATGTTGCAACGATCCACCAGAATCAAATATTGATTTTGTAGGAAGAAAGCTATCAACGATAAATCGAGAAAGAGACTAACTTTATTTTATATATTAGATTGTCAAATTTTGTCACCTTTTAAAAAACGTTAGTAAATGGTTATCATTTTGAAAATCTACATGAGGCAAAGTCAGATTTAAATAGTAATTGGTAAGAGAAGATAACTCTATCACACTTAATCATGGATTAGTCTTTTTAAATAACCATCCAACTCCTTTACTTCAAAAAGATCACAAATTTAAATATTAAGACTCTATCTTCCAAGGCTTCTATGTATATGTAGGAGAGGTCACAACTCCTTTCACATGTGTAAGCACATTTTGACCCTTGTAATTTACCTTACTCTGTAGACTTCCCAAATCAATTTGTATCTTAGACTTAGTCTGTCGAAACAGAAACGAGATGTTAGTTTATGACCAGACTAATCCTAATCTCTATATTAATAAAATTATGTTATAAGGGTGTTTGTATGTATTTTTCGCCTAATAAAGAAGTGTAATTGTTTATATGATAACGAAAATAGATATGAAAATGGATGTATTTTTTAATAATGGAGCAAGCTGAATTTTCTTACAGAATTTGTATTGAATGTGTACAGTTGAACATTTGGAAAAAATGTTCAACTGTACACATTCTATACTAAATAATATTTATAAATATTTATTGGAATAATTATTTTTGTGAAGAAATCAAAATGAAGCACTTTTTTTGTCATAACATGTAACAGCAAAAACCAAAGATTGGCTAGTCAAAAGCAAATATCCATCTGTTGGATCCAATTTTTTTTAATCGAACAAGGTAACTTTGTTAGATTAATCGAATATCTATTGTAATCAAAAATGCAATAGTGTAAAGTACTAAAACGTTCTATTTCAAAAAATAATTTAATTACAAAATTAAATCCACCAGAATGCATTTCTTGTTTTTCATTAACAAGTCGATCATTTTAATCTTTTATTAATACTTAAAAAAAAAAAAAAAAAAAAAAATTACTTTGACTCTCTATTTGACAGTTTAAAGGCTTTCAAATTTTGAAAAGTCATTTCTGTTTTTAAAATTCTTAGCAAATCCTCATGTATTTAAGATTGAAAGTTTTTGAAGCTATGTACGTCTAATAATTTTATAGATTAAAGATTAGCATAACAAAATTACTTATATTTTTACTACAATTTTATTTAATTGAAAATTTAATGACCAACCGATATAAGTAAATTTAACTTTCAAAATCTGATTTAATAAAAAAAAAACAAAAAAAAAAAAACTGGTAAAATAACAAAGAACACAAAAATGAAAGTAAAGACTCCCGGTCAACACCGGGTCGTTAAGCTAGTAGTTAATAAGGGATAATATGATATAAGGTTGTTTACTCACAATTATTCCATAAAGAGAAAACAAACAAACAATAAGGCTTAAAACAATTGTCAGAAAGAAAGAGTCAACAGATGATGATAATTGTAATAAATTTAGAGCAAAACAAATTAAATGTATACAATATAAATGTTGATAAAGAATAAATTCACTGGAGTCGTCATTCATGCTAGGGTAATACGGAGGATGCCCGCTATAGTTAGCTGATAAAAGTAATACATTTTGAAATCTAATCTAAACAAAATCCATTTGTTTAAGTTTTAGTGAAATTTCATCTATTTATCATACTGTTCTTATATACCTAAAAGAAAGATAATTGGTTATGTGATGTAATTCCAAACATATGTACTTTTTGGAGGTTTTAATACCTTTGAGACCTGTGAGATATCTTGTAGTGGGGGGAGCAAGCTTTTTAAAAAGCATTCTATTTTAAATCTTAGTTTTTCTCATTTTTTGTTGTATTCATGAAGCCTTCTTTACTCTTCAGAATATAAAATCTCACTCTTACATATCTCAATGGATGCTTAATCCTTAAACAGAACAACACTAGTTCTTTACATTCTTTTTGTTTCTTAGTTTTCTTTCTCCACAAGAACATTTTTTAAAGACGTATTGCTATATATAGATAGCATATGTGGGCACGTATAGTCGCTGGAGTAATGTCTGATAGTAAGGGAAATGGTTAAGTTAGCAGTGGTTGAAGAGATTTATATTCACGTCTACAGATATGAAAAAAGTAAATAGACACCCCACAAAAATAATTTATACATCTTTACAGTTTCTGCTTCCTTTGCCGACGGTCAGCACCTGAGGCCATACAAAGCAGCAGTAAAAATTTGAATTATCGATATTTTGTACTAATTGACATTTTTTTTTTTTTTTTTTTTTTTTTTTTTGTTTCAAATATAAATATATCTATCATATATAGCCATTTTTAAGTATGACACGGGCCAAAGAAGGATTAGAATTCTCAAAGTTCCAGAGGAGCCATATTATGTTAATATGAAGGTGGACATAATCAACATCAAATGGCCACAAACTTCGGGATTCTACTTTCTACTGTTAACAGTGATTGTCTAATTCATCATTGAGGGAAACTAATCAATATTACCTTGCCTAAGTCCATCAGGACCCTCTGACAAGTCTTCGTTATTAATGATAATAAGAGTGTCTATTTCTTTCTTTCATGCCTGTGTAGATGTGAAAACAACTTGAAACTGTAACTGTGTAAGTCACACAAGATATTGTGGTTTGGGTGATGAACCTGGATCGAGTGGTGTGGGGTGATGAACCTGGATCGAGTGGTGTGGGGTGATGAACCTGGATCGAGTGGTGGGGGTGATGAACTTGGATCGAGTGGTGGGGGTGATGAGCCTGGATCGAGTGGTGGGGGGTGATGAGCCTGGATCGAGTGGTGGAGGTTGTCTTGTCCAATAACTGCAATCTCTTTCCGAGATGTTGCTATGGGCAATGCCAGTGAGGAGATGCAGGTTGTTCAAGTTGGTAAGCTTCAGGCAACCAATGATCAAGCAGTAGGTATCAACGCTGAGTCTAGTTCATTGGCATGAGTTGATCTCTGCACAGAACCAATGATTCTAATGTCAATATTATTATGGTCATTCTCTGGTTCATAACTGCAATCTGGTTTGTTGAAATGTTGTTAGGAGCTGGACGTGGCTGAGGAAGCTTCTCCTTCATTTCAGTCATGCTGGGGTTCATTACTGGCACCACAAATATAAAGAAGAAATCAGCAGAAACGATATACTAGATACAATGAAGAAACGATAAGAAATTTAAACTTGCACTTGTTTTGAATTACAGTAATCTCCAAACTGTTTTTAATTAAAAAACAAAATGATTGAAAAATGCTGAAAATGGAAACTTTCATTTGCATATGTGTTACGGTAAAGGAGAAAACTAAGCATATTCCATTGTGCTAAACAAAATTTCTTTCACTGGCAACAGATCGTTGTCTTGGACTGTGAAGGAAGCAACTTTCTTAACCCCCTTAATCTACCCCTTGGTGTGGCATTCACCCTGAGAGAGTTGGCCCTGCTTCCTCGAAGTCTTTAGGGAATATTAAATTCACAAGTGAGTTCCAGTCGCATGCATATCTCGGTCAGGGTAGATGAAGACGTTAGTTTTTGTAGTTTTTTGCAGGGATGTCGCCATCCTCTCACAGTGCCTGGTATCCCCAAATGGTCACTCATCTGGTACTGACCAGACTCAACGTTGCTTAACTTCAGTCATCTAACGCGTGTAAACATGATTATGCTGTATTACCCTTTAACAAGTAATCTCAAAAACCAAATTGGATGCATGCAAAAGTGATTCTCTCGGAGATTCATGGCGTGACGTAGTCACATAACTTAGAACTCATCTGCTTTGGTCTTGTTGGGCATTAGATTAATTATTACTGAGTTACCGACATCTTTGGCAAGACGAGTTCTGTTGGGACGACAATTTTTCAAGTCTGTTCCGTTCATCCGGGCATGGTGTAAGACCTGAGGGCAGCTGTTTGGTGAAACAAGACGTTTCCATGGGAACGGAGACCATCGAAGCCGGATGTCTAGTGACATCACTCGAGCTGAACTTATCGACACAGCAAATGACTGAATGCTGTGCCAGGGTGATGATAGCGTCCAGGAATTTAGAGGAAGGTTGTCAAAACAAGAATATCGCTCCTGTTTGACATTAACAGACCATCGATGCCATCTGGGTGGTAGGTGCGTGATTGACTCCATGCATACCGTCGCTGCCGATGTAATCGGATATACTAATTAAAAATCGTACCTGATATATTGTGGTAACCTATGAACCAACTTTCTCTAGTAGTTATCGTTAAAATAGCAACCTATAACCTTTATTTAATCGTAAAACTCGTCTAGCTACAACCACTGTAAATAATTTTACTTTCTTCCTGTGTTCCTGAAAGCAAAAGAAATTTCTATAAACAAAGTTTCTTTCCTAGAACTTCTCATCCGTGGAACACAATACCACGGAGCTGCTTCCCAGCTAACTACAACATAGTCGTTTTCAAGTCTAATGTTAAAAAATTATTATCAAGCATTTTTCTTAAATAATCAAATTCTGCATATTTCACCCATCGTCTCAAATCCTCTCAAGGTATTGTCTCGTTGTCTACCTGACAAACTCATTGACCCTTATCCTCGAGTGGCCTTTGGGCATTGATAAACAGTGACTCATTAGTATGAAAAATATAATGAAACATTTACACTGAGTATTGTTTTCTTCATTAAATAAAACTAAAAAAGTTGATCTGCAATAAAAAAAGACGAACCAAATCTTGACTGTTTAATTACTCTCTGGTGTATAGACAGGCAAAAAGGTGTTTCTTCCTCAAGATCAGAGTATGACTAAAAATCCTAAATTTAATCGAAATTTAGAAGAGTAGGAAGTGGACCCTAGGTTTATTTTCGGCAGCCTCATACTTCTCACTTCCCTTATTTTGTCCTTTAGTCCTCACATTCCATGAGCGATTCTTCTGACAAAGGGGGAAGAATTGCTGTTTTCTGGGTCGGAATCTTTCTATCTAACACTCATCGCTGGCTAGTTTTGACCTTGAAGTGGTATTTAAAATTTTTTTTTTTTTTAGCTCCTTACATCAAGTGGCTCCATGCCTTGTCTGGAGCGACTTCCATGAAACCAAAACAAAAAAAAAACCCGCTTTGCTTAGCACTGTACTTGCCAAAAAAAAACACTAACAAAATATTTAAAAAACATATAGAAAAAGAAAAAAATGGTACTAATGTAACACTCCAAAATACACATTAATTTCAGTACAAGTCTTTCTGTTTGTTGTATTTTATGTGACGTGTATTTGCCGTCCATTTTATTTTCAATATAAGAAGTACAGAATTCCTAGCACAGGATACTTTCTATTAAGAATCTTTGTGACCTCTTTCACACATGCACATTAAAGCATAACATTTATGTGCATCTGCATGCACATATTCTAGTTTCCGGTTATAGAAGTACTTACTTCTATAACTATTTGAAAGTGATATATCCATCATTAAAAAATAAGCCATAACTTGAAAGACTTTCTCTCCAGTTTCATGTAGGCGTTCTTCCTTTTTCCTTTACAATTATTTTTGTCAAAATGACTTGTTTCTGAGTCAGAATTACAAAGTTTCTAATTGTCTACAGATGTTTTGTTTCAAATGAACATTCTTTTCTCTCGTCTTTCTGGCAGTTGTCTTTAAAATATTTGTGAGATTTCATCGTCTCTTTTCTGTATAAATTTTTAATTTAATTCTCGAAAAATTTTAAATAAAAAAAAAATATAAAAAAAATAAAAAAATTCTTGGGTTTTTAAAATTTTTTTTATATCGTCCAGGGGAGTCTTTGGCATAATTCTGGCAACCTAGAGACTGTTGGCTCTTGGCAGACCCCTTTGTTGAAATGAGGTATGGTTTGGTTATAGCCTTTGTAAAGGCCTGCCCATTGAGTCTCATTTATTTTCTGATCAGTGATTGGTGCTAAAATATACACAAGACTTTGTAAAGTCTACGCTTTGAAAGGACAGTTACACGCTACATTTGGTTTTGTAGTAGAAATATGATGGTGATCGTTTCTGTCAAATTATTTTAGCTTTGTTCTAGTAATTATTTGGAGGTTACTGATGGTTTTCAAGGTGGAAGTTTGATAGTGATTTGAAGAGGAAACTAAAACTAACTTTTATGACAACTTTTTACGTGTCAACAGCATTTTGTTGACAATTTCTTAATCATAAAATAATATTAACTAGAAACCTTTATTTTTTTTGCTATTAAATTCCATTAAAACTTGTTTCTTTTCGTATAAAAAGAATCTTCAAAGTCTATTTTTTGTGTCAAAAAGTTCTTTGCGCAATAAAATATTAAAACAATTCAAATATGTTTGGTGATAAGAAAAAGATAGTTGCCACCAGCGATTAAAACATCGAATTAAAGTTACATTCTGAACACTTCAAAAAGAATTTTATTCCAGAATAAGAAATACAATTTAAACCAAGTGAAATGAACAATAAAATATCTTTGTTTATATAATAGATGTTGTCCTTGGTTAGAAAGCATTGTTTACATGGAAATATTAATTATTAAAAATAATAAGCAATTAGAACGCCATACAATGCATTTTAGTTTTATTAACTTTTTTTTTTTTCAATTTAATTTTCGAAGATATACTTCAAATGATGATGAAGTATATCTTCCAAAATTAAATTGAAAAAAAAAAGTTAATAAAACTAAAATGCATTGTATGGCGTTCTAATTGCTTATTATTTTTAATAATTAATATCTTTGTTTATATATTTTATTTCCAAATAGTTTTGAATTTTTTGGTATCAAGTTTTTTTAACACTTAAAAAAATTCATTAAATCAGATTTTAATTATCCTTTGTTTTCATTTTAAAACTTATTTATCTTTTGTTTTTAATTTATTTAATTACTGTTTGTTCCCTAAATTCATAATTGCAGCATTTAATTGTATTCTGCTTAAAACACATAATTACATATATTGTAACCAACGTTTAAATTACCTACTAGACACCATCCTCGAGTGTCTAAGGTCTCTCTGTATAAGTTTGTCAGAACAACCTGACATGAGGATACTTCCAAGTAAATCCTGACCAAATATTCAAAATAACATAGTATTCGCAGCACAAATAAGATCCCCTCAATGCGGCTATACACTTGCTCATACGAGGGATGGTGCACCTTCTCCTGGGGATGTTACCTCAAGTAACAGCACTTAGCTGGATACTTCACCAGACTAAATGAATTCTGGTCCTGGAATCCGATAAGACCAAGAGAAAACCAGAAAGATATACTATAACGTAGTTAAGTTGTCAATTGGGGAGAGGAAAATTAATGTTAACTTTACTAACTCCACGTTTGAGAAATAAAGAACTTTAATAGAATATTCGAATATCTATGTATCTCATATAGAGATCAAGTGTTAGCTCTAGGAAGGGGCCCTCTTGATTTCTGAGAACTTCCACTGAAGTAAAATGAAACAAAAATGGATAACCAAAAGTAATTTCTACACGATAAGTGTTTATATTGTAACATAAAAAGTCTAGCAATATGCAGATAATTTTTTGTTTTTATTTTAATAACTTCTATAAAGAAATTTTTTTTTCAGATTGTTCTCAATCAAAATAAATAAATTTAGTCTTCAAAATCCATGAAACAACGTGATATTTATTTACTTTAACGCAGTAATATGACTATTCATTTTGAATTAAAGTTTATGGGATGAATAATCTCGCTGGAAGAGAGAATAACTCAACACATCACTCATGATGCAATGAGCATCCCAGGCTGGAATGGACGCATTCATGATGTGGTAGAATCGATGGAAAGAACCAACACAACCCAACCAAGGTGATAGGTGTAAATAAATTTTAAAAAAATGTAATATTAAAATCCGCTCTGGAGAAACGTTTAAGTTGATGGGAATCTGCGTCCATCTAAAAATGTTTGTCCGAGAATAAATTAGTATGAATACATTCCCTCTGCTCTTTTTGTTAATATTGTGTGAAAAGGAAAAGCCATTAGGGGAAATGTAATTCTCTTATAAACTCTCTGATGTCTACTTAACCTGAAGATCTGTATAAATATCCAGTGAATTCCTAAAGGCAAAACAAAATTATTTTTTTTTATTTCATCTGTATAATCTTGGGAATTGGATTCGCATTCATTTTGAGTGCAATTTCTCTTAAAATGATTGTTTTCATATATTTTGTAATTTAACTTCCCGAAATAAATTTGAATAAATATTAATATAAATTAAAGTAAAAGAATTTTTTTTATTTCCATTCAATGAAACTCGCTTGTTTTTCTTTGTTTAAGCAATACTTAAAAAAAAAATGTGTTTTGGAAATTCTTTTAATGATTTTCAGAAAGAAAAAAAAAAAGTATGTAAAATTTAATTTTTAGCAAGAGATTCAGTTTTTAATTGATTTTTATCAAAGTTTAACATAAATTGAGTAGCCCCCCCCCCCCCCGATCATATTAGCTATTCTTTTAACAACAACCATTTTAATCATCTTTTATGTTCTCATTATAAGTTGAATAAATATTATCTATCCCTTAATATTTTGGTTTATGGATTGAACAAAAACATTTTTTTGTTTACATAACTGGTGGTATCTGTCATGTTTTATAGAGACGACGAAACACATTTCTGTGGATATATATATATATATATATATATATATATATATATATGGATGGAGCACTCTGGTAGAAGGAATAACAGTTTCCACTCAACATTAAAGCAATATTCTTCCATAAAATAATTGAGTACTTTTAGTTATCAGTATCTTTAAAAAAATATATGAATAGCTTCATTTAAATACGATATAATTTCTCCTACTGCCACAAGCAGTTTCGGTTGCTCAGTTGGTAGAGCATCGGACGCCAACCACTGGAGTCCAGGTTTTCGAATCTTGCTATGGCGAGCTGCACTGATGAGTCGTACAGACGACGAAACGCTTGTTTGTGGATAACTATATATGTTAGCACAGTTAACTTTCAGGACTGGCTTGTTTTTTGTTGGCACTGCTTGAGGTTTTTTGTGTAGTCTTTGAAGTGTCTTTTTTTTTTTATATGAAGAGATTGTGTGTGAACTCTTCACGAAGTTTTCTATCTAAATCAGTTGTTGCTATTTGAACAGCTGAAATACACATCAAGTTTAACAAGCCGCGCATGCGTGGTCCCCCTCTGTATGTGACTCGATGTGGCCAGTGTGAAATGCAATGAATTTGGGCAATTTGAGGCATTTTTGACCCCCATTGTACCCCCTGGGGGCGCGAACCAGAATTTTTCTGAGGTCAAGAATGCTCATTTTATATCCAAAACAATTGCCTCTACATTTTGGCCAAGTTTCAGAAAAATTGAATGGATAGATCAAACGTTATGGGGGGAAAAAAGGGTCATTTTTTTGCCATTTTGGGGGCTTTTGACTCCGATTTTTTTCCAAGGTCAGCGATACTTATTTTCTATTCGGAACAATTGCCTCCATATTTTGGCCAAGTTTCAGAGAAATTGAATGGATGAAAAGTTATGGGGCAAAAAATGTCATTTTTTGCCATTTTAGGGCCTTTTGACCCCTTGGGGGGGGGGGGATAACCGGATTTTTTTTCAAAAATCAGAGAATGTCACTTTCTAACCTGACAAAAGTTACAACTTCATGCAAAATTTCAGAGAAATTCAATAGATGGTTGCGGAGCAAAATCCGGACTGACATACGGACGGACGGAAATGCCTCAAAACATAGGTCTCCCGATTTTATAAATAGGGGGACCAATTAGTGAGTCAACATAAATTTAAAGATTAATAAAATAAGTTAATTGTAGAAGACTTATTTATGTTTTTAATCCATAATCTTCACAGAATAAAAATCTTGTGATCAATCTTATTTTCCATTTCGAATCGAGAAAACTGTCACCTTAAAGTATTTCATTTTAATAGGAAAATCCAATTTAAATTGAAACAATATCCAATTCATGTTTTTTTTTTTTTTTTTTTTTTAAATATAAATATAATACATAAATAATCGATAACCCTTATTTAGATTACTCCAACTTTTAATTTACCATATTTTTCTTTTCCTCATCGCAATTAACCTTTCCTTCAATCATTCTGACATATCAATTATTTTAACAATAAACTCAGATGTTGTTAATTGAGATGTGAGGTAAATTTTAAATATGTTTTCCCCCATCTAAACAGATGCTAAATATTGTCTTTGTATACGGGAATGGATTTCTTATATATTACTAATGGAGATTTTGTACGTCTGTCTAAAAGTGAAACTATACTATTACTAGCTTTCAATGCTCAATTCAGGTAGCATAGTATGTTCTATTCTCATATCATACCAACTCCACAGTCATTACCTTCTCCTTTTGTGTGTCTCTGTGTGTGGGGGTAGTGTCGTATCTGTTCTCATGAGACCATCCTCCCAGACATTACCTCCTCCTTTAGGGGGCAGTGTAGTATGTTTGTTCGTGATAAAAATATCCGACCGGATAGAGAGCATATTATTACTAGTGCATATGCCTACATATTTATAAAATCTGATATTGAGAGTACACAAATGTCCGTATGAAACAATGTTGTATATACCATTTTTATTGTGGCATTCGTCTTGCCAACTTTTTTTTTTTTTTTTTTTAACTTTTTTATTTTATTTTTTTTTAAACTTTTTTTTTAAATCAAATAAATTTACCAGTTATTAACTGGAAGATATATCATTTTATGTATAATTTCTAAACCTATAAAAATACGCAAAATTTAAATGTTAAATGATTATTTGTATCCATTTCTTCATTACTCAATAAACTTTCTGTTAGAGTTTAGCTCTGACCAATTTTCACCAATAAATAAGTATTTAATTAAAGAAAATGGGTCGTTCATTTCAAAGCATTGCTGGGTCAGTATTATAAAATTAAAAATAGAAGCCTTTACAAATGCAAGATTAATTTATTTATTTAAAAAAAAATTATTTTTATTTTTTAAATTTTTTTTTTACTTTAATCTTAATTTCGGAATAATATTCCATCATCAGAGTTGACCAGTATTGTCTTTTTTTTTTTTTTTTTTTTTTTTTTGATCAAAAAACACAAACAAAAATAAACAAACTTTTTTTTCTTTTTTGTTTCTTTGATAAAATGTCCTTGTTAAATCAGCCTTGGTAAAGGTTGTTCAAGCAATGTATAGAAATGCTCATTTGTGTCCTAGAAACGTTGCCCATTGAGTTTCATACAGGTTGTCCGGAAGAGATACTGTATGCTGATGTTTTAGTACTCGTCCGAGAAACAATGGAAGGTCTATTGGTTAAGTTAAAGACTTGGAGGAATGCTATGGAAAGTAAAGGTATAAGAATGAATGTTACCAAAGCAAAAGTGATGATCAGTGATTGTAGTGGTGGAAAGCTCTCCAGAAAGAGGAAAGTTCTCCTGCTCAGTTTGTGGAAAGGGAGTCGGATGCAACTAAATTTTTTGTGCTACTTGTAAGCATTGGGTACACTAGAAGTGCACTGGAATTACAGGTAGGTTGAGAGATGATAACCAGTTTGCGTGCAAGAATTGTAAGACAATAGAAACGGATGAGAACTCTGATGTGGAGAAAGAATATTTGGATGATGAAGCTATTGAGGTCGTTCAGGAGTGGTACCTTGGTGATACCATAGGGAAGAGTAGGTGCTAGTGTGATTGCAAGAATTAGGATGGAGTAAGTTCAGGGAACTTCTGCTATTACTAATTAGCAACGAATGAGTCTATCAGGCATGTGTACGCAGTATGATGTATAGAAGTGAAACCTGACCAATGAGGATTAAGGACATGCATTGCATGGATAGAAATGATGAGAATGATATGATGGATGTGTAATGAGTCTAAAAGACAGGTTTATATCTAATGGGCTCAGAGGAAGATTAAATCTGGACAGTATGGGGAGATGTGTGCAGAACAGGAGAATTCGATGGTATGGTCATATTGAAAGAATGGATGAGAGTTCTTGGGTTAGATGTAGAACAATTGAGGTAGCATATTCAATTCACAGGGGAAGGCCAACGAAAACATCAGGAAGTTATAAGGATGAGAGAAAAAAGGATCAATAAAGCGTTGGTCAGAGATAGGTTAGCTTGGAAGTCAATTTCTAAAAGTCGTTTAACGCATGCCAGCATGTACAATGGAGGTTAAACCGAATATGATATGGGAATTATGATAATTCTAACAAACCATGACATGTTATTATTTAACCATTAACATAATTTAATGGTTTGTAGTTTTGGTCACATTTTACTAGATAATTAAAATCTCCTATAAAAACTAAAAAATCCAATTAAATTTATGGGATTAACCTTCACAGTGCTAAAATTCAAACTTCAGTTCAAAATACAGTTTACAATTGCCGAAGTCCTAGTAACATATACTATAAGAACTTATTAAAAAATTTGTTAATTTAAAGATCTTAGGAGTAAGGTGAATGGGATACGATTAAAAAAGGAACAATTTGAATTCTAATTTACATTTTTTATTTTTGTTATGTTTATTTTTTTTCTTGTACTGTACATCGGTGTAAGTTCAACATGTGTGGATGTGCATTCAGCTATGCCATTTGCAGCATTCTGAAGCAGTTATATTGGTAAAACTTCCTAACTTTAAAGCATATTAGATGTTTCACAGGTCAGACGACCGTTTTCCAGTGAGTAAATTAAAGGCTTGCTGTTGTCTTTAGAATTCTGTTGCATTGGATGTATTTTGAAAACTGTTTCCTTAGCATTTCGTTGTCCTGGTGTCTGCTAGAAAAAAATCCTTCTCTGCTTAGTCACTAATATCTCGTTTATCTAAATTGTGAGGCTACCAGACTTGTTTTTGATAATTCGTGCGGGGGGGGGGGGGCTCGTTATGATTAACTAATCACCATTATTTTACTTTTTAATTGTGATCTGGTCATGTGACCTGATTTGGTCGACGTAGTTTTGTAAACAATGTTTTTTTGGGGAAGGAAAGAACATAAAAGGAAAGAGTAATTATGTTTTGAAATTTTTGAGATGAGGATTGATAATTTGGATTATTCGGACTACTGTTCTCATCTTGGATGTTATTCTCAACGTTTCGGCCGATGTAACCTCCGACTTTCAAGTGCATCTTGTCGAACTCTGGAATCTGTAAGGAATTTTGAACGGAACCCTTTATTTAATCCACGGGAGTAGCGTAACAGATAGAAGTGCTAAGTAATAATCAGTTTTAAGTTAGTCTTCTGGAGGTTGAAGGTTCGATCCTCAGTGCAGACGATACTAAGAATATAATTACGAATTACTTGAGACTTTTACCTTGTCATGGCTACCCCTGTGGATTAAATAAAGGGTTCATACAGATTCCAGAGTTTGACAAGATGCACCTGAAAAAGGTCAGAGGTTACATCGGCTGAAACGTTGTGAGAATAACATCCAAGATGAGAATAGTAGTCCAAATAATACAGAAAAGAGTGATGTTAGACTAGTAGAGAAGAAAAGGCATGTCCGTTACATATCTTACTCTTTCTTGCCTTGCTGAATATGCTCACTATTCTATTATTATTATTATTAGTAGTAGTTTCTTGATCTTGAGGACGCGTCCGTGTATCATCAGTTAGTGAGGCTCTATACAAAGATTATGGTTGTGTCATACCAAATTAGATCCCATTCTGTCTAATAGTTTTTGGAACCAAAATGTTTTTTTTTAGTATTAGTAACAGTAATGGTAACATTTTTACCTCACCATGACACACAGGGCATCTCAATAGTCCAAGTTTAGATTTGCAGTAACATTGGTATTCTGTAGATGTCGCACGGTTCAACTCTATTGACAACATTCTATTCATCTTGGCTCTGTTTCAATGCTATTCGTTTGGCTAAGATCAAAGTGTAGTATCTGTTCCGATGGATACTGCACCCCATAGACTGGTATTGTCTTGGCCTTCAGGGCTTGATTTACGCCGGTCTATGGGACTATCCTGTGCAGTTCTAGGAGGTCCACCCTCCCAGGATTTGCCTTCCCTCTTTGGGAAGGAGTGAGTTTATTGCTTACTGCCTGAGGCGCCCCTACCGGGGAATGCCGACGGGGCTGCCAAGGCAATTTTTAATGGCCAGAGTGCTCACCTTCTCGGGCGCTGGCTTTTCAAACCCCACTTTCCCGACCTGACCTTGGGTCACATCTCACTTGTGGGAGTAAGATAAGAACTGGCCTTGTGCCTAACTCCTGGAGAGGAGTAAATAAATATTCGTTTATTACTGTTTTTGTGATAGCATACTCGGTCCTTTGCTGCTTCGATGAGTTCAGTCGGAGAGATATCACACCCCCATAGGCTTTCCTTCAACATGTCCTTATCTCTTGTTTGGCCGCCCTTTCAGTTCATTAAATAACTTATTTTTTTAATTTAATGGTCATTCATTCTTATAACATGGCCACCCCATCAGAGTAGTGACTTTGGAATCGTTTCATTAATAGACACCAATTTTGCCTTATTGATGTCTTCTATCATATTGACTTTATTCTACCACCGCATTACTACGAAGGAGCGTGGAGAGCGTTGGTTGGAGATGTTTTAGATGTGTTATGTTTTTTTGTAAATTGTCTAAGTATCTCAACCATATAAAAGCGATGATTATAAATACATAGCTTATATGAGAAATAGTTTATATTAACTTAATAAAATTATCATGACATAGTGTCACTGCTGACGCGGGAGTTAGAACTTGAATCTCTATATAATGCAGTGGGTGACTGCCATTGAATATAAATGGAGATACTTTTTTTTTTTTTTTTTTTTTACACTTTAGTGTATGTTCTCACAAATCAAAGGGACCCATTCCTGGGGCTAACGCTTGATCTCTATATGAGATACATAGATACCCGAATATTCTATTAAGGTTCTTTATCTCTCAAACGTTGAGTTAGTAAAGAAGCGAATGACAGTAATTTTCCTCTTCCCGATTGACCAGTTAACTATATTATAGTATATCTTTCTTGCGGTCTCTTGGTCTTACCGGATTCCAAGACAAGAATTCATCTAGTCTGGTGGAGTATCCAGCTTAGTGCTATTACTAAAGGCAACATCACTTGGAGACGGTTCACCATTCCTCGTATGAGCCAGTGTTGGGTAGCCAGAAGGGATCTTATTTGGGCTTTGAGTACTATGTTATTTTAAATATTTAGACAGGGTTTACTTGTAGGGGAGTATCCTCATCCCAGATTGTCCCGAACCCCCCCCCCCCAAAAAAAAAAACTCTGTCCTCGAGTGTCTAAGGTCTCTATGTACAGTGTCGAGTAGGCATTCAAATTTCCCCTGACTGTATGTTCACTCTTGTGTTAACGACGATTGAGTACAGTTAATACTTCTTAGTAACTCTGTAACGTGTATGAACTGAAAGTAATCAATAATTCTTACGTTGACTTTTAAACCTTTTATTTGTATAATGTATCTTAATTGCGTTTTGTAATTAAATGCTTATTAGTCTACATTTGAATTCTTTTTTTGATTACTTGAATTATGTCTATGTAAGTTAACAGAAGAAAAAAAAATCTTACATGTATTTTGGTTTGGATGCATTACTATCAGTCACCATTTTCATGACAGATGATCAGATCATAAAGTATGTCAATGGATCTAGGAACAATTTATCAAAATAATCAAATATCAAGTGGAAGTACCTGTTTTTATAATATCGACTTCATTTATTTATGATTTCTCACGATAGAACATATTGATGCCACATATGAATATAATAGTTCTGAAAAATTTAATTTGAACATTTTTAATCTTAAAAAGAATAAATTAGGGGTGCTTCTTGCTTAAAAGTCCGAAAAAAAGATTTCTTTGTCTTTTAATGTTTAAGAGGTAAATAAGGGGCAGTAACTCTTAATTGTAATTTTGAGCCAGACTTTATCGTTAATTTCTATCAAGCCTGATATTCTCTTCAACTGGAATCATGGATTTGAAATTGTTCCAGTTTGAAGACGTACTATATTTTACTTCAGAAAAAGCAAAACAGATAGATTTTTTGCAAGCGCATGGACTTATTTCTGGAGAAGAGACCTGTAATTGTGGGCATAACATGCGACTTGTGCCATCACGAGTAAAAAACCCAAGTATAAACAAAATAAATGCGTAAATTTTCAATAAAATCTTAAATTTTCCATTTATGTATACTTTGTTGTTCATTTATTACTAATTAATTTTCAAAATCTTAAATTTTCCATTTACGTATACTTTGTTGTTCATTTATTACTAATTAATTGAATGTGGCAGTAAATTACGTTACATGTAATAACAACAGTTGATAAGAGTTACTGCCCCTTATTTACCTCTTAAACATTAAAAGACAAAGAAATCTTTTTTTCGGACTTTTAAGCAAGAAGCACCAAATTAGGAGATAAACTTTAGCACAAGTTGACCTTGAGAATATCATTCACGCACTGTTGTGTGTGAATGATATTCTGAAGGTCAACTTTTTCGCAATCACAACCACTTTTAAGGATTGTCGCCAATTCACTTCTTAACCAAATTTTTTGCAATAGAATTGATTTATTCAAGGTTATATTTTCTTTAAAAGAATTGAAATTTTGTTTGGCAAGAGGAAAAGTTACACGTAGATGACCACATATTTTAGCATATAAGGCCCTTATTGAATTTGTCTCCAAATGTTTTTTTTACTTTCATAAGAAATCAATGTATTTCACTGATTTTTTTTTTTTTTTTTTTTTTTTTTTTTTAATTAAAATTTTTTTTACATTCCGTTTGTATGGTTAATAATCTTAAATAAAATAATAAACAAAAATTTTGTTCAATTTGTTTTCAAAACATTTTTATGACTGTTATCGATTAATCAAAAAATATTTGAATTATCTTAGATAAATAGATTTTGTCTATCAGTCACAATTTTTTAAAAGCGTAATAAATACATTGTGGAATTTTTTCTAATTTCGAAATATCAGATCTTAACTACTTTTAAATTAGAAAATATTGCAATGATAAATTCCAAACAAATAAAGCAAATGCCATGACCGGAAATCAAAATCGAAATCTTCAGTCTAAGGTTCTACCAACTGACCTATTTGGACTTTCTTATAAATAGAGCTTAAAACATTACCATAACAAAATAATTATTGCTTTGGCATGACGTCATGTTTCAAAACATAGATTTAAACATAAATGATAATAAAAAATAACTAAAATAAATGAATGGGTAAACATTATCAATAGCATTGGATATTATTTTAATAGTCTAAAAGATTTATTTTGCTTTAACTACATATTGTATGTAGTTCTTTCACAATTATAAAATTCTCTCAGCCTGGCAAAATATGCGACCAAAGGGAGCATATATTTGCTCGTAATTTAAAAAAGAAAACTTACGAAAAAAAAAAATGACCTGTTCAATTTTTAACTGCGACTTCAGTTTTCTATATAATTTCAACATAAAATGATCCACCTATTTGATCTTTTGATTGGGCTTAACAAAATGGGCAGTTTACAAACACCTTATAAATATTTTGAGAGGGTGGGGGGGGGGTATTTTACATCGAACTTAGTTAGCAAGTTGAACACCCTCACTAAAAGTTTAACATGCAAGTTTTTCAAAATTTTTATAATCGGCTTGGGAAATATTTAAACCAATGGGGATCAGTTAAGTTAAACTTGCAGAGAGAACTGAATCCTCACCTTAAAATTGAACAAGTTGATTTAAGAAAAATTATAATCTGAAAATTTGGTACTTAATAATAATCCAAAGACTTAAAATAAAGAAGGAATGTTTGTTTTCTATTTGTATATATTTTGTTTTAATACTAATGATTCACCACTTACCTAGGCCAAAAGGCACTCGAATATAAGAGTTAATGAGATTGCCAGTTGGATGATGGAACAGTACTATGAAAGGATTGAGTGATGTTTGATTAATTCAGGAAGACTCAGTCTTTGTTGACATTGTACTTCAAAACGACTGTAGTCTGTAGAGAAGCAGTCCTGCAGTAACATGTTCCACAGGTGGGAAGTTCTTGGGAAGAAACTCTTGTTCATGGAAGTTCCATTTGATTTTAGATAAAGAGGAGAAAAAAGTTATTTGCAGTATTATTAGTAGAAAGATGAGTTCTTGCTCTGAAGGTTTTTTTGGGGGGAGGGGCAGAGGTTGGAGCTCAGTCGAGCACTTACCATGGAAATAACTATGTCTGCCACAAATTTAGTCAGAATATTAGGTGAATCTTACAAATGCTGCTCGGCACTATTTCAAAACAGTTTATTGCATGAAACTTTTGGATTTACCGAATTCACCCTTTAAAATTATACCATTTAACTCGCACCCCCACAAAAGAAAAATAGTAATTTATAGCAATTTAATCGTACATACAGAAATAATTAAAAAAAAAAAAAAAAAAAAAAAAAATCTTGCGTTATAATATGGCCACTGTAAATAAATGGTGCAAGGAAATAAGCCTGTTCATAATATCCCACCTCCGTAGCAATTTTTACAAGTTTTCGTGAGTTGTCTGTCATGGGAACGAAGTGTCATGAGAATTTAAGGGAAGAGTTCTCTGTCCTACCCTGTTGGGACATTTTCATATGCCACAGATTTTCCAGCAGACACAGGGACAAAAGGACCAAAAGTAACAACCGGTTTCCGGTGCAGATGCCTTTTGCAAATTTCTATGTTCTCTTCTGCCGAGGCATCTACAACTACTTGTAAAGGAGTGAGGAAGTTTTTATCGAGGTTTGACTCTTCTAGATCGGCCACGTTCTGACTATCTGAAATGCCCATTACTAGGGTTACCTATGGGGGGGGGGCTAACTACGGCCTGTAGCTGCACAAGAGTGCTTTAAGAGGCATCATGTAGTGCTGGGTGCCAGGGAAGATCATCTTGAAAAGGTACTACCCCTCTACATGAACCCCCATAACACGAGTGACTATCTATTTTGTGTGACCTTGCTCAGGAGTGCATGGGCCACCATGATTCGAATTGTAGTGCAGGTCAGGGAAGAAGCCGGCTCAACCTGACCAGAATGAACGCCGTTGCAACAACAACATTTATCTTTGTTCGTTTTCGTTACATGAATTCTAACCAACGAGTTGCATACTCTCTCTCTCCGGAGAGCTTTGCCACATGATTGGAAACTAAACTTCTACCTGAAAGATGGGAGGTTATTCGGTCGTGTCAACATGTGTGAATTAAGCAGATTATACTGCTAAAGGTATCGTCAGGCTGAATTTTTTTTTTTTGTGCAAGATTTCGCTGTCTTTCCACATACAGCATCTGATATTCCTAAACAGTCGCCCATTTGGTACTGAGCAGGTTCAATATTGCAAGAACCGGTGTGTCAATGTGATTATATCGGATATCAAACTTATTTACATACTTTACTTTACTTTCATCGCACGGGACTTAACGTCCCCTAACTGTATTGAACAAAAAATTATGTCTCTGAATAGCATATTTCTCGACTGTTTGAAGAGGAACGCTGCACTGTTCCTTAATGCTGTCGGACCATTTTTTGGTGGGCGTCCTCTTGGTCTTGCGTTTGAAGTTTTTTCTGTAGTTGACATTTATCATCCCACTACTCCTAGCAAAATGACTAAACCATCGAAGCCACCTAGCCTACACCACATCTTCGATGGTTTCCGTTATGCCCAGCGTTTTGCGTATGCAAGCATTACTAAGCCTGTGATTCCTAGTAACCTTGAGGATTGTCCTAAGACATTTCATCTCGGACACCAACAGGGCTCTGACCTCTTATTCTCCTGTAGTTCATATATTTATTCATTATTTATATGTAACATTCTTTATTCATATATTTTCAAATCATCCTTTAACAATAACATTAAACGTTTAAACAGTGCGAGCCTTGAAACTTTTGCTTATTAGTGTAAAATATAAAATTGATGTTTGAAAAATATTTCAATAATTCAATTGATATCTTTTACTTTACATAAAACTGGATTTAAAAATTAAAATTTTTTTTTTTGTTTTAGATATTGTATTTTTTGTGTATAAAAAAAATTGATCATAATATTTATCGATATTAACTACTTTTTATCTTTTGTCTTTTTCAGCTTGTGTGGTGCGTTCCAATGCACTTTCATTCATCTATGGCATTTTGCTGCTGTTGACACCTTTATTTAAAAGTCCAACTTCAGAATCTATGAAAGGTAAGTTGAGTATTTCATTATTAAACCTCTTAAAACTAACGAAAGCGAATATATATTAACTATTTGTGTGAAGGTCTGTATGTCAGTATTACATTTAATTTAAGTTAATATGATCTGTGACAGAGCAGAAGAATGAAGTCTAAAGAAGTTTTTGTGAATCATTGAATGACCGGGTGCTGGTTTAGCCATGTGATGTTTAAGAGGAAGTTAAAAATTTATTATTAGTATTAGTTGCCTGTGTCCAGTTTTTGTAAAAAATTTCTATTCAATAGTATATATAAAAAATTAAAAAATCTATCTCGGTTGGCAGTGACAAGACGATAAACCTGTGTGCGTAAAGGACTTTATACACGCATCAGTATGGGTGTATATAATTTATGTAGTCGGGATATCTGGCTGTAATTGTTACAAAGTATATAACAAGTTCTTATTTTCTACCTACCAAGATGCAACTAATCACTTTGGCTTATCTTGATTAAATAAACAAGATAACTTACCAGAAATATATATATATATATATCAAAGGAGGTTGTAGTTTGCTTGAAGCATTGCTGGTAAATAAAAGTGTAGGTTTGTAATCCGAGGCTGTAGCAATGTGATATAGGTTCCGGAAGGTGGAAAAGGTGAACAAAAACAAACGAGACGAGAATGGAATCTCAAATCAATTTATTAATATTTCACGTAAAACAGATAAATACCGGAACAGTAAATATATATATATATATATATCTATATATATATATAAATTTAATATTTAAAAAAATATTTTTACCTATGTACGACGTCGTTTCGAGCTTATGGCTCTCATCAGCGCAGAAAAATAACAACCAACCTCAGACGGTCATAGGGCACAAACCCCGTTCACAGGTACATCTTGAATCTGTAGGCGTTCACCTAGTTCCATTAGGCCACGAGGGATTGTCCTGTAATAATGGAGAAATTAAGTGATGTTCACACTGAAAGCGGCGAGTGTTGACACCTAAACATTCGATAGCATTCATATATATATAATATATATGTCATCCGCAGACAGTTTTGTAGTATCAAAGCTCTTAAGTGCATCTAGTCTTGTAAGTGCTTCAAGCTGAGATCAAAACCCAACCGTTTTGCTGATAGTCGGACTTCTTACCCATGGCTATCAGAACAAGCTACGGAGTAAGTATAATCTTAATGTCTATAGAGGCATGATCACCCGCTGAGTGTTCCATTTTTTTTTAACAGAGCTTTGCATTACTGCTGCTAGCAGCTAACCATTTCCTTACAGAAAATTCTATATATTTTATAGAAATTTTATTTATGTGGTAGCTCAATAGTGTATTTTTGCACATAAATGTTCATATTGTAATATACGTCCATGCGATGTGCATTCAACTCTTTTTACCACGTTTATATTCCATCGATCAGAATCAATAAAACATACTTCAAAATGTAACGCATAAATATTTTTTTCCACCAACCGCAATCATTTGAATTTAAAACCTTTTTTTATCCTTTTTTTTCTTCTCATTTTTACTCCTTTCTACATATTTTATGTATAAGGGCACCCAGATTGTACTACTTAGCCGTCTGGATTAGTGTTGGGACGATTAATCGGAATCAGAAACCTGAAAAATTATAACTTTTTGGGGTATCGGAATCGGTATCAGAATCAGAAAGATTGTAGCCTAATTTCTGATTCCAAAAACGATTCCTTTTAATTTTCTTTGTTTAAAACTCAATTTTCTATGGCTGGTACTAAGGATAAAATGTTAAAATATTTATTGATTTTAAAACTATCAATAAAACTGAAATTTATAGATCATGATGACGAATTTAGGTAAAAGAAATGGCACTGGAGAAAATATGTAAATGGATGAATAGGGAAAAAAATGACGCGAGTGAAAAATGTAGATGAAAATCCCCCAACAAGTTTATCAAAATCTTGGCTATAATAGATAAAGAGAAAACATTAAGAAGTTAATCAAAGTTAAAAAGAAAATATCTACATTTAAAAGTAGGTGAGCCCCCCCCCCCCCCTCTAAAAAAAAAAAATGAAATCTTTTTTAGAATCGGAATCGGGAATTTAGAACAGAATCAGTAATTGTATCATAATTGTGGGGGGGGGGTATTGGAATTGTCCCATTACAAGTGTGGATTTTTGTATGTTTTGGAAGAGAAGTAACTGTTTAGTAATGGCCTGAGGAAACACTGACTTTCGTTTCATGTTCGAGCATTAATTCTCATTAGATATGAATGTGAGAACAATATAAATACATTTTGAATTTACAAATAAGTAATGATAATACAAGGTTATAGCGAGTTTTACTTGTAACATGCGTTAATTTTTTTTTTTGCTTATATCTTTTGAACGATAAATATCTCTAGCTAGTGCTCTTTATCTAGGCACACGTTGATTATTATTATTATTATTATTATGAAGATAATTATTATGAAGAAGATTATTATTATGAAGATTATTATGAAGATTATTATGAAGAAGATTATTATTATTATGAAGAAGATTATTATTATTATTGTTGTGAAGTTGTCCAACAGTAAATAATAAATAAAGGAAGTCAAGTCGAGGGTTGGTTTAACAAGTGTATTAACAAAGTAAGAAAGTGACTAGCGCTTGGCTAGACAGTTACAAGACTGTGCTTTGTCTTCTGGTGACTCGCACTATTTATAGTGACAACCGGTGCAGTTTCTCCTGTGTAAGAACGGCCGGTGTAACAATTATTATGAAGATTATTATTATTATTATGAAGATTATTATTATTATTATGAAGATTATTATTATTATTATTATGAAGATTATTATTATTATTATTATGAAGATTATTATGAAGGTTATTATTATTATTATGAAGGTTATTATTATTATTAAGAAGTGGTGTCGCTGCGAATAAGCAGCCGGAAGTAACATGCCACTACAGTGGCTAATACTATAATCAGTTTGACCTGTAAATGGCTGTCAGTTTTTCTTGTTTAAATTTTGATTTTTATCTCTATAGTAGAGACGTTTTTAATGTGTTGTATTTTCGTGGAGTCTGTATCTTCCGCTCTATACACACAAATAAATACACATTGCTCTTTATTATATATATATATTAGTCTCCTTAATCCTAGGACATGCCCTTTAAGAGCATTATAATTAGACTGTCAAATTTAATGCGTACTGTGAAGTTCCGTCCGACCGGGTCGTTGAACACTGTTTATAGCAGTATTTTAGGTATGTCCACTTGTAAAAACATAAATAGACCTTAATTCTCTTTCTTTCACCGTGGTTGTTAGGTTGGTCGCATGGTTCTAGGGGTTTAGACCAAAATTAAAATGTTGACATGGTTCTGAGGTTCGAATCGTGTGACTAGCAAAACGGTTATCCTCCACACTGATGATCCCCGGAAAAGGATGAAACATATGGATAAGAATTAAAAAAAAATTATATATATAATAATAAATATTTGTTATTGTTTATTATCTATGTACGTGTACGTTTCGTCCTTAAATAATCGGGACTCATCAGCATAGAGAGATGACTATTCACTACCGGTCATGCGATTCGAAACCCCGGATTACGAGTATATTGCAACTCAAATCCGACGCCTTAACCACACGGCCAATTTTAAAATAGCGAATAAACTGTGATAATTTTAATACTTTATCGGCGGCTTAACGTCAGAGTGTTCTACATTTTTAAGGAAGGAACAATGCATTTAAAGCTAGTGACGTCATGCTGTGTTAATACTACACAGTGCTCTACTTTTTCGAGGAGCGACAAATAAATCCGTCTTGTCACACAAGTTAGCAAGTACAAAACTACCTGACGAATAAGGGAAGAGGAGTCAGACGGAGTGTATGCTTGTGGTATAATGGTAGGGTTAGGTTTTGGTTAGTTAAATACTTTTATCCTAAAGTGTAATTGTGCAGGATGCTCTGTTGCTAATGGGAGTCTGGTGTGTTTTATTATTTATTCATTTGAAGGCTATATTTATTCTTTATTATATTTTGTTTTATTTTATTTCTCTCAGTAGTTTGGTGTATTTCATTATTTATTTATATATTTGTGTGGTGGTGGTGGTGGTGGTTGTGAACACACTATCACTGCTCGCTGTTGTGTTGCCTGGAGAAACCTCAGGAAGCTGCTTCTAATCCTTACATCGAGGCCAGGTGCTACCAGATCAGGCTGTCTGAAGATACCGACTTCCTGATCAAAAATGCACCAAACATTGATGTTATTGTTTTTTTTTTGTTTTTTTTGTTTTCTCTCTTTGCAAGACTCAATTATGTTCTGCAAAGCTAAATACATTTTTTTCCTCTACGAAACCGCCAAACCAAACACCATAGATAAATACTTGAAGTATAAAACCTTTTTCCAAAATGACCGGATTGGCCATTAAATGACCCGAAAAGGGTTGATATGCCATAAAACAAAACAACCAAACTTTACATCAAGCAAGGGGTTTTCAACTTGTATTCACTTTGCCGTGCTGCACGGCCTTGAACACTTCTGATCTGCAACAGATTCTGCAAAATGATCGTGCCATGATCAGGTGGATGTGCAGCTGCAAACTGAAGTAAAAGATTCCATCAATTGTGCTTTACCAGAAACTTGGTATTGGTGAGATGCCGTAACACACGAGGCATTTTAGGTCGTTTGGCCACATCTTGCATCAAGCTCGTAATGTGTCTGGTTCCGAGAAAGCCTGGTAGACTGGGGAAGATGGGATTTGAGTGCGTAAGAAGCGACATACTTGCACTCAACTTGGTTGATGTTAACCCTTTTGAACTAGATTGTATGGATAACAGGTGCAAAATGTGATGTTGCCCACTGGACTCTCTCTGTCTCTCTCTCTCTCTCTGTCTGTCTCTCTCTGTCTGTCTGCCTCTCTCTGTCTGTCTCATGTTCGTGCCTTGTTGTGTCACTAACACTATATTTAGTCTACTTTGATAATTCATAAACTGTAACATTTGTTAAGACATTCTTCTTGCATAGCTAAAAATAAGTCTTTTTACTTCTATATTATTGTTATATATAGAAGTTTTATTCTTTTCTAGGAGTAAAGGGACTTATTTTGTTATCTGATTCATATACATGTAAATTAAATGGTTGCACTAAAAAAAAGCCACTCTTTCTCTAAATTATCACAGAAACTTTAAGAACAAGTAGTGGTTGAATCAACAGTGAGAGGAAACCAGATAAATACATACATACATACATACATACATAGTTAAGAGAGTGATGGATTACTTGTGCAGTTTATTATAAATTACGTTTAATTAGAACAATAAAGACATTTTTTGTTTTTCCAAACCTTACTAAATCCCACAACTAAAGTATATTTATTTTGTATGTATTTTGTGATGAAAGTATATAAGAAATCCTTAGAGAAATAAACGTTGATCATCTCGCATTTAGTATAATATATATATATATATATATATATATATAATTTAATTTACTTTCAAAACAAGTTTAAAGAAATATTTACCTCCTAGCCAGGAGGTTAGGCACAAGGCCAGCTTTATCTTACAACACAAGGTAAGATGTGACCCAGGGTCGGGAAAGAGGGGCTTGAAAAGCCAGTGCCCGAGAAGGTGAGCACTCTGGCCATTAAAAATTGCCTGGGTAGCCTCGTCGACGTTCCCTGGTAGGGGTGCCTCAGGCAGTAAGCAATAAACTTACTCCTCCCCAAAGAGGGGAGGCAAAGCCTGTGAGGGTGGACCTCCTAGAACTGCACAGGACAGACCCATAGACCGGAGTAAATCAAGCACTGAAGGACAAGACGACATCGGTATATAAGGTGCAGTATCCATCAGAACAGATACTACACTTTACATTTAAAAGATTTTTTTATTAAATTAGAAATATTGTGTTCAATGAGTGTTGGCGGCACAAGAGATGTATATAGTCATTCTTGTTGAGACAGACATAATAGATGACGGGGGGGGGGGGGATACACTTAACAGCAGATTAACTCTATAACCATAATCCATTATAATTAATCCAATCAGCCTGCGGGATTTATTTACAGACTTGTCTCATTTATCAATCAATTTGTTTTGTTTCGTACTTAGTCTAAAAAAAACGAAAAAAAAAAAAACGAACAAGGTGATGTCGCTTCTTGTTAGCTCCCACTTGTTGTCATTAATTAGATGGCTTTTAATTTAAACTCTGTTATTGCATGTTTTCATTGTTCATAGATTCTGTATTAATACGTGTAAATATTTTGATGGCTCTTCTCTCCGATTATTTGTATTTCATCGGAGTTTCTGACTGCTTTTTAGACTTGCTTTGTATTTCTTTTTTACCAGCACCAGAGAAAAACATTTAAACTATCCAAAAAGCAAAAGAAATTGTTTCTTTACATAATCTTTTTCTATCCTCTCATATATATATATATATATATATATAATCTATACATATATATTCTTACTTTAAAATTTTTTTTCTTATCTTTCCGTTTTTGCTGGAGATGGGGCATCCTACCAGATGCCAGACATTCACCGGCTATTTCAAACACTCCAGCCTAGAGATCTTTTTAAGATTCTAACCGTCCCTTTAAGTGCAGTTGTTTGTATTTCTCTTCCCACTCGGTTCACCGGGTATACTCGCCAGATAGCTTTTGAAATTCTTTTTCATTAGTCCTGTTGCTCCTATAATTACTGGGATGATGGAGATTTTCCTAAGATTCCAGTTTCTTTTCATGTCGTACATAAGACCTTGGTATTTCGTAATCTTTTCCCTTTCAGCTCTGTTTAATCCTGCATCATTAGGGACACTTGACTTTAACTAGGGTTGCTACTTTCTCCCTTTTGTCCCATATTACGATGTCATGTTTAACAGCTCCGTTTTCTAGATATGTAGCTGTAGGGATTGCATAGTCATAGTGGATTGTGTATAAATTATTTCCAACTATTCTTTCTAGTATATGTTCCCAGGACTTGCTGCTACACTGGATAGTCAACTTTTTACAAATAGTCCAGTAAAGATATTTACACACTCCGTTGTGTCGCATTGTATAATAGCCCCCCCCCCTCCAAGGAGAACCTTACAACTGGATGTCAGGTGGCTCGCACCCTCTACTTCTGTGTGGCAGAACCTGCACTTGCTATTGTTGCTGAGACCACTCATCTTTTTAAAGGCATTGGTCATCAAGCCTTGATCTTGAGCAGCCATTATCGTTCTCTCCTTATCATAATGGAGAGATCCTCTTTTCAGCCAGTCTACAGAACTTTCATTATTCTCCGGTAGGGGCGCCTCAGGCAGTAAGCAATAAACTTACTCCAGAGACTGGAAAAATGGTCTCGTGATGCAAAAACAGATATTACATGACTCCATCCCCAAAGGAGAATGTAATACCGGGAAGAACTACCTGAGAGGACGATCTTATGAGAACAGAACTGATACTACACTACCCACATCCATTAAAATATAATACAATAATAGATTAAATTTCTTTTTTTTCATTTAAAAATGCCTACCCATAAAAAGCATTATTTTTATGGTTACTTGGCCTTTTGGCAAAGATAAAAGTGTTGTTTGTTCTCAGCATTCCATGACCTCAGCCGTATTATTATCGAGAAAAATACTGCGTATATATAAGAAAATATGACAATGAAACATTACAACTGTATATTACATGATATTAATTTATTACAAGCTGTTTATAAAATAAATATGCAAATTAAGAATACCTAAATGTGTTTGAGGATATTTGCAGTTTCCGATATATATGGTACTTCAAAAGTTTACATATTATAGAATTAAATAAGCACACCCCGTTTTGATGTTAATATAGTCTGTGTAGCTTAATTGTCATAAATATATTTTTATACTTATATATATATATATATCACTGATACATATATTCCTGGGTCCTACAAAAATAAAATTGAATATTATAGAATGTAAAAAAAAGATAACATAGGGTTATGGACTGAGAAGGCATATGGTTCTTCATTCAACCCAGAGTTTTATTTACCTCCTCTCCAGGAGGTTAGGCACAAGGCCAGTTTTATCTTACTCCCACAAGGTAAGATGTGACTCAAGGTCGGGTCGGGAAAATGGGACTTGAAAAGCCAGCGCCCGAGAAGGTGAGCACTCTGGCCATTAAAAATTGCCTGGGCAGCCCTGTCGGAATTCCCCGGTAGGGGCGCCTCAGGCAGTAAGCAATAAACTTACTCCTCCCCAAAGAGGGGAGGCAAAGCCTGGGAGGGTGGACCTCCTAGAACTTCACAGGACAGACCCATAGATCAGCGTAAATCAAGCCCCGAAGGCCAAGACAATACCAGTCCATGGGGTGTAGTATCCATCGGAGTAGTTGTAAGTTATAAATATATTCTGCAAGAAGTAAGACACATTACCAGTTAACTAAAACTAGATACTAACACTTCGTATTCTTACATAGATTTTTCCTGTTTGAAGTCAATTCATTTTAATTTGCAATAATTTGCTTGTAAGTCATTGGTTTCATTTTTCCAGCTTTCAAAAAGATATGACAGCAGCAACATAAAAAAAAGAGTAAAATCAAACAGTTCTGCCTGTCTGTGCATACGCAAACACTCACAGGGGTGCACCCAGAATAGTGTTATTTATCTTCCTCCCACAAGGTAAGATGCGACACAAGGTCGGGAAAGTGGGATTTGAAAAACCAGCACTCGAGAATTTGAGCGCTCTGGCCATTAAAAATTGCCTGAGCAGCCCCGTCTGCATTCCCCGGTAGGGACGCCTCAGGCGATTAGCAATAAACTAACCTCTTCTCAAAGGGTGAGAAGGCAAAGCCTGCACCCATAATAGTTATTTGCAAAAAGAATATTGTTTCAACATATACGACTTTAGAAACATACAAAAAGATTAAAAACTTTTGCTTTGGATATAAAAGATAAACAACTCATTTCTTTTTTATTTCATACTGTGGAATTAAAACAAATCAAGTTTTACCAGAATGTGGCCGATACTTTCTTAATGCGGTTTCAAAATAACATTGTGGGGTATGCCTTAACATTATTTTAAAAACAATGTATGATTTGGGGTTTATGTAAAAAAAAAAAAAAAAAAAAAAAAAAAAAAAAAATTGTGAACATCTGTTAAATGTTTTTTTTTGGGGTAGGATCTCATTTCAGTCATGTAGATTATTTTAAATTGTTAATCCTTCAAAACGGGCAATGCTAACTGTGCTGTTACAAGAAGTTCTTTTTAAATATGAAACTTGCTATTTGCTGAAATTACAAAATAAAAATTCTATCTATCGTTATCTGTGTCTCTACCTCTTTCATAATCTGGCACAAAGCTTAGTTACTTCGAGACAATTTCCTTTTCAACTGATGGTATTTTTATTCAAAGAAAATGTTTATATAAAATGGACGTATTTGAGTAACATCCTCTTTACTGTATCATATATCTATAAACAAACAACACCGCTTAGTACGTGTCTAACGTGCTAATCTAAAAAATGTGCCAATAACTGTATATAAAATACATTTATGAATTTGATATTTACCAAGGAAGAACAAATACAAGCATCTGCTTTTTTTTTTTCAATTTGATAAAGTAAACAATAAAAAGACAAATTCATGAGCTCATCGGTTTGGAGGGCGTTTTGTCTCACACACACACCCACAAATGTTGAATATTTGGTTTATAATAGTCTGTATGTCGGAATCTGGCGTAAGTACAACAGCTCCCTTGTTGATCCAGCAAACGGCATCGCTTGCTAACGGGACGATATGTCGTTTCTCGATCCGGGCGACGTCGAGTAGTCTTGCTAGTCGGTCCCGGCCTCAATCTCTTCCTTTCGGCTGACACAGCAGTAAACCCAATTCGGGAATCATATTTTCCTTTCTTCTTGCTGTCTCTTCTCTTTCTGCCCTCAATGTCTGCAACCTAGCTACTATTGTTAGTAGCTGACCCGTCGCCGCTACCACTCTCTGCAGACGCTTTGTCGTTGTCACAATTTCGTGCCGGCGGTTTCTTTCTGTAACTGAAATCAATCTACACATAACAAAATATAACAACCCTACTCTTTTAGTTCAAAGCCATTTATTTTCTTTTATTAGCTTGTCGACACCGAAGCAAGTTCGTTGAAGCAGAGAAAGAGAAGCTTACGCTAGTTAATTAACTAATTACTTAATCACTTGCAAGGGAAGGAGGAGGGGGACATCGTCTGGCTCTCATTTTTGGGGATCTGAATTCCTCTATCTTTAATCGCTAGATGGCTAAGGCGACTTGACTCGTCGGCTTCCCGTCAAGAACTGAAATCTCACTGCAGTTTTCTCACCGGGAAAACTAACGTCACGAAATCTCGTGATCAACACACAGGTGCGACCCAACCCTCGACCCAAGGTCTCATCAACTGTCACCGCGAATTGTGAGAAAACATCGCACCAAAGTTGCACGAGATGACTCCGTTACAAATCGCACAAGTTAAGCGATCTCTCTGTACGTCCATCACCACATGCGTCCCATTATACAGGGTGGGCAAAAATAAGGGTCCTATTTTTAAAAATTCATAACTTTTTTATTTATTGATTTTTTTTAAAATTTTTTTTCAGAATAAGTAAAGGACCCCTTCCGAAGCAAGCATGAGCCGTATTAGCCCTAAGGAACGTACCCTCATTTAGAAAACATTATTTTTGCTTAAAAAACTCAAAACAGTCTAAAAAACAATACTTTAGTTTTTGTAAGTTTTAAGAAGTGTTTTTCGGCTAAAATTTGTTTTGTTTATTTAAAAAAGTCTCGGAAGGGTCAGTCTACACACACATAAAGTTTGGTGAGTTTAACTTTTATTTTGTGGAAGTTATTCAAATTCAAGTTATTCAAATTTAAAGATAGGACCCTTATTTTGGCCCACCCTGTATAACACAAAGACCTAACTAAACGGGTCTTTCAATAATCGTAAAATGGAGTGATGGGGTTTAATCATAATTTGTGTCATAAATTTATCCCTTTTCAGACATAATCTGCACATTAAAAAGAGCAGGAGGAGGTAAGATAGGACGAGTAATTAAAATGGTCTTGTTTGAAATAGAAAAGATCATTTATTTTACATAAAAATTGCCTATAATTTTTACCCATTTAAATATGGCAAGAAAATTCAGGTCAGCTGTATAAGGAAAAAGGCTTACAGATCAAGTGACATGGTAAGAGTGAAGGAAGAAAAACAACGATTTAGTTATAACAAGGTTTTATATAACTTAAAGAGATAACAAAATAAACGATGAAGTTTGTTGCAAAAAACGTGGAATTTTGCAGACTAAGCTTTTAAATTTCGCCTGGTAACAGTTTTATTGTTCGTATGCTTTTGGTGGGTGGCTCATGTGGATTCTAAAGACTGATAAAATTTAGGTTTGGCCATGTGAGCCATCGACCCACAGTAATGCATGCCGAAAGGCAGCTCAAGGGAGCTAGCAGTATCTGTGATTGTTTCTGTCAAGTGTGGAGAGGGGGGAAAAGAGGGCAAAAGTTTGAAATACGCTCCCACGTGGGTATGCAGCAAATGGGCTAAATAACGGCCTGTTATTGGTTGAAAACCAATCAATCAAAGGGCATGTACAAAATGACTCCATTATAATAGTTTCCAATAAGTATTTCCTATGCAGGCCTCATGTAAAACAGATGTGCCAATTCATAGATATATTGACAAAAAATGTATTCTGAAAATAGTTTTGATCTGACAAAATAGAAAAAGAAAGATAAGGATTTGCAAAATTGGCTTCAACCAACAAATTTGCGATAAAAGAAAAACAGTAGTTAAGACAATTAAGATATGAGTTAACTATAAATGAAAAAAACCAAAAAAACCCAAAGATCTCAATCTAAAAAATATGATAAACAGACTATCAACTGGTCAGTTTAAAGTATTCAAAATTAATAACAATTTTACAATTGTTATGTAGACGAACAAAGTTTCAGTCCAAATTGAACCAATATTAAAGTCACTATTGAACATTTCAATATTGAAATAAGCAATAACTATCTACATCAGGCTGTAGGATTTTCTCAAGGTTCAAAAACGAATTCTTTTGAAATTGTTTGGATACCTGTTAAAAATTAAGTATGCATTGGCAAATTTTAAATATGTCTGGACAAAAAACGAAATGCTCTAATAACAACCATGTGCACCGTTTTGGGGTAATGATTATCCCTGAAAACACAACTTTTCACAAGGCATGCTGGAATAAAGAGAACAGAAAAAAATGGCCGTTCAAAATAGCTGACCTCTAGGTTTTCTCCTGCATATAGTTTCATATGAAGAATAAAAATACGAATACAAGGTTGATAAACCGTGAAAAGAAAAAGGAAGACAAAAGTAAGATATAAATATATATATATATATGTATATATATATAGAAATTTACAAATTATTAATAAAAATAAGTTTTCAACATTTGAAAGATAATTCTTTGTAGGAAAGTGTTCTTTACTGTTTAATGAAAAAAAATTGTCATGGGGTTGACATTTAGAACGACTTTTTAATATTATCATGTCATAATTTTAAAAGAAATTGCAGAGTCATTCCTCAATAATTTGAGAAACGTTATTGTCCTTATCAACAGCATTTCTCTTAAGATTATTGTGAGAGAGGGGGAGAAGGGTAAACCAAAAAACTCAACATTGCCGGGAACAATAATAGTAATAATACAGTTTTACATTTGGTAAGTGGTACATGTTAATCCAAAAGTGCTCAATACCTTAGATAGAACAGGTGTGTTTAATAATACAGTACTACACTTGTAAAGTTGTATATTCTTTATCTATACCTTAGATAGAGCAGGTGTGTTTGATAATAAAGTATTACACTTAGTAAGTGGTATATGCTGAATCAGTAGAGCAGGTGTATGTAATAATACGGTAGTACATTTGGTAATGCTTGATGGAGAAGACAAGAAACTCGGTGTTGCTCGGGAATGCATTAAAACAAATATAGGTTTCATTATATTATTAAGGGGGTGGGAGAAATATTAGAAACTTGGTGTTGTCCAAGAATACATTAAAACATAAGATATTACACACATTTTTAACCTGTTTTTGACCTCAGACAATGCCAGGTAGCCTTACTATAAGGATAAAATATTTTCTTAAAATTAATTTAACTTTCCCGTTTTAGCTGTTATGAAAATAACACTTTGATACTGACTGTTTTATAGTATTACTCTACAAGTGACTTAAAGTATTGTTTGTGCCAAAAGTGGTATTTTCGATAACTGTTTGGCATGGTGCCATAGTAATTGAGTCACCACTTCCTATAATGTTGTACTATTATGAACCATCAATGAAAATAAAGTGTTTAAGGTTTTCGATTTGTAAGTAGCAATATTGGCTTATTGGTATACAGATATTGATTTGTACACAAACTACTGCCCTGTAAGAAACACGGGAATATCTAAAACGGCCAATTTGCTATATGGATAGATATAACGTTTTCTTTTGTATCACTATGTATTGGTAGATTCTATTTTGCAATAATCAGTAACGCCAAAGATAAATTCTGTGATGAAAGAAAATAAATTTTAGAAAAATAAGTACTTAATCAGGAAATCATTTTGCAAATTAATAGACTGCACTGACTACTAAATACTGAACAATTATTACTAGTAAAAATACTGAAATCTCTTGCTCTTATGTGTGTGTTTATATAAAGGAAATGTATGTGTGTGTCTGTGAAAATGTTTAGTGGGTTGCATAGTTGCAATGCATGCGGGAGAGAAATATTTAACTAATAGAAGAGAAACCAGCCAAGAAATGGGAAATATGTTTGGTTTAGGTTTGACCACCCAGGATTTGATTTGTTCACTTGAAAAGAAAATGTTTCTACAGATACGAGATTCCCTGTTGTGATTATGACCCACTAGAGTTTTTTCCAAAATAATGGCCGGTCAGATAAGAGATCCCTTGGAATTTGTTTTTTTTATGTCCATAGACTAGCAGCAGATTAGCCTTTTTACAGTGGATATCTGGATGGTTTTTCTGATGTGATCCCAGGAATATCTATATGTATATATATATATTCTAGAAGAGTGGAGTTAATTGTCCCTCTGGCCGTCTCAGTCACAGTGAGTTCGTTTTCTGAGTGTCTCACAGGCAGTTGAGGTTTGTGTGCCTCTCTGAGAGAAATAAGCCCTCGGGCTCTTAGTTAATGGATTGTGTTCGGTTGGACTTGTTTTTTGATTTGGTTGGGCTAAGAATTCTCATTTGTGAGTCTGTTGTTCAGTAGAAGGAAACGAGAATCATTGTAATCTCCAAAAAATAAAACTTGTTTTAAACTGGAGTTGTAGCTTGATTTGGAAGGAGAATTCTTCTGTTGCAGCATTGACCGAGACCACACGATCGACACTGCAATTGGTGTAGAAATCAAACAACAACAACCTGTGACCAGTACAAAGATCGGATGATCACGTCTTGTGCAGTGAACGCATACAGCCGCACGCACATTCAGATGTCTGTCCATGCATCAGTTGTCAAGGGTTGATCTCTAAACAAAACGAATGACATATGTTAAACCATCAATGATTACATTTGTTTTCCTTATAATAATCTATTATATAAAAGAGTTGTCTGGATGTTTAGTTAAAGTCAAAAACTACACAAGACACACCCACAAAGCTGATATATTTTTTCGGCATTGCTTTTGGCAAAATATAGACATTCAGGGGTCACCAGAAAAAGAATTAGTCCGGGGGGGTCGACATTTAGAGCGATTTCTTAAACTATTATGTAGTAATTCGGCAACAGTTTTTTTTCAGTTGAGATGTTACACACACTTTTTTAATGCTTCTATTTTGTTTATGCTCCCTGGCAACGCCAGGTAATCATGCTAGTGTATAATAAGAGATGGGGTTATTTTGTTTGACATATTAACCTTCATGATCATACATTTCTCAAATTTTATTAGTTACTAAACTATCCCTGACACATTGGCTCAGTGTTGGTACATTGTGTATTAGTGTCTACATTTAGTGACCCCGACTGATTGTAAAGGTAAATAGATATTGGTTTTCTTCCAATATGTGATCTACCGAGATTTTAGGGTTATGGGTTAGTTTGGCAAAGAATCCATTAGTTTTGAACATTCTTGAACAATTTTGAGATCTCAAGACCACAGCTGAATTATGGCTGCAATAAGCTTCTCTTTTGATAGTGTAGTTATGAGGAGCTTATATTAATCCCTTTCGCCTCTAAATCTTTGACATCACTTATTGTTGTGATGGGATACCGGACTCCCCTCAGTCACTAAATAAGTGAACTAGCCTGGTTAATAAATACAACTACGATCAGTAGTGCGAGGAATTCGATTGTATTCTTTTAAATCCTATTGGATTACATGTAGTTACTATTGTTTGTACATGATATGTACGTTGGAATAAACTGTATTATTTTAAGACCTTTACACTCTGGGTTATTTTGTTATTTATAACTACTTACCAAGTTATATCACTTTTTCTTTCAAGGGTCTTCAGCACTTTCCCTGATCATGTACATGCGATTTCTAGGTGTTTTCCCTCTTCCTTCTGCAACTTTTAGTTTAGGACTTGACAATCAGTTTTTTCTTCTTAGCATTCATAAGACAACTTACAGCTGTGATTTCTCTGTAAGTCTTTATAGTGCTTCATGCAATGTTACAATCTTTGTACGTTTTTTTCAAGGAGTCAGTTCATCGTGGTTGCTGGCTTGCAGAATAGTAGCCTTGCTGAAAACAAAAGCTGGTGCAATCAGGGGTGACAATAATCGTCAACATTTCATTTCACTGCGAACGTAATTAAAATTCACAGAAACTAGAATTTTGGGCACTGCGGGCCCAAATTCTAGTATATATTAAATTGTTTTTAATGCCAATACGTAGTTAAAGCATAATAGATTGTTTTGAAATATTAAAATAATTTAAAACGCTAATGTTTACTAATTTCTTTATTTTTTTTTATTATCGCTTATGTTTGAATTCATGTTTTGAAACCTGACGTAAATCAAATCTATGATGTCACACTAAAGCTATAATTATTTTAAGATCATGTTTTAAGCTCTATTCATAAGAAAGTCAAATAGCTCAGTTGGTAGAACCTGAAAGTAAGACTGAAGATCTCAATGTTTCTGTTTCGATTTCCGGTCATGGCATCCGCTTTATTTGTTGGGAATTTATTATTTATTATTGATGCAATATTTTCCATTTCTAAAAGTAGTTAAGATCTCCGATATTTTGAAATGAGACAAATTCCACAATGTATTACGTTTAATAAAAAAAAAAAAAAAAAATTGACTAACGAACAGACAGTTAAATCTATCTATCTATCTATCTATCTATCTATCTCATTTTACTTTAGTCAAAGTTCTCAGAAAACATAGATATTTGTATGTTCCATTAAACTTCTCTTTTACTTGTCAAATGTTGAGTTAGTAAAGAAGTTTAGAACGTTAATTTTCCTCTCTCCAATTGACCAGTTAACAATGTTAGAGTATATCTTTCTTGGTCTTATCGGATTCCAAGACAAGAATTCATCTAGTCTAGTGGAGTATCCAGTTAAGTGCTGTTATTTGAGGTAACATTACTTGGAGAAGGTGCACCATTCCTCATATGGGCCAGTGTACAACCGTATTGAGTGGATTTTATTTGGGCTTCAAATACTATGTTGTTTTGAATATTTGGTCAAGGTTTACTTGTAGGGGGGAAGTATCCTCATGTCAGGTTGTCCTGACAAACCCTTGTACAGAGAGATCGAAGACACTAGTATGTAATTCAAATGTGTTTAACTAATTAGAAAAAGTAAATTATGAGCGATTTAATCAGTTCAGAGCGCAAGGAAAGGTCCGTAAGATGAATGGAATGTAAAAACACTGTTCGAATTAATTTGCACAAGGGTGTATTAGATTTGAATAAATTGTATAACTATTTATAAAACCTTCTTGTTTACAGTATTTTTTACACGTTTCCCATTACTAACAAACACTTTCACATGTTGCTGCCTTTGACCCTGACTCAACGTTTATTTTTGGGTTTGATTGAAAATAAAATGACAATGTACTAGTTGTAAAATGATAAATTTCACATTTCGAATTCTGAGACTCTTGTATTTGATACATTTCCATCCCCTCCTCCCACCAGTTCTCGTCTCATTTGCCCCTCTTATCTGAGACATTCAGCCAAACAAGATTATCAGAGTTTTAATATAAAATTGGCCCATTTCTCCTTTTTACTCCTTCTTTCCTCTTCCTCTTCTGTTTAATACATTTCCCTCCTCTATCCCACTCTTTTTTACCATTTCTTTTATCATTCAACCTATGCAAACAACGAAAACATCAAGCAAGCCGGATTATCAGTTTTGGAATTATGCTAACTCTACTTAAAATAGTTGAAAAAAAACTTTTAAATAAACATTTCATTGTTGTAAACACGAAACAAACGGTTTCACATTTATTCATAGAGATAGATAAACATTAACATTTTGGTAATGTTGATACAAATATATTTTTCTGTTAAATGTGACCGTAAGAAAAAGGAAAGAAAAAAAAAATTAGTTTGCCCGGACAATGATGTAAGTGTTGCATTACCCGTTCTTCCAGGGTACCCGGTAAGATCCAACAAGAATGACAAATAACAGAACGTATATGGAACAACTTTGGTTTTCTTTATTTGCCATTACCGGATGGTTTACGCCGGCTACGCACACATATTAAACAATCTTTTGACATACTTTTGTCTCATGAAAGTCTTTTTCTTGCTGAGGTCACTGACTTGGTTTCCGCTAGAAACTCGTTCATATATACATCTGATTGGAAAGCAATTTGCTCTGCATTGTCTATCCGAGAGTGAAATAAAGCAATTGTTCTACAAGCACTTTGGTGAGGTACAAGTCAGGGGATTCCTTCACAGTACCAACTTGCTTATCAGCCGCATTTTTAGTCAGCAGACACAAAAGTCTAACAGCAAGACGGGCTTGGGTACCATAGCCAATAAAGCTTCATTGGTGCCATAAACATCGGTAAACTCCCATTCTTCCGGTACTTCGATACTCCGATCACCAGGCGTTTCGGCTCTTCGCGTTTTTGAAACCGCCATCTTTCGAGTCTCCTCGCACTGCGGAACCTTCTCCTTTTTAACAATTATCAAGTCGCCTTTTTTTTTTCTTTCTCGACGTCCCACCCACAATGGACTCGTCCACGATTAATTTTGGCCACTCTTCATTATTTTACATAAGTAATTTACAACTTTTTGAAAATCAAGTCAGTTCCTACAAATAATAGGCTGGAAAAGAACACAATAGTGGCGCATAAATAAATGCCCTTCTATCATAACCAAGAAGAACCCACCACCATTAACATTTCAGAATCCAATTGACTTGCTAAATATTTGGCTACAAAAGCAAACAATATTCCTAAATGGAACTATTTGTTATATTAATATGAAAACAATCATTGAATTTAAAAAAAACAATAACATATAGTTAATTAATAAAGTATATTTTTGTGCAGCAATATGCAAATTAAAAATCACATATACATAAGCAGAATATAAAACAGATAGTGTTGCTATTGTGTAAACTTGAATTAACTTTAATGTTTTGACCTCGCTGTTAGTGCGAGAAATGAGCTCAACTTTCACATTTATTAATTTAGATGTTCAACATATTTCTTACCAGACACTTCTGGGTAAACCAGCTCGGATTCTGTTATTGCAAACAGGGACAACATTAAAGCCTCATTGCGAATGACACAAGACTAAAGACAAAAAGTGATTAAGCAAACGTGTGCTTATGCTTTATAAACCCTATACAATACATATGTTAATAATTTGAGGGTACTGAGCTTCTAACACGACACACACATGCAATTGATACTGATGTAACTGTACTAATATATAACTCTGTAAAGTCGATCGCAATAACCTAATACAGTAGTGACTTTTAACATCTATTTGCTGAAAGTGCTACACTTGCCCAGCATAGGTTATCTGAAAGATGAATCAATTATGCTGGTATGGTCATGTGGAACGTTTATCCTCCTGGATCAACCGTTGCAGAAGCATGAATATTCTAAATTGCAAAAAGTTTGACCAGGCAAGGAAAAATTGGACAATACTGCACAGAATAAAATTTGGAGACTGTTGACCTGCTGAACCATGAAAAGTGGAGAGTGAGCTTACATAATATCAGAAAACGTGTGTATGTGTGTCTTTCTCTCCCTCCCTGTGTGTGTGTCTCTCTCTCTAATGCAACATCATACTAATACCTACTCACACTTCCCAACAGACATTTTGTTAGAATGTGTCATATTTGAAACAAGAAACATTTAAGGGTTAAGTACTTGACGTTAATGGATTATTAGTAAAGACCAAATAAAAATGTTTAATGTGGAAATTGTTTTAATGTTTAAAAATATGACGTGTTTTTAGATATTTATTTTTGCAGAAGTCAAGGAAAATAACTTGTGACATTATTTCTTTTTAATGCATAAGAATATTCGGTGAGTAAGGAAAAAAGACTCCACACTAAAAGTTTTCTTTCTGGAATAAGTGTTTTCAGAAAGAAACTGATGTGACAGAAAATATATTCATGCCAATAACATAGTGGAAGAAAGTAACTGAAATGAACTAGTTAGAATTAAGTGTCAGATGGATTGCTATTTAGGCCCGACTTCGAGAATCCAACAAGATAACTTTATATGTTAGATTACATAAAGTGTAGCATGAACGTTCTTATGACTCACTTGCATTGAAATATGGGATAAACGTCACCATAAATGAGCACTTCATCTGACGAAGGCCATAGAGCACATCGACGGAAACATAGAAATATGAACGTTGACGCAGACAATAGTATGAAGAAAAACAATGTACAAAATTCCTTCTCCCAAAAATTCAGACAAAAAGATACTAGTATTGCTATTTAAAAAAAAACAAAAAAAAACAAGCAATCCTTAAAATTCTCACATTATTGTTCATGTACAGAAAATATTAAGTTTCAAATAGTACAGATATGTAACAAAGTATTAACCTATTTTTTTAATGACACAATAGGTGTTTTTTTTTTTTTGTTTTTTTTTTTGTTTACTATATCAATATCAGACTGATTTTAAGTTTGTCTTTAGGATACAGGCATACATATTTTCCGTTCTTGGCCTTTTGGCTAAGATCAAAGTGTAGTATCTGTTCCAATGGATACTGCACCCCATAAACTGGTATTGTCTTGGCCTTCGGGGCTTGATTTACGCCGGTCTATGGGTCTGTCCTGTGCAGTTCTAGGAGGTTCACCCTCCCAGGCTTCGCCTCCCCTCTTTGGGGAGGAGTAAGTTTATTGCTTACTGCCTGAGGCGCCCCTACTGGAGAATGCTGATGGGGCTGCCCAGGCAATTTTTAAACCCCACTTTCCCGACCCGACCTTGGGTCACATCTTACTTGTGGGAGTAAGATAAAAACTGGCCTTGTGCCTAACTCCTGGAGAGGAGTAAATCAATACAGACATATTTTGAATTTTTCAGATACGCTGAGATAGATCTGGCAGAAGTGTTAAGTGAACTCAAACTACAATCTAATTTTGTGTAGCCCCCTCTCTCCTTGAATAGTTATGTGCATCTTTAAGGTCCTCAAATTATTGTGTGGGCATATCTATAAGACAAGCATTGTTTACTATCTTATTTCAAATCAATTTTGGATGAGTCAAGATAGTTGAGCCCCCAGCTAACACAAATATTAGATTCCTTACCCTTACCATAGTTTAAAGAAAATTTAATAAAATATTGATTTTTCTCAATATTGCTATTTTAATATTAAAACTGTAAATTTGTTAAATGAAAAGTATTAAATTCCATAATCATTTCTTTTGTTTCGAAGTGCTTAAATAAAAAAATAAAAAATAGTGGGAAGTGGAGTTACACCGTAGTTGGCATTAAGTCCACTCTGACCTGTAGTGGTAATATTGTCAGCGTCACATTTATCGATTAAATAGAATCAAGATATATTAGTATAATTAAATATTTATCTTATATATAAAGTGAAGACTTTCCCCCCTGTACCTTTTTTGAAGACAGTAAGAATATAACCACATGCATCATAGGCCAGTAAACTCACCATTCTATTTGGCTTATTCACTCGCGCGTGTTTCAAGAAATTTATGATTATTTCCACCATCTCACAATAAATATTACTTTTAGACCGCCATCACAGACTCTAACAAAAACATACTCCATACAGATGTTAGCAAACAGTTTTCTCTAACATTTTCCTACTCCCACCTTTCCACTTAGTGCCTGTAAATAAATTACATAAGATAATTTATACAATGATCACCGTAATTGTTTCATTTCATTCTTCTAACAATTTCATACATAATATACCGGATTTATGAATCAAATAACAAACCCTCCCTAATATTCCTTGCTAATTCCAGAATATTAGATTGCATGAAATTATTTACTGTCCTGTGTTACTTACAACTATTAACAATACACTCCAACTCATTCCGGAATATAAGAATTAAATAAACGAACAAATTCATTTCTACTGGACATTGATTCAAAATGGTGTCATGTACCTATCAATCTCATCAAATAACTCCATTTCAGTTACAAATCTTCCATTGATACACATATACTTTATTCACCTTATACATTTTTGCCATAAACACTTAGGCATTTAGATACATAACACTTTTAAGGCTTCTAACTCAATTTAAAACAAAGTATAGCATAAAATGAACAGAGGTCTTCGGCTAAAAAACATCCAATTGCTCAGAGATATCTTATGGAGGCCCATGATATCTTTTTTACACAACGCTGGTAAACTTTTCCACATTTGACCATCCATACTTATCGAACATTACTCAAACATTTGCAAATCCTCAGAAAATATTACTTTTCTTTCCTATGCTTCTTTTCCTTTACAATTATGTAAAACAACACTATTTTAATTCTACTTGATACGTCTTCCACTGAGCATATAATTTCTTTTCTTTTAAACTTTTACCATTTATAAACATCCGCTCTCTACGTCTGGGACCCCCTCTCACTCTCTCTCTCCCTATCTTTTTTTCTCTCTCACTCTCTCTCTCCCTATCTTTTTTTCTCTATCTCTATCTCTATCTCTATCTCTATCTCTATCTCTATCTCTATCTCTCTATTTATTTATTTATTTATTTATTTATTTATTTACTTATAATACACAAAATGGTTAATTTAATTCGGTTTATTTTTACTTATTCATTTTCACGTTTCAAATTACAGTGTAGTATCTGTTACTTAATCTCTTTTCTTGGTCAGCGAAGGACAAATCTTTTTAGACTGAGGTAATTTTAATTTTTTTCGATTAATTTTCCTCTATTTGTCGATTTTACAATTTTTTTTTTGATTTATTATTTTTTTACTAAGTGTTATGATACTATACTTGTTCTTTTCTATCCCCTGACAGTGAAGAAGAAATCCTTCTAGACTGCAGCAATTAAAAAAATTTTTTCACAGGAGATGGATTTGGGACTCCCCCCCCCCCCTCTCCAACTTCTACCTCTGTTTATTTAGTTACTACAAAAAACAAAGGTTGATTCACTTAATCTCTTCTCGGTCAGTGAAGGAGATATCTGGGAGATGGATTTTCAACACATTAAAAACCACCATTGTTTCTTAATTTTGGTATATTCAATCTCCTACCAAAATGGGCACTCAGGATTGGGATAAAAATTGCCTTAATCAAGAAGGATTTTCCCATTACTGACCTTGGTAAGCTTCATACATATTTTTGGATCACATTTACTATTTCTTTTTTTTTGGGGGGGGGGGGGATACTTTTACTTACAATCGTATGGAGGACAGTCACACAAAACCTAGAAAAATCTATTTTGTTTAATTCAAAACATGGATAAATCCCATTTTACTCACCTAAAGTACTTTCAGGATCATTTTTCAACTTTTAAAATAATTCATACCCTAATACTTATATATCTCTCCCGCACAACGCCAGAGCACGAGTCCTGTTAGTACTAAATAAATATGAATGTACTTGTTAGTCAGCTCTATTATATAAACAGTGTAAGGTTAATGATATTGTTTATCTAACCTCTATTAACAAAACTACTCAGAATTGCACGCGCACACACACACAGATAGCAGGAAAAGGACAAAGAAAACATGGGAGAAAGTGATAAAAATGAACCTGAGATAGGTTACTTTGGAAGTCAATTTCTTATAGCCGTCCAACACATGCCAGCATGTAAAACGGATGTTAAACCAAATATGATGATAATAGTATGAAATTATACTTATCACAAGTAAGCTACACAGAAACAATTGTTTCATTTCTGGGGGGGAGATCATCAGGCTAATTGCGTGGATTTCTATTTAACGGTTGATATTATATCTATTGTTTACTCTAGCCACTAATCAACCAGTCATTGGTTGTATTACTCAGTCCCTACATATTTATCAGCCAATGGGTGTCACTCCCTTTGTTTGAGAGTGATTTTGGCACTCGACTTTTAAATAGGTCAGATGAGCAAAAGGTAACCTTACTCTGACACATGGAAATTAAGACAATTTATCTGTCATTCACATTTTTCTGTTATTTATAGCCATCTTGGATTTATTTTTTGTTTAATTTATTTTTATTTTTCATATATATTAATTTTTGTATTTATTATTAATGTGTTAGTTTTTATTCATTTTATTTTTATTATCTCAAAGTAGTTTTTTTTTTCTGTATTCAATTGCTATATCGCTTCTATGATTTAGTCATTTTTGGCATATTTAAAATTTCTAGTTTCTCTCTCAAGCATAATCTACATGGATCATCTAAATATCTGCATGTCCTGGCCCAACTTAATATTTTCTATTGGACTGTCCACTTTCTTTAAGATCCCAGTAATTATTTGATAATATCAGGGATGTGAGTTTTCCACTTTTTAGCGGAATTCCATTTTTAAATTTTTTTTTTTTTTTTTAGAAGGGCCAAATCGCTAGAGCTTTATTCCCTTATTTTTCTCAATTTGGTTCGATCTTATTTCTTTTTTTTTCTCGCTTTCTCTCGCTTTATATTTCTTTTTTCTGTTTCCTCTCCCTTTCTCTCTCCACGTTTTTTTTCTTGCCTTACTTCGTCCCCCCCCCCCTTTTCTCCATCTTTCTGAAAATGTTAATTTTGCCATATTTTAAACAATTCATGGGTAGCGGAGGTAGGAGACTTTTGTTTCATTAATGGATGTCTTTCTGTCTCTTTAAAAACATCAGTTGATACGTTCAGTATGAAGTAAAGCACATTATAGATTAACACTTTTCGCTAAATCCCCCCCCCCCCCCCCCAAAAAAAAAGACAAAAAAAAACAAAAACGATTCTTTCTACTTTCTTTAGTCAATAATGACTGAACACCCTGGTTCAGTAGGTTGGGAAGTTGGTGGTAGATCATGGCCCCCAGGTTGAGAAATTAATCTCGATTTCAGATTTTTTTCCCATTGGCCACTCGTATTTCTATAATATATATATATGAAATACTAATATATATATATATATATATTCAACCTTTAAAAGGGCGAAGCTGGGATTGTCGGCTAGTTGTGTATGTTTAAGTTGCTATATTAGTCATTGGATGCTATCTTTATATTCTACTGATGCTGTTTTAATTACTTTTGTGGCAGTGTGACCTTTTGGTTTCCAAAGCAGTTATCGGATCAATGTGCTGTGGTTTAATTTTTGCAGACAGTTTAGCTTTGTTGATACGGCTTGTTAGTACAGAGCAACTCTCACCTTTGGTGTCATTTATCTTCCTCCCACAAGGTAAGATGTGACACAAGGTCGGGAAAGTGGGATTTGAAAAACCAGCGCTCGAGAATTTGAGCACTCCGGCCATTAAAAATTGCCTGGGCAGCCCCGTCGGCATTCCCCGGTAGGGGCGCCTCAGGCAGTAAGCAATAAACTTACTCCTCCCCAAAGAGGGGAGGCAAAGCCTGGGAGGGTGCACCTCCTAGAACTGCACAGGACCGACAACCAATAGACCGGCGTAAATCCAGACCCGAAGGCCCGGACGATACCGGTTTATTAGGCGGGGTGGTGACACTCGCACAACGTAGATGTTAGACACATAAAAGGCAGAAAGTATCTCAAAAGGAAAACATGGACACAAAAGCTCATATCATTCGCTTTATGATAAAGACCAATGTGTATTTGTATATATATTTATATATAAATGAATGTACTTCACTTCCCTTCCGTTTTGCAAGTATAAAAAAAACGTGCCAAAAGAGATCATTTCAAGCGGAAGGAAGAAAACAAATAGTCAGACAACCCTACTGTTTGAAATAAATTCAGAAAGACATCTTCAACTCTATTTCCATAACGATACTTTTTTTTTAATACCGATTGACACGTTTTTTTATTCTGGTTTTTCACTTCCAGTTTGAGATGTTTCCTTTTATTTTTTTTTATTAAATTTCACTAAGATGTTTTATATGAATATAAGTGAACACTGGCGAAGCCTAATTTTTTCCGCCATTTTTTACATTTGTGTGTGTATGTGTGTGTAATTCACACGAGTGTAGTGTACCCAACTCTGATCTACGAAATTGTATATATATATGCTTAAAATGTATTTCTCATCTAAAAATGATGGATTTCTTTACCTTTGAAAAATAAAAATAGCCTACATAAAAGTATGATACTATAGACCTCCCTTCCCCAGCCGGGACCACTGGAATGTAATGCAGAAGTAAATGCCAATACGAAAGCAGATGATAATACAACAATAAAGTAGATGGCAATATAGTAGCGACAGATCCATTGTGTTGTACAAAGTGACACCATGTACAATTAGCCAGGGAGAGGTCGGATAGAGAATTCCGAAGGAAGTATTTATTTCTGATTGAGGTAGGCTGAGAGTAACTGGTGGGGAACGTATGTATCGGATTGCTGGTAGAAAGTAGATATATTTGGGGAACACTGGCCGCTGACAGGCGAGTTAGATATGTTCGGCAAAGGAATTGAAAGAGAACGATGAAACGGGTCTGAGGAGATCAACAGGCAGGTTGGCGGTAAATGGTCCTGACAGCTAATGAGTCTGAGTGGATGACAGTGACTGATCACAGCGAGCAGATCGACGAGAGACCTCAGTTAAGTCTTAGCTGATATCCTGGACTTGGGAAATGGGAGGCTTAACTCAGAATAGTGACACTAACGACGGGACTCCAACGACACACACACGCCTGTGTTAAACAAATCAAGGTTATACAATGTGTTTTTCTGTCTGCATTGTTACTTTGTTTGAATGCAAATTGTAAACTGTGCTTTGCGCCTGTGTGGCTATCGCTAATACTAGAATCGACACAGCCAGACTGTAGCGGGGAGCAGGAGGAGCAGCCGTGAGCGAAGACACTTGTCTGTGGTTGATCAAAGAGACAACGTTTGGTTTGCTGCTTGTGCAGAGGAGAGCTGCTGGCGTGAATCCGGAAACGTCCACTTATGAAAAATTGAATTTTCGAAAGTAAACGGCAGCGGGCATTGGCTTATGTCGCACACGGCTTATTAGCAAACGTGATTTTGGAAGATGCGTTGGTCAGAGAAAGTGAACGAAAGATAAATGCAAAGTGCTGTATTATTTAGAATAACCCCAGAGTCGAATTTTTATTGACTCGTTCACAGACTAAGATGATAAAGAAAAACCACAGCACATGCGTTTTGGGAGTCGTCCGTTGTCGAGGGGCCAGCATAGTTATACAAAATCATGTAAATTAGGTGTTAATTTAATTTTTAATATTTCCGACAATTCTCTGCCATTTTTTCAGATCTATTTAATATAAATGAATGTGAAACTTTTATGAATAAATCTGCATTAGCTACATTTATGTGTTCCAAAAAAATTTCTTAAGTATATCTTTAAAAATATTGACTTGATACTTTAGTGATTAGTGTATAAAAAAAGGATTTCATGAACGATGTTAGCTTAAACTGTCATTTTTTAATTATATTTTTAACTCGCTGTACCTACCCAGCATAGGCCGGGATTCATTAATGTAATTTTAGTTAAAATTTTAAAATAGATATTTTAAAATAAGTAATGAAGAAATGAGAAAAATCTAAGGGAAATAACTCGTATTTTTTAGAATTAACTTCCATTACATTTTGAACCTTTTTAAGTCGTTATTTAAAATTGTTTCCATTATAATAATAATAATAATAATAATAATAATAATGCCTGAATAATTTTCGTTAATAGACGTTTATAGTGCTACAAGAATTAAAAAAAAATCGCTAGTCAGAATTAAATATCGATTTGTCAGGTGCATTACTATTTAGGTCCATCATGGAAAATCGGACAAGATAACTTTATATATTAGAAATAGTTTAGATAATATTAGATAATTTAGATTTCACATGTGGAATAATTTAAAAAAGGATACTTTGAAATGATGTTGAAAGTAGAAAGAAAACCCCAATTTTCTTTTAGACATTTGCCCAAGTTGTGCCGTTACACATGTTTCATTCATCTCCCACTCTTTGAAACGATTTAGAAAAGCACAATAAATGGAAATACCATCTTGTTCTCTGGTGGAATGGCATGTGTAATTTAAACCTTTGCTTGACTGCTGTTGATTGGCTGTCAAGCTTTCATTTCCTTTACTGTCCTTTGTCTAGTCTTCTGATTGTATCACCATTGTTAGTGAGTTTTTTGGATAACTTTCATTTGGTGCATATCGCTTTCCTATTTACTCTTGGCATATCTATTTTGTAAGCTGTAGGTGTGTCTCGTCTATTGTAGCTATTGCATTCCTCTGATTGATGGCACCGGTAGTAAACTGACTGTAGGATCTGCAGAATATTGTCAAGATTGTTACCATGTAGAGCTTGTGTGTGTATAATGTATATCAGGGTTGTTTTCTTTTTTAAATTTACATTTTTTTTTTTAAATTTACATTTTTTTTTAAAAATTTACATCGTTTCTTTTTTTAAAATTTACATCGTTTCTTTTTTAAAAATTTACATTGTTTCTTTTGTTTTTAATTTACATTGTTTCTTTTGTTTTTAATTTACATCGTTTATTTTTTTAATTTACATTTTTTTAATTTACATTTTTTTAATTTACATTTTTTTTTTATTTTACATTTTTTTTTTTTATTTTACATTTTTTTTTTTTATTTTACATTTTTTTTTTAATTTACATTTTTTTTTTTAATTTACATTTTTTTTTTTAATTTACATTTTTTTTTTTTAATTTACATTTTTTTTTTTTAATTTACATTTTTTTTTTTAATTTACATTTTTTTTTAAATTTACATTTTTTTTTTTAATTTACATTTTTTTTTTTAATTTACATTTTTTTTTTTTTAAATATCAAAGGAAATGGCTGACTCCTTAGAAAATGACCTCCCATCTGTTGTGGAATGGGGACATAAGTGGATTGTTCCATTTAATGCTACTAAAACAAAGCCCCTTTCCTTCAAGAATTATAAGAAACTTTTTCGACCACCGATTACCATGACTAATAGCACCGTACCTGAGAGTTCAACGTTCAAAATACTAAGACTAACATTCACAGATAACATGAATTGGAACAACTACATAGACATTGCCAAGGCTGCTACAAGGAAGGTGGGCTTCCTCTACCGAGCTTGAAAACCTCTCGCACCTGCCAGTATCCTATATCTCTACAAAGCCACCATTTGCCCATGCATGGAATATTGTCACACCTGGGCTGGTCCACCAATCATAAGGCTCTCTCTTAGAAAAGGTACAAAAAAGAGTCTTTAATCTAATAGGCCCCTCAGTATCAAGTATGCTCCAACCTCTGTCCCATCGCTACGATGTTGCATCCGTGTACTTGTTTTACAAGTACTTTAATGGAATGTGCTCCAACGAATGTGTTGCACTGGTGCCCCTCTACGTAAATACCTCCGACTAACTCGTCAGTCAGCAAGATCCCACCCATTCACTGTAGAGGTCCCCAAATGCCAGAGAGCTTTCTACTCTAAAAGCTTCTTTCCTCATGCTGTTAGCCTTTGGAATTCCCTTCCTGCTTCCCTGACCGTACTAACATACACACATTTAAGTTTAATGTGAACAAGCATCTCGCTGCAAAACTCCATCTAATTCACAGTAGCCCCCTACATCTCGGTGGCATTGTGCCTTGTTTGGGGTGAAGTTAAAAAAAAAAAAATTTTTCTAAATAAAATTAATCCATTTTTCTTTAAATTTAAATCATTTAAAAAATTTTTTTTTTTTTTTTTTTTTAAATCAAATTATTTTAATTTTTTTTTTTTCACATAAAGCTTGAAAGAGCAAAGCGACAGGATACCACACGTTCTTGGCTTTTTTTCATTTTAGACGATACAGATCTACTTTTGATTTGAATCATTTATTTTAGGTATTGTGTATGTTGGATTTAAAAAATAATTAACTTATAAGTCTAGCAAGAGATATAACCAATCTGCAAGTCATTTCTGGCTTTAAAATTCTTAGCATGGATTGAAAGTTTAAGAAGCTGTTAATATCGAATAATTTTATGACTAGAAATGAAAACAATATTACCGTAACAAAATTATTTATAGTTTTATAACAATTTGAATCAATTAATAATTTAATGACCAAACGATACTGTAATAATTAAAATTTAACTTACACTGGGTAGATACAGCTATTAATTTATATATACTGTAGGAGCGCGGACCGTAGCTTGTTAAGATATTGTCTTAGAGAAAATGCTAAGATCCAAGCTTACATTTAAGTTGTTAAAGACTCCATTTTGTAGAGGCGTGCGGACCACGTGGTGAAAATTAAATTGTGTTATATAAATGAAATGCTTAAACTGGTGAAAACATGAAAGGGTTGAATAAAAGATTAAAGTTAAATGAAAGATAAGGCATGCATATAGTTGAAGGAAGAATAAAACGTAGTTTAAAAGTAACACAAAATATTTATATGTACACAATCTTCCATGGTGGTAAAATGTTAGTTTAAAATGTTCATTGAAAGTCAGTTCTGAGAATAGTAGTGAGCACGTGTGTGTAACCATGTTTGTATGTGTGTTGCATGCGATAGATACGGTGTGTGTCGTTTTGTGTCATGGGTGAATTGTGTGAGGACAATGTGTGTGTGTGTGTGTGACAGTGTGTGCGAGTATAGAGTTGATACGTCGTTTAGGCATTTGTATGCGTGCACCTTTGTCAACAATGTGTGGTTGTACGTGTGTGTGAGTTGAGAATGATAGGGTGTGTACGTGCCTTTGTCAGCAGTGTGTGTAAGCATGTGCGAATCTGTCCCATTTGAGGGTTCTTGATGAGGTTCAGAAACTTATGTAATTTGGTTGGCCCCACCCATTTTTCTCTGCACTCTCACAGACGTGATCTTGCCAGTCTGTCTCTTCTATAAGTATTATAATGGCATGTGTTCAGAATTCTGATTTATTCCCTGCTTCCTTTGTTCCAGCTCGTTTGACTCGTTGGTCATGTGGTCTTCATCAACTGTTCTGATACCTTGTTATAATAAAGCATTCTATTCCAGTAGCTTCTTTCCAACAACTGCAGGCTTGTGGAATTCTCTTCCTGCTGTTTTCCTCCGACCTATAGCCTTGGTCTTTTCAAGACTAAGGTCAGTAGGTATCTTCTGTTATTGCGATAATTATCTGTCCTTTTTAGCGTCTTACATCAAGTGGCTAACTGCCTTGTCTGAAACGACTTCATAAAAAAAAACTTATTTTAAAGAGATGGCCATGTTTTTCAGTGCTTTGTGAATTCATCCGTTTTATTTGTTTTTAATGAACGAAATCTAAAGAATTCATTTTTTTTTTAATAATACATAATGAAACGCGCTCGACTCCCAAGCTTTTGAGTGAAGAAGTTTTTCCAGTCCTTTATTGTCAATTTACTTATAGGGGGTTGCGATTCTTGGGTTCCTTTTTATTTTTTCGGGCAACACCGGAACATTGAAAATATTGTTATAAACACGAGTATACTTTGTTTCGTTATCAATTTTGCTGGTTTTTTTTTTGTAATCTTGTTGTTGCAAATAGGATTTGTTTTTTCTTTGTTCTTTTAAAGTTGAGTAAATGTTTCTGAAAACGTGTATTTGTTAATAATACGACCATAAGTAAATACGGTAGATCAGTTTCTGAAATTAAAACGAGCAAATCTAAGAAAAAAATAAATACTGGGAAATAATATCGTTTTGTGTTTATGCATAGGAGTGACACTAATTCAAAATTTAACGATGGATTTCTATTTCCTTCCAATAAATAATCGACAGGGTTGGTGCGTCTTACTCCCCAACCCTCGGAGCACGTTTTTAGAGGGACCCCGTTGTGGACTCAACTATTTTTTAAGCAATGTTTTATGGCCATCCTATTCTAATGTGGCATTTACCCGAGCAGGGTTATTGAGCCAGCTTCTCCCAAAAGAGGAAGTTTCTAAGGGATATTAAATCCACAAACGATCCTCAGTCACACGTATATCCCGGTGAGGGGGAGATGATTTAAACGCTGTTAGTTTTTGGTTCATTGAATTCTTTCAGTAGTCAAACATGTGCATCCCTTTAGTACCACTGTCTCCTATGCACCTAATGTTTCCTTTAAGTTTCATAGCTATGCAGCCCCTATTTACTTACCTCCTCACGAGAGTAGAGTTAGACACAAGGTCGGTTTTAATGAGGAAAATCCAGCTCTCCAAAAAGGCCACTCTGGATTGAGACAAACATTTAAATTGCCTCGGTCTAGAAGGATTTCTTTTTCACTGAGCAAGGACAGAACAGATGAAGTGTAAAATCACAAACAGATGCTACACTTTGATTTTAACCAAAAGGCCAGTCAGTGTAGTCACTGTATCAGTACTGTACGTTAGAAAATGATGCTGATAATTTAAATTTACAAAAAAAAATTGGTTTTGTCACTACACTTTAGCAAATTAATTTAATGGAAGTCCACTACCACAAAATATCTTTGTCCGTATTTTTGGCATTTCATGACCTTCGAAGTGGACAGAGTTCAACTTTACATAGCTTATCTGAATTCTAAGAACTTTCCACTTGTGGAACACGTTACTGTGGAAATGTTTCCCTACAGACTACAACATGGTCGTTTTCAAGTCCAATGTAAACAAATATCTGTTGAGTTGTCTTGTGAATTATCATAGTTCTCAATCCTTTCATAGTACTGTTCCATCATCCAGCTGAAAATCTCATTATCCTCGAGTGGCTTTTGGCATTGATAATTGGTGAACCATTACTACAAAGAAATAAATGCCAAGTTTGTTTTTTAAACTGACCAGTAAAGCTGACACACAGACACTTCATTTTATTGGTATAGATTGCAATAAAAATGCTCAACTTAAGAGTTTTGTTTTGTAATTTTTAATGAGGATTGATAATTTGTATGATTTGAACAACGATTCTAATCAGTGTTTTTCAAAACGTTTTGGCCGATGTAACCTCTGACCTTATTCAGGTGCATCTTTTCGAACTCTGGGAATCTTTGTCAAACATGGGAACCTGTACGGAATTTCAAACTGAATCGGTGATTTAATCCACAGGTGTAGATTGTTTTCATTCCGTTAACCATAACTGGGTCGAAGTGGTAATTTGTATTCTTAATTGTTATTACCTGTAGCAATGATTGAACCATCGAAATATTACCTAACGGTTAAAGGCGTTGGTTAACAATCCGTTAGGACAGCATTCTGGAGGTTGAATCCCATACAGGTTCGCAAGTTTGAAAAGTGCACCTGGAGGAGGTCAGATATTTACATCGGCCGAAACGTTGTGAATACAATGATCAAAATGAAAATAGTGATCCGAATTATCCAATTAATACAAACAAAAGTATATTTTTTGAAAATGTTTGTTTGAAAAGAAAACGAAATTCACTGAAATGAGCCTTCAAATTATGAGTGATATTTTTAATATATCTGTAACCACCTGTTAAAATGGTTCAGCCAAGGCAGTTTCTCTCCGGCAGTCTAACATTGTTTCTTGCCTTTGTCACTTAGTTTACCCCTCCCCCCTCCTCCTCCATCCATTTCAGGATTATTTGCTGTTGGTTGATTGCTGAGAAAGTTGAGCAGATTAAAGACGGGAATATGGAGACAAAGCGAGATAAAGAATATGGAGTAAGCAAAGACTCCCGTTCTTCTCAATTTAAGCCACAGAATATCATGAAACTTTGTATTATCTTTTCGAATTTTTGAGATGAGGATTTATAATTTGAATCATTCAGATGACTATTCTCATCTTTAAAAAAATAAACAACTCCCTCCCCCCACACACAAAAATCGACTACAATAACAGGATGTCATTCTCACAACGTTTCAGCTAATGTAACCTCTCACCTTCTTCAGCTGAATCTTGTTGAACTCATGGAATCTTATTGAATATGTGACGCAACGGATAAAGACATTGAGTAACAATCGATTCTAAGTAACAGTCTTCTGGAGGTTGAAAGTTCAATCCTCACTACAGGCGATACTAACCAAGAATCAAATAAACATTACTTAACACTTGTACAGGTCGTGGCTGATGGAACGAGAACAATCTACCTCCTTGGATTAAATTAAGGGTTCAATTCGAAATTCTGTATAGATTCCCAATTTCAAAAAGATGCACCTGGAAAAGGTCGGAGGTTACATAGGCCGAAACGATGAGAATAGTAGTTAAAATAATCCAATTGTTACGCGTAGTTTTGTTCAACACATGAAAACCTCTGCTTGGTGGGTGGGAAGATTTGCTTGCACAAAACGAAATAACAAAGTATCCAATCCATTTTCTTGATTGGTTGGCAGCAGCTGTTTCAGCTGGTGAATTCTATCTCGTCTCCATGTCTTGTTGGGTGATAGGTATCTACCCCCCTTATCTTTCACAAGCGGCTTAATTCATTTACATATGCTCTGCTTTTAATGATAGTACGTTTTCAAACCTACTTCAGGACCATTTGTTTTAACTAAGCTAAAGAAAGATTTGTATTTCATTTGTATCAACTAATTTTAATAACTAGCCATCATGGATTGTTAATCTGAGAGGCTCACAGTTGTAAATTGTCTGTACCAATGAATATAGGCCATTAAAAGAATCGTTCAACATGGATTAATTTCTCGTTCACTTCTGATTTAGCCGTTTAAGTTTCTTTGGGCTTGGATCAAAATGTAGTATCTGTTCTCGGTCAGAGTAGGAGGGATCAGTCTTGACTGGGGCAATTTTAATTTTTGTCCCATCCAGAGTGCCCATGTTTTGAGGGAGTAAAATATCCCTCACATAAAAAGGATACTGCCCACATAAAGAAAAAAAAAACGAACTAGTGTCTAAGTTTGCCCTCATAGGGAGGCAAGTAAATATCAACTCATTATTATTATTTTTGGTATAAACTGTTTAAAAAGCAGTTAAATATACCGGATTAAATTGTTGATCAGTGTTCATATTAATGTAGTATGAACCGTGATTACTCTCACTCTCTCACACACTTAATTAATTTTTACGTACATATAAAAGAAATCCATGGACACATGTTTCTGGCTATTAGACGTCATCAGCATGGCTAACCTGGGCAAGGATCAAACCTACGATATTACTGTTTGAAGTCTGACGTTTTACCACAAGACCATGAACACCTTGTCGAAATATATACGATTTTTTATCACCATATTGTTACATAGTATTATTGTTTTTACTGGCGATAGAAACATAACTGTTTTCTTAGTATTTTTACACTTCGTAAGCGGTAAAGAATATATATATATATATATATATATATATATAAAACGTCATATAATCAGTTATTCAGAAAAACATTCCATATTTATGCCCAAGACACTTTATTAACAGAGGATTGTTTCTGCCCACTTCACAATATTTACGAAGAGGCTTCATCAGTATATTTCACCACAGTCAGGCTGAAAAATCAAAATGCATTCAATATTCATTTAATTATACATGTTTAATTTCTATATTCTTTTTTTTTTCTTTGTAACAATATTATCGAACGGAAAAGGGTTGATTCAAAACCGGACGGACCATGGGTTTTCTTTTTGCACCAAAAGAAAAACGAAGTTGAAAAGAAAGGTGTTTTCTTTTCTCAATGTTTTGAGAGATAGGAAATCCCCAATGAAGCGATGACATTCATTTTGGGCCACCTGGCTTTCATATGTTGCAGAGAAATAGATTTTTTTGTCGATAATGGCGATTGTGACAATATTGTCAGATTAGAAAAGGATTACAATGGGAATGGTCTTGTTTTTCTTAAGTTATGAAAACGAAAGCGAATTTAAAGTGTATTCGCACGAGAAGTGAAAATTGATAAGAGAAGGAAAGGGTGTTTTCTTTGCATTGAGGCATGGGAAAGGTCAGATGTTCACTGTGTCATGAACAAGGCAGTGCTGTTTATATTCTTGACATTCAATGGACGTTGAAATGTTAAGATAACATGTATCATGAAATCAAACCTTGTTTTACTAAGGATACAAGCCATGTGGTTTGACGAAGGAGAGGTGGAGTATCTGCGGAAAGACATTTCCCTGTCTTTATATAACAATTGTTAAAGAACGCCTTATCGTTTATTAATCGAAATATATATTTTTTCTATGAATGTAAGTTGAGGGAGGAGGAAACTCCCCCCACCCCTCACTGAGATACCAGTGGGAGATAGAAACAGATGAAGAAAAGAATACAGCGAGGTAGAATCCGTTGACCACTCAGCATTGAGCGGGCAGATAAATTTAAAGTAAATTACCAATATGGTAAGAATTAACAATGAGAATGTATATTTTTTTTATTATTAAATTAAATTCTATGGGAAGAAGGGCGGTGTAATGCTCATCTAATTCTCAATATAAGGCGAAGTGTAATAGGTTTCGCAGACTCACTTTTGCTTGCCCACCGAATCCACGTCGTTGATAAACAGACCCCGAACTTAGGATTGATATCGCTCAACATAAATCGCCAGTCTGGAACACAGAAGATTGACGTGTGAAAGTACACTGCTTGTAACTGAACGTCTTTTTTTACCCAAATAATTATTCTTATAGAAACACTAACCGACGGATTTGTTAATTACTTTTCTTTCATTGTTCTGCTTTGAAATGACCCTTTGCTGATCAGTACTGGACAGTTGGTCTCTGATCTTGAATCGCAACATGGGTGATCAGTGATTGCTGGATAGGGACCCTTCGACCTCTTTGGCCTTCCATCAGTACACCAACTTTTCCCGAGCGGTGCTAGGGGACCAATCGAACTTTGGAATGACCAAATTGGTGACGTCACTTAGTCGGGGTGTGAGATACACCTTTTTTTTTTTTCTTTTTCTTTTTCTTTTTTTTTCTTTTTCTTTTTTTTTCTTTTTCTTTTTTTTTCTTTTTCTTTTTTTTTCTTTTTCTTTTTTTTTCTTTTTCTTTTTTTTTTCTTTTTCTTTTTCTTTTTTCTTTTTCTTTTTTTTTTCTTTTTTTTTTTTTCTTCTTTGTATTTAAGGGTTCATGATATATTACGTTCATCATATCTATACTTTTTTTTGTTTAAAATGTTCATATTCGATCGATAAAAAACATGTCAAAATGCACACACAAAAGAATAATTCACACCAACCGCTATTGTCCGCATTTAACAATTTTTGCTCATTTTTTTCTTTATTACTCCTTTTTTTTGGTCCCCCGATTTATAAAATCGGGGGACTTATGTTTTGAGGCATGTCTGTCCGTCCGTCCGGATTTTTCTCCGCAACCATCCATTGAATTTCTCTGAAACTTGGCCAAAATGTAGAGGCAATTGTTCTGGATATAAAATGAGCATCCTTGACCTGAGAAAAATTCTGGTTCGCGCCCCCAGGGGGACAAAGGGGGGTCAAAAATGCCCCAAATTGCCCAAATTTATTGCATTTTACACTCGCCACATCGAGTCACATACAGAGGGGGACCACGCACGCGCGGCTTGTTTTTTAAAAATTTTTTCCTTTTTCGTTAGGGTACAAATTCACCATATCGCTGCCCATCAATCTCATAGGAATCACTTCCGGTCTAATCATAAATAACTTCTGTAGTAATCTGATTAAATCACTAATTTCGATTCTTAACTGTCATTCTATTCTATTACGTCATCAATAATTATTATAATGTAAAAGAAAAATACAAATAAACTTATGTAATTTAATATTTATTTAATTATTACTTCCGGTAATATTTAGATCACTCATTTAATTTATGATTCTCAATTCATAATTTCAATCCTTAATTATTCCTAGTCCAGTTAATTTTCCAATACAGTTAAGAAAATGTTTGCATCGATCCTAGGATTTATGAAACATTCGTTTTTTCATAAAATATCAATTTATCCCTATATCATTTAACTTATAATTATAAATAAAAATCGCCATTTATAATTATTATTCCCATTTTTATTTTTAACTAATTATTATTCGTATTATTTTTCAAAACTGTGTTTGTGGGTGGGTGGGGGTAGGTATTATCTGCTGAGCTACTCCCGCTCCAGACACGTGTTTTGCTGTCTCTACATCTCATCACTGTGGCTAGACATAGCGAGATTCCAAACCTGGAATAAAAATTGAAACTTCTATAGTGATATCAAATTTAAAAAAAAGCTTCAAGAAAGGGAGACAATGCTGAAGTAATTGTTAAGTCAATACGGATTATGACATCATTCAGCTTACTTTCTGTGTGCCATACAAATGTAGAAAGGATTATAGAAAATATTACTGACTTCGATCAAATTTACCTAAGAGCTTTGTTTGTATATTTTTAAACTATGAAAAGCCCATAACACTTTCAAAAGAGAATTTATATTGCTGACCTCAAACGGAACATTTCTCCATTTCTGAATAGATTTTTGCCTATTCTCTTTGTGTGACCAGCTGAAGTCTATAAAACATGTTTTGAATCGATACAAAATAGCAGATACTAGTGAACCTTGGAGCCATGTCAGCTGGAAGATTAAAATGATTCTCCATTGCAAATTTTAAATCTTAAGGTAACAGCTGTGATATCAGCGAGTCTTAATATTTGGGGGAAAGATAGCGAGGACATTTCAATATTAGTTTAGTGTTTCCGTATAGATTATTTGGAATGTTAAGTTGACTAACGCATTATAACGGACACAGAATGAAACGCGTTTGATGTGTTAGAGTAAAGGAAGGTTCAGAAATAAGCTATGGCTGGTCAAGCAGATCACGTGTTATGCAGACAACACAACTGTCTATGGCAGCACTTTGAAGAGCATTGATCAAGATCTTTCTCATTCACTCTCTAAATAGATCAAAGTCTTCTGTTCTGCACACACCTCCCTATACTGTCTAGATTTAATCTTCCTCTCAGGTCCTCAAACTAAGCCTGTCTTAAAGACTCACTTTACACATTCATCGTATCATTCTCATATCATTTCCTTTCATGGAACACATGTCTTCAATCCTCACTGGCCAGGTTTCACTTCCATACATCATCACACTGCGTACACGTGCCTGATAGACTCTTCCCTTGGTCGACAGTGGTAACACTCTGCTGGTTGGTGATGACAGTTCCCTCAACTTACTCCATCCACTATTAATTCTTGCAATCAAACTAACACTTGTTCTACCTTATGCTCCAATGGTATCACCAAGGTAGCATAACTTCTCAATAGATTCGCTGTCCAGATATACTTTGTCCACATCTGAGTTCTCATCCATCTCTATTGTCTTACACTTCTTACACACAAATTTGTTATCCTATTTCAATCTACCAGTAATTCCACTGCACTTCTTGTGTACCCAATGCCCACACGTACCACAAAAGATTTAGTTGCACCCGACTCCCTTTCCACAAGCTGAGCATGGGAACTTTCCTCTTTTTGGGAGCTTTCCAACACTACACCTACACATCAAAATGTATAAAATTACATTTTAAAATGAGTAGTCAAATTAAACCGATTGTTACTTTTATTCTCTCCCTTCCACCACCATAACGAATAAAAATATGAATAAAGGTACAATAATTCGACTGTTAATTAAAAATAACAGCAACCAAAGAAGTTTTTATCAGCCAATGAGAAATCAGTCTAGCCTCGAGATCTTCAACACCACAACATCAACACACAGCCACTCGATGATCGCCATAATATATAAACAAATCTTAACACTGTTTCGGTATTTGTACTCTACCGGTGTTGTTCAGGCGTCTTTTGTCATAGTTGATAACTTTGCAGGAATTTTCAACTGAACCCTGAAGGTTACTGATCATGATAAAAGGCATCTGAAGGCGGCCTAAGAATACAACGGTTGGAAAGTTGTGAACATAACCACCACTAAGACGAAGGCAGCAGTCCCAAGCATGTAAACAGTGTAAGTTTCTCTCAGAAATATTGGCACCTAGAAAGTTGTTGGACCTCCTAATTTGGACACCATTTTGGCATACTGTTTTGCTAAACATCTAGGAATAGTGGAGATAGTTTTTTTTTTGTTGCATTATCCATGCCTCTTGTATTTGTTTTGTTGAAATGAACTAGAGATTTAGATCACTATCATCTGAAGAAGATTAAAGAGTACAATGGCCAAAGGTTTGTGGCAATCAATGCCGTGGTGTCAGAATCTGAGCGAATTCATTGCTTTAAGAGTCGGTTAATGATTTATTTCCTTCGATGACGTTACATTTATATACTATACCTTATGTCAAGCATTCATCATTCAATGGGCAGTTTACATTCTTCCCTACACTTACATTTTTTATTTATTTTTTTATGTTTTTAGTTATTTATAATATTTCATTTATTAAATTTAGATTTGTTCAATGAAATTATCTTATATTTCTCATGGTTGAATAAAATACTTTCATTGTATTTATAATAAACATTTTCCCTAATGTTTTGTCTTTTAAAGTTATAAATTATTTGATAAAATTCCTTAGGTATATCCATCTTAACATGTTCACTATATGGGTGATAGAACCAAATTGTTTTCTTCTTTCTATTTCTTTTTTATTATCATTATGGTTTTTAGTTTTATTATTGTTATTCTTTTTATCTTATTTTTTGTATTAAGTTTCTTTATTATTCATATTACTTCCAGAAACTTTATCATTTATAATCACTAGGTTCATTGCTTTAGGAGGCTGATATGAAAAATGCTTGAACCAAAAAAAATGTTAATCAACTTGAGGAAAAAGTTTGTGCCATATTTAAAAAAAAAAAAAATTAAAAAAAAAAAAAATATTATGCAAGTATTTTTTCTTAAAAAACAATTATTAAATAAAGACCACCATTGTCCACGATCTGCAAGCTTTTGGATTTGTTTAAAAAACCAATTCTTTGTGACCAGCTTCTTCAACTATATCGAAAGAATCAAATCAGCGAAACTTCATAATATTGATCGGAATAGAATGTAGTCAAATGGTACGTCTGCACTATAGGTTCGGCAGAACTTCGACACCGTCCAATTCTTCGATCTTGTTGTTCTTCTCTCAGGTTCATGAAGGGATGCCGATTTGAGTCTGTCACTGGAGTTTAAAAAGCCTACCAATAATTTTTTATTCAAAGCTGAAAGATTTGTATTTTTGACCAAATCCAAAAGCTTGCAGGTCCTTGGCAGAACTTCGCAAACAACGATAGTCTTTATTTTAAAGAATAGTTATAGTCATTATCTTAACATGGGACACAAACTGTTTTTCTCAACTTAGTAATATGCACCCCCACCCCGATCACATTCTTCAGTTTTTGTTCATTAAAAGATGCCAGTTGAATTCGCAAAGCCTTGAAAATACCCCCATCTCCTTTAAAAATAAAATTGCTTCAGCATTTGGGTCATTGACTCCTCATAGCCAATGGCAATAAAAACTAAAATGAGGATATCAGTCCAACTGAATGATATAAATTGTATTTCCTCATGCAAAAAATTATGAAAAGTTTTCTCGTGATAATTGACAACATTTATCTGTAACTTATATATATATATATATATATATATATATATATATATATATATTTATATATTTCTTTCTACAGAATACATTAAAAAAAAAAAATAGGATTTTGAAAGTGACCGATAAAAACCTTTCGGCTTTTTTTCTGGTATAAATAATAATAAAGAACATACAAATAAAAAAGAAAAACGAATCTATTGAATTAAATGTTTATGAATAAAAATCGCAATGTAAATTGTAAACTACAATTCTTATATGGAATGATATATTTTGAACCGTACACAAACGGATATTTAAGTATGTGAATGATTTCTTTTTTTTTTTGTGTTCTTTTTGTATGTCATTTTTACGGTGGGGGGGGGGGGTTCGACTGTTAAAGTAATTTCTCTCAAATTGGTTGTTATAATGTATTAGATTTAGTAATTTTTACTTACCTCAGAAAAATTCTGACATGCTTTGTTTAAACTTCTACTTTTAATATCATCACATCAATATCAATACAGTCATTTTCTTAACAAAGACACAGCGCAGATTATTTGGTTACAAATTTCTGAAAATTGTAGACTTTCTAATTCACGTGATTACTCGGTCATAAGTTGCTGGACATTTTGGTGTCTACGTTTTCAGCGTTCCAAATTCTCTTTTCAAAAGACGGTCATTTGATTTGTACTTTAATCATCACAATAATTTAAGTATCATTTTGATCTACTACAATAATAATAATAACTAGTGGGACCCATGGAAATTCCACACTTGTATCCTTCATCTGTTGTATATGGCTGCTGCGTTTAAAAAGAAATATTTCCATTTTATGGTCGTCTGACACGAATGCAGACTATGATATTATTTTACCATCTTTCGACAGAAGAGATATATAATACTTCAGTCCTAGCCTGAAGGCTAAGAAAGTGTATTTTAATAGGGGTGGGACGTAATGGGTGAAAATTTCAGATTCATGCGAGTAGTATTTTTTTGTGTTCAGTTATACATAAATAACACTAAACAATCAAACATTTTGAAAATTTTGCAAAATTCAGAAGGTGCAGGCCAAAAATAGCCGTTAGGGCTCCACAGGACTCAAAATCCATCATTTTTCGGTGAAAAAGTGGTTTCATGCGACATTGCAGGTCCTAAAACATCCTCAAAAGCTATGAATGGATATAGATGGTTAAATCTGATATAGTACTTTAATTTAGGACCATTTTCAGGCTGTAAAAGGGTTTTCATGAATATAAAATAGCCAAAAACTAGTGGCCTGCACCTTTTGAATTTTGCAAAATTTTCAAAATGTTTGATTGTTTAGTGTTATTTATGTATAACTGAACACAAAAAAATACTACTCGCATGAATCTGAAATTTTCACCCATTACGTCCCACCCCTAATTTTAATTAGTTTCATGTTCCACATAACAGTGACATCAGATGAAATTTAAAAACTTACTATTTTTGCATTGTATTTTTGGCGATCAGGTGAAAATTTTATTAACAGAATATAGACATATGCTAATCAATTATTGCTTACTGAAATTTATTTTTGTCGCATGACTATTTAAAAATTATTGTTGCATCCCCTTTAATCATACCTTCTTTTCCTTGTCGCGTGGAGGGGTGTCGTCTCGATGTCGTCTTGTGGTTGAGTTCTTTCTTCGCTTCTGTACTGCCATGAACATCGCCGTCCGCTGTGTCTACAACAAAACCTTCATAACATGATTCAAGAGGACAACAAACTTTTAAATTTTGATTAGTTTTATTCAGGCGTCCGTTTACCGTCGTTCTTGGAGATGTTTCACTAACGTTGAGGGAGAGACCAAATTACTACTTTATCGTAGTTAATTCCTAGCTTAAGTCCTTAGCCATTTGAGGAGGGGGGAAGAAGGAATCTCACGCCTGTATTCTCTTAGGGAATTTAATTCCCTTTTTCATTTGAAGACTACATAGAGAAATACGTCTGTTCGGCTTGCTTCCAAAACCCAGACTGGCAAAACTCTGTTTCCACACAAAAGCCTGTGACGTCACAGAACCCCTATGCGGCGCAGGTGCACCTTGACCCTTGATCTGAGGTCTCGTCAACGTGGTGGCCCTGTCAACGCTTGTGAGCTCCGACTGTGAGAACAGCCCTATTTTGCACTCGGTTGTACGGGTTCACCCGCACTAAATCGCGCAAGCCAAACGAAACGATCCCCCACGCATACGCCCACTTCAAAAGGGTCATTATCCAACGTTTTCATTTTAGAATTTCAGTTTTTTGTTTTATACAACACTTTCACAGATAATACATTGCATATTATTTTGGGGGCGGGGGCGTCCTTCAACCTAGCAGCCTCACTGCTAATTAGAATTATACTTAGAGCTAGTGGTAGGGTTAAGGAAAGTTTAAAAAATTTTTTTTTTTTTTTTAGGGGGGTAGAACTTTCTACTTGGACCTAGGCTAAGTAAATTTTGTTACTAACTTTTTAGCATCCCCCCCCCCAAAAAAAAAGAATCCCTCACAGAATTAATCACCCATTGTAAGAATTCTTTTTGGTTAATGCCCTAAAAAGCTAGAATGGCTCAAAAACGGGATCATACCTTAAATTTCATATGGACGATGTTTGGAAAATCGGTTGGGAAATTATCTTGATGTCAGATTTTTTGGCCATTGGTCCACTCGCATCCCTTAAACATGGAAAACAATTTATTTTATCCCCATTCATGATTGTTTTGATTTTACTAATGTTAAGGAAATGGTTAATGTCTCTACGAAGTTTTTGATAATAAAAACTTACCCAGTTAATTATGGTGCAATTTTCATTTGGAATTTAAAATTCTAACAAATGGAGCGATTTCATTGGATAAGCAATGAAAATAAACAGTGAATCTCTATAAGTTTCCATTACCGTGCCGAATAGAATATGCAATCGATAAAATCAATTGTAACATCCTTTTATTTATCTAAAGAACACACACTGAAAACTTCCTTATTTCACTGGATAGGTAGAATCAAATATCTAGTTGTGAGATCCATTATTATTTAGGTATAATTTGGAAAATCCGACTGACTTAATTTTATGTATTAGATACATAAAGATATAATATAATTTGGATGAAACTTCTGAAAGTTTATAAACGTGATTTTAATGTAAAAAGAATATTAATTCTGTTAAATTGGTTCATAAAGTTGATATTTCAGTCAACACGATCTTTCTAAGGACATGAGTGGTGTGAGCCAAATTGTTGAATAAGTAAAAAAAAATATACTAGTTTTGGAATAATACTCCACTCTATAATAAAGAGCAATGTGTATTTATTTGTTAATTGAATGGAGAGCACAAATCTATTTCACTAACGTTTTTTTTTTTTTTTTTTTTTTTTTTGTTAGAACTTTCTATACAGATTTAGTTACTTTTTTTTTTCATTTGGGCCGCTTTTTTTCCTCTTTCTTATTTTTTAGTATTATATGAACGATTGTTCTTTCATTTCTAACGTCTTTGATGTTTTTTTTTAACATCCGGCTAATGTGCAGCCTCCCCTCTCCCTAAATCAACAGAAAAAAGAGAAAACAAAATAGTTAAGGTTGATGTTTGTTCTTTTGGTCATCAGAAATGACTCAGGTTTTTTTTATTTTTAACTCGCGATAGTTCAGTCTTATCTAATTAAAATAATAAAATAAAAATGTATTAGGGTTTACATTTGTAAAGCAAATAGCAAGTCGGACAACCGGCTCAAATGAATTCGGAAAGAAATCCTCACTCTAAATAAAGTCAACGGTAGGTGTTTTCTTCAGGTCATCAGAAACAATGTATTTATGAAAAATTAAATTACTGACATAATTCTGTGATTTTATATGAATATTAGTGCGAACATTGGCGAAGCATAATGCTTTATCTATTATTTTTGACAGTATACACTTGTAAATATATAAACAACTTAAATTTTCATAATCTTATATTTTAGGCACAATTTTTATATCAATTCTTTATATCATAATTCTTTACTTATTTTATAAAAAAAAACAACTGATTTTTTATTGTCATTTTTTTCTTGATATAATTGATCCAATATTCCCTTATTTGCATTGACTTGTTTATAGTCTGTTCTTTTAAGAATCGATATCTGACACACAAAAAAAAAAAAACTGACCACAGGAGCCAGCAGCTGTTTTATTCTTGACAATATGTAATTTTTTCAACTTTGCGTGTCTATGTAAACAAAAGAAACTTTAAATAAACAGAAATATTATATATTATTAAATATGTTTTACTAGTGGAACCCGTGAAAATTCCGCGGTTGTATTCTTTTATCTGTTGTATATCGTTGTCGTGCTTAAAAATATTTCCATTCTATTGATGTCTGGTGTGAACACAGACCTCACAATATAATTGTACAACCTTTCTTCAAACTGAAACAACCTTATCTAAGTACTATGGTTAATGTAATTTCAGATATATCTTGTTATAGGGATCTCCAAAACTATTGTCGGAATTTGTGCCACATTTCCATTCTATGGACGTCTGCCGCAAATGCAGACCCTACGATATCATCTTTGGATAGAACAGATACTACATTTTGATTTTAGGCCAAGAAAGTGTATTTTATTTCGCATTTCACGTTCAACGCATAGCGATATCAGATAAAAATAAAAAAATTTTTTTTCTTGCATTGTATCTCGGGCGATCGCATCTTTTTTAAAAAAGGGTGGCGAGTGATAACGTATGTCCAAACATAAAATTATCTCGTCATATGTTTTATAGCTAGACATGATGATACAGGGTTGTGAAGTTGCTAACCCAAACACAAGACTCGTACTCCTTAACTTTTAAAAGTTCAAACACTGACGAAGAAAACTTGTAATTTACAGGGTGTTTCAAAAGTCTTGGGAACATTACAAATGCGTATATCTCATGAACTATTCCAGGTAGAAAAATGAAACTGGTGCCATTTTAAAGCTTGCTTAATCAAGTTTTTGGTCATACTAATGATTTTCGTGTTATCTTTCCAGGTGCAGTAATGGCGTTCTCTAAACAAGACAAGGCATTTTGCGTCCTCCAATTTGCAAAGACTGAATCGTGGACATGTGTTCAGCGTGCATTTCGCAGGAAATTTAAAAAAGAAGCTCCTGAAAGGAAATCCATTGTCAGATGGCATGCTAAATTTGTGAAAGATGGGTGTTTGTGCCCAAGTAAGCGAACAGGTCGCCCTTCAACTTCAGAAGATGCAGTTGAGCAAGTTCGGACAGCCTTTCAGCGGAGCCCCCGTAAATCAGTGAGAAGAGCCAGCAGGGAACTTCAGCTTGCTCCAGCAACTGTCTGGCGTGTCTTAAGGAAACGACTGCAAATGGTACCTTACAAGCTCAAGTTGGTCCAAAAGTTGAAGGACACTGATAAGCCACTTCGCCGTGACTTTTGCATTGCAATGCAAGAGAAGTTGGAAGATAACGGCTTTGATGACCGGCTTGTTTTTAGCGATGAGGCGACCTTCCATCTGAATGGCAAAGTTAACAAGCATAACACTCGCATATGGGGTACTGAGAATCCTCATGAACTTCTTGAGCACGAGCGATATTCACCAAAAGTGAACGTGTTTTGTGCAATTTCCAAGAAAGGTGTCTATGGACCGTTCTTCTTTGAAGAGGCAACTATCACTGGTGAATCCTATCTCAACATGCTGGAAGACTGGTTAATGGCTCAGTTGGAACAAGCAGAATCTGATGACTTCATTTTTCAACAAGATGGTGCACCACCACACTGGAGTCTTAGAGTAAGGCAGTTTCTTAACACAAGGCTGCCTGGTAGATGGATTGGGAGATCTGGGCGAGGTGATGACGTTCTCATGCCCTGGCCTCCTAGGTCTCCAGATCTTACCCCGTGTGACTTTTTCCTTTGGAGATTTGTCAAGCAACAAGTCTATGTGCCACCCCTTCCAAGAGATATTGACGAACTAAAGGCTCGAGTAACGGCAGTTGTGGGAACCATTGACGTCAAGATGCTGGAACGCGTTTGGCAGGAAATGGACTATCGACTAGATGTCTGCCGTGTGACGAATGGTGCTCATATTGAGCAACTTTGAAGATTCCCCACAAAACTTGAAACTTTAACCTTTCCAACGGTACCAATTTCATTTTTCAACTCTTAATAGTTTTTGAGTTATTAAAAATCGTTATGTTCCCAAGACTTTTGAAACACCCTGTATATCCGACTAGTTGTACCCGACTTATTTGGCATAATGGTAAGAGTTTTCGATAATGGATCAGCAGATGAGAGTTCAATCCTCAACCGAGTCATGCCAAAGACTCAAAAATGTTACTTGCTAAACACTCAGCATTATAAGGTGAGGAACAATCCTGGAAAAGGAGTGGCACCCTCCCCTACATCTCGATATAGTAACTAATGAAAAGGGAGCCTTTGGGTCGCCCTTCACTATGGTCAACCACTTTATCTTACTAGCTGTACATAGCGGCATTGCCCGGCATGCAGGGAATTCATTTTAGTTAATTTTTATGTGTTTGCACATTTTTTAAATTTATACAGAAAAAAAAAATACAGTCATAGTTGTAAGGGAACCATTTTTTTCATATTCTTCATCTAAAAATATTATTTATTTCCCTTGCTGATTTTTATTTTCTGGTTATAATTGAAAAAATGTTTCTATATTACCAGTTGTCTGCACAGGACTACTAAATTGTTAAAATAAACTGTAGCTAAGTACGTTATTATAGTGCCAAGTACAACAATAGCAAATTAAAATTGGCTAGTAAGAATCAAAGTTCAATATGTCAGCTTAAATGCTGTTTAGGTCCATCTTTGAAAATCTCACGAGATAACTTGGTATGTTAGAAATATTGTTTCTAGCGTTTTGATCTTAAAGAGGACTGGACGACCTGTGATCGAGTCAACATTGATACATTGTACATTAGTGTATATATTTGTGCCTTTAACAGATTGTGAAGGTAACTAGATATTTTTCACGTACATCTAAAGAATAAAGTATCTGATTTCAATTGAACTGAAGTTAGCAAGATTTCATGAATAAGTTTTGGAGATGTTAATTACAATAAAAAATAAACACTGTTTGAAACGCTGCTGCTGAATAAAACTGTCTTTCAGTGGAAGCCTTTGTTACTATGGTGACTGACCAGACAGATGATTGTTTACATACTGACCCAGTATTTATGTCAATTATTTACATCATCCTCTTACTCTCCTCCCCATGATGCTGCTCCTCCTACTAATCATCCTTCCTTTACTCACCTCCTCCCACCACCTCTAGTCTCATTCGACCATCCCAATATCTAATACATTCAATATACAAACAAGCAAAATTATCAGTTTAATATTATACTAGGCCGATGTGAACTATAATCTTTAGCTTTTTCAACTTTAATTCAATCCAGTGGTTCATCAGTTTAAAGGCTTCAAAATTACTTACGAATTTCAATATTAAAGCCATTTTTAACCTATTAACAAATTAAAATGACTGACTTGTCGTTACTATTATGAAAGCTCAAAATTCAAAAATAATTTTAAAATGTCTAAAGGAAACCATCAAATTATGGTTTATCAAAATCCCTGCAATTTAGCATGATCACTAAGAAAACGGATGTCGGCCATTTAAAAATAAAAAAAATAATATGAATAATGAATTAAAATTGCCCATTGGAAGTGATTTTGAAGTCTTTAAATGAGCAAACAGCAATTTCTAGCTTGAATTAAAATTTCAAGTCAAATATTACGGTTTAGTTCTCTTAAATAAAAGGAAAATATGAATTTTTGTATGCGCCTCTGTCATATCAAAGAAGCAATTATTTTCTCTATATTAATAAAATTCTGTGTCTACTTCTAATGTCTGTTTCTCGCAACTACGTGACTTTCACATTATTTTTTTTAGTTACTGTTAGTCGATTATTTATTAATACCAAAAATGCAATGTAACATACTAAAACTAACTTTAAAAAAATCCTATTTGCAAAAATAATTTAACGTAGTGAAATGATGCAAGCTAAGCAATTTGTGTAGCCTCTTCTCATACTCCAGAGATGACGTATGTAATCCTTTCTTTTTATTGGCCTACATGCTGATTTGCTATCTGTGGTTCTTAATTTCTCATCTTATATATATATATATATATGGTAAGTCAATGAAAATTGATTAGACCTGCAAATGGAAGCAAATCGATATCTTCAGTTGTTCAAAACAAGGAGCAGTTTAGTTAATAAAAAACATTTATTTTTATACAGATTCCTCTAGATTTACCAATATTTCTGAGCCCCACGCTTTTTTGGATTTCGTTATTGGTGATTCCCATACCCGTTTGAAGTTTAAAATTTTTTTTAAAAACTCTTTCAAATTTGGAGCTTTGACAGTCCTATCCTGTCAACTTATCAATCATAATTTTTCCTCTGATGATAAGATTTTAATCTTTGAAAAGCCTGGTTTAAGGAATGAAAGAGAAGAAAAATAAATGTTTTTTATTAACTAAACTGCTCCTTGTTTTGAACAACTGAAGATATCGATTTGCTTCCATTTGCAGGTCTAATCAATTTTCATTGACTTACCATATTTTTGCTCTATCCAGTATATTGAGCTTTCCTTATTTCACAATAGGTCCAACTCTCTAAAAGTTTACCTTTTAGTTATAATTTACATATCTATATATATATATATATATATGTGTGTGTGTGTTATAAAAATCGGTATGTTATCAGTTAGAGCATTCAAATAAGTTTCAATAAGGGTTTAATTTTGCACAGAATTTAAAGAGACCATTGAAAATTTCCTTCGATTCCGTCTGGGGGTCACTAAAACGAATTATCAGTCAGGTCTATAAAATAACTGAAATATATTAGAACTAAAAAAAACGAAATTCATTTTAACATTTTTTTTTGTTTCATAAAACAAAACTAAAATTAAATAAAGCGTATCTTGGTGAAAAATGTATTAAAAAAAAAAAGTTTAAACACTTAAATAATTATTTTTATTGATACTTTTAAGATTTAAAATAATTAAATAAAAACTTAAAAGCTTTTTGCTTTTTTTTTTTTTTTTTTCTTCAGATAAAGACTTCGAACACATTTCTTTCTTTTATTTTTTGTGACTTGGCTTTAAGAGCGTCTCTCCATCACCACTATTTGTAGACACACCTTGAGCCTGCTCTCGGTCTGCTAAGCCAACATGATATCTAATGAAACATCCTGATATTTAAATACTGAACATAGAAATTGCTTAAGAAATTTTTTTTTAAGTAATACAAAAGCTGCGCAGGATTTTTTTTTCAAAACAAGGCTTGTTTAATTTTTTTTTTTTTTTGTGATACTTCACGCATGCTGATGACAATAACAAATAAACTTGAATATAAATTCAAACAAATAGTAGGACTTTTTTTTTTTTTTTCAAATTAAAACTTCAAACATGTTAATTTGTTTTAAGAAATCAACTGTTACTGTTGTCATACGTTAGAAACTACTCTCCACCCCAATCTCCGGGCAATGCCAGGATCCGTGCTAGTTATTTATAAATTTAAGAGTTAAAATATAATAACACGAAAATATTTGGGATTTAAAAAGTAAAAAAAAGAAAAGAAAAAAAAAAAAGAAAGAATAATGAATGCATTACCGGGCATCGCCAGTTAGGAACAGCTAGTTGTAGTAATAATTTAAGTCGACAGCAGAATATCTGCATTGGTGCATTTGATCAATTTGGCACCAAGCCACACTCTTCTAGCATTGACAAATTAATGCATGGCAGTTTATCAAAGCTTCTTTTAATTAAGTTTGACAAGAAGACATTCTGTGTATGTTTCCTTTTCTACTTCTCTCTTATTTACATCTTCTCTGGGAGGTGGCTGTGAGGAAGTGGACAATGCTGCAAACTGACAACCTGTGTGTGTCGAGTTCGAATCAAGTTGATTCTATAGCATCACTTTCACTTTGGCAACCTTCACTTGGTTTCTTCTGTAAGTATCTGAAAGAATTTGGGAAACCAATGCCAACAAAAGAATAAAGCTGCCCCAAAAATTGTACCGTGCTGATTCATACGAATTTACTTTTTCTTTGTAACCTTCTCTGCATTATTAACACTTCAGAAAAATTAAAAAAAAAAGCTTATAAATCTCTCTCTCTCTCTCTAGATATATCTATATAGATCTATCTATCTATATAGATCTATCTATCTATATAGATCTATCTATCTATATAGATCTATCTATCTATATAGATCTATCTATCTATATCTATCTATCTATATAGATATATCTATCTATATAGATATATCTATCTATATAGATAGATAGATCTATATAGATAGATAGATCTATATAGATAGATAGATCTATATAGATAGATAGATCTATATAGATAGATAGATCTATATAGATAGATAGATCTATATAGATAGATAGATCTATATAGATAGATAGATCTATATAGATAGATAGATCTATATAGATAGATAGATCTATATAGATAGATAGATCTATATAGATAGATAGATCTATATAGATAGATAGATCTATATAGATAGATAGATCTATATAGATAGATAGATCTATATAGATAGATAGATCTATATAGATAGATAGATCTATATAGATAGATAGATCTATATAGATAGATAGATAGATATAGATAGATAGATAGATATAGATAGATAGATAGATAGATCTAGATAGATAGATAGATCTAGATAGATAGATCTAGATAGATAGATAGATAGATCTAGATAGATAGATAGATAGATCTATATAGATAGATAGATAGATCTATATAGATAGATAGATAGATCTATATAGATAGATAGATAGATCTATATAGATAGATAGATCTATCTATATAGATAGATCTATCTATATAGATAGATAGATAGATAGATCTATCTAGATAGATAGATAGATCTATCTATCTAGATAGATAGATAGATCTATCTAGATAGATAGATCTATCTATCTATATAGATAGATAGATAGATATAAAGACGAAAATTATCTGTCTGTCCACTTTTCAGGCTTTCCCCCACAATTTTTTTTTTTCTGGGGGGGGGGGGGGGAATTTTTTCACCCTTAAACAAAATGGTATTCGGAGACAAATTTTTCTTCTTTTTTTTTTGTCTCACCACCCAAGAACGCGGCAGCCTAGCAAAAATAGACGACCGTTAGGGAGTCTATTTTCGCTAGTCTCTCTATATATAAAAGACGAAAATTGTCTGTCTGTCCACTTTTCAGGCTTTCCCCCATCTAAAGCAGAGCGAAAATTCATTTTAGTTATAAATCACTGCACGAGAGAAAAAATACTGTGACCAATATGCTGGATCCGTTTGTGCTTCGTTCCACGATGCCTCACACAAAAAAAAGTCGAAGTTGCAGTCAGATGAGCTGGGATGCCAGATATCAAGTGAAATGTGGTTGACAATGTTCTGACAACCATGTCTAGGTCTTCCAGCTGTTATGGCAGGCCACTGAACCTTGTTGCTACACATCAAAGATTTCACTACTCCACTCGGAATGTGGATGGAGCCATCAGTGTTCAGCCTGAGGTCCTCAGGGAAGAAGTAAAGTGACATGGTGTCATCTTCACTATTGACGACATTAAATGCCATGATTGTTGCTGGAAACTTTGTCTGCATGATTTTGAGCATGTCTTTGGATGAGGCAGTGAGACACCGACTGTTCTTGAAGTTGATTTTCTGATCTTGGCACATTTTTCTTGTCAGAAGAAACATAGCATGTCTGGCATGCCCAGTGGATGTTTCAACTTGTTGATCAGCTTCTTTGTGTCGCTTTTCTTGGATCACCTTTGACATAAATTGTCCTTTCTTCATCTTGTGTGAAATGTAGCGGATGTCCTTGTGCACGTCCAATCTAATGAGCTTTTCATCCATGCCTTTCTCCCTTACAATGGCATGCATCGACTTGTTGGGTTCATTGTTGATGATCTCCTGAACTTCAGCGGCATTGTCGATCATGCATTTTTCTTTGATGTCTCCTTGTAGTTAAATCCTGAATGTTTCCATTCCTTTTTAACATTTTCTACCGTCCTCCTACTGATGCTGAGGAAGTCTGAAATCTCCTTATTTGTACTTCCGGCATGGATTCAAAGGAATATTAACAAATATTGTGGTTCAAAATTGTCTATAATCTGCTAAAAAAAAAGAATAGAAATATCGTCACTGTTTTCATGAAGACACGACTGAAAACGAAAGTAAAATATAAAAAATGATGCATAAAATTAGCAGTTGAAAATTGAACAAATATTGTTTGCATCCTGTATCTCTTCAAATAAAGTCGCTGAAAATGTTGGTCTGTAGTGTGTGTGTGTGTATATATTAGTGTACACTCCCCATCAAAAATAATTTAAAAAAAAATGTCCTGCCAGTGTTTGCATTCGCTATCTAGATATATTGCTAAAATATTCATATAAAAATCATAGAATTACATAATTTAATTTTTCATATATATAAATTATTATTTCTGATGATGTAAAGAAAAAACAAAACATTGTTGACTTATTATAGAGTGAAGAACTTTTTCTGGATTTATTTCAGATGGCTAAGTAAGTTTGAGGTGGTTGTCTGACTTGTTATCTTGGTTCCCCTCACCACTTAAAATGGTTTCGTTTGGGGGGTGGAAAGTGTTTGAAAAAGGCATGTTCTACTCTAACTTTTGCGTGGTGAAATAGAAATAATATATATATATATATATATATATATATATATATCATCACCATCAGTCTTTAATCATCCCTAAAGGAAAAACCCTTCCCTGGTTTCCAACACCTTATTGGTGACTGTCATTCAGGGCATTTTGCCATAGTCGCCATGCTAGGCACTGCGGGTTGGCGACTTTATTTATCCATAACAAGGTGTTTACATACAGCGCCTGGTATTCCCAAATTGTCACTCATCTAGTACTGACCAGGCCATATATATATATATATATATATATATATATATATATATATAAACAATATTTACAAAGAAATATTAATTTTTTTATACCTACATACGCCAGCCTTTTGAGCTTATGCTCTCATCAGTATAGGAAAATGACAATTTTAGACGGTCACAAGGTGCGAACCCGGTTCATAGACTCAACCAAGACTCTGTACTCTTTCGTTCTATCCTCACGGACATCGGATATTATCATGTGATACAGGATAAATTAACTTATATTTATGCCTAAATACAGCGGGTTGTAAGCATCAGACTATCTAGAGGGTTCTACGAACATTATCGAAATCTTGCTTATAGTCTGTTTTTAATATCTCCGAACAGTGCTTAACTTTAATCTCTTATAGGGGCTTTATAACAATATTTACAAATATATATATATATACATATATAAGACCAGTGTGTGTGTGTATATATATATATACACATACACACACATTGGTCTTTATTATAGAGTGGAGGGTGTATAAAACTTGTTAATTCCTCTCCACCCATCTAAGGTCACTTAATGAGTGGTTCATTTATATTGTAGTCTATCATTTTTACTTTAGTGCTGATTCGCATTTACTTAAAGTCTGTTATTATAATGGCTAACAACTAATTAACTCTTCTTTCACATGTCTATCTGCTACTTGACACGCGTTTCTCTATCATTATTTCTTTCGATAAGAGAATATTCCGTTACAACAAACTGAAATTTTCTGACGGTTGCATGGGATCGGAAGGAGGGAGGGGGTGACGTTTAATTTTGTTCAAGAATCTTTGTTTTTGTTTTTATTTTATGTCTTTTAATTCAACAGAACAGTTTCGTACCACTTTTATATCCCATTACAAGATTAAAATAAGATATATATATATATATATATATATGCTACTAAACCGTATGTCTATAATCCTTAGTTCAATTTTTATCAAATTCCATTAAATGATTTTGATCCTAGAAAAAATGTCTAAAATTTAGGGCTTAAGCGTAAGGTTTCTTTAGAGAAATTGAAATTCCGGGAATCTTGCTTAATTGGTGTCTAATGACTATGGATCAGATTTTATGAATATTGGAATTTTCGAATGGGAGATTGTACCCAAATTATGCTCCCTAAACAATTCTTAAAAATACTTCAAAGAAACTGAAATTTTGAAAATATTTATTGGTTGATATCTAATTCCTATGGTTTAAATTTCATTGAAAATAGGAAGTATGTGAATTTTCACAAAGTGATTCCACTCCATTTTTTACCTCTTTTTGTATAAAATTAAATATAGCCCACATTACGACCCCTTCTCTCTGACAGCTGTGTTCCCAAATTCTTAATCGGTTAGTTAGTTTAGGAGTGAATGCTATACATAGAAATATATCAACATATTCACATACTTAATATATAGAGACAGATATATTAACACACATAAAACCGTACTAATTTAACCCCACTGTTTTTCATAGAAAATCTGTGACTACAAACTAAGAAAAACAATAGTAAACAATGTTATACTATATCAATATAGGTAAAAATCATTTTTGGTTTATTAATCCTCAAAGTAAACAATATTTTTCTATGTTAAAGTCATAAAAACGTTTGTTAAATTTGTTACTATGACAGTCTGAAAAATCTAAAATTTATTCAATCAAGATAAAAAAAAAAACTAAATTTTAGAAAACGATTGATATTTTCTCATTTATTTTTTAATTTTTAATTTTTTTTAATCGTATAAAATACTAGCTGCTATACCTACACGGCATTGTCCTGGATAATTCAACAAAGGAAAAAAATGTTATTAAAAAAAAAAAAATAGATTTTATTGCAAAACCTATAAAACATCTTATAATCCTGTAAAAACTTTGAAAACATTTTTTTTTTTAACTACACCGTTTTTTTTTTCTTTAACCAAATTATTCTTTATCTATTTATGAATAGGATTTTGAAAATGTAACTTAATTATTCCAATATCAAAGTCAAGGGGGCGGATGGTGCTTGCAGCTCAATAAATTGATTGCTAAAGGCTCGTGTTTATTTCAGCAGACCCTTACGAGTCTGAATCATTTTACCTTCTCCAAAAAGACCGTCTGGTTTGGCAATGCTATTCTGAAAAGATGTACCCCCCCCCCAAAAAAAAGTGGCACTTTTACAATATCAGCAGGCCAGCTCATAGAGTGAGCGAAGATTTACCTGATGAATTCTGTGACTATGAGCTGTCGGTCTGGTGTGTAAAGCAAGAGAGCATTTTTCTTCTGAATATTTATGAATTCAAATTTTTGAATACGATTTTTTAAAAAATTGTTTTATTTTACACTATTGACTTTTTGAATTCAATAAAATATGATTAATAGTATATCCAAAAATCAAAAAAATAAAATATATATTTTAATAGTATGTATATTCTTTCTAATTTTAACTGATTACCCCCCCCCCCCTGCCTGCCTTGGTATTACATATTACATATGCTTGTAGAGTGACGTGTAGAAAAATAATTTGCCAGGTGCACTATGTTATAATGTATGCTTGACAGGGTATTGTTGCATATTACAGGATGATCTCCCCGAAAAGTCCCACCCATGGAGTCGTTAATAAAATTCACAATCCTTTCTGCAATCCAACCATATTTGGTACGAATAAACTTCAGTATTTGCCTGACTTGTCCACCAAGGTTCAGTCCTGAATGTACAATCTTTATCTTACCATCGTTAGTGATCGTCTCTTAGGTGTGATCCTGAATAGACCGAAACTCCCCCCCCCCCCCCCGATTTTTATCAGTGGGGTTATCTCAAAGATGTCTATCAAAATAATCGGTGCTTCTGTATTATTGGGGCAGATGAAATGTTCATCTCTAATTTGCAAGAGTTTGTTGAAAGGGGAGATAATTCAAACTGTTTTTTATTTTTTATTTTTTTCAACCATAACCCATAAGGAAAATCCAGAGAATTAGTATGAAAATAAATTTAAAAAATGCTACTTATGCAGTTTACAGACCAGACTGAAATAATAACGTTATAATTTATAAAGCCATTCTTAACATTCTGTTTATTAAATTGTTAGATGAAAGTACAGAATAGTTACCTCCACTTCCTCATGTTAAGAATGACTTTTTAAATTATAACGTTATTATTTCAGTCCGGTTTGTAAACTGCATAAGTAGCCTTTTTTAAATTGATTTTCATATTAATTCTCTGGATTTTCCTTATGGGTTATGGTTACAACAAAAACAAGTTTGAATTATCTCCCTTTTCATTTGACTCTTCTAAAATAAAAATGAAATTTTATCTGCTCCAATAATACAGAAGCACCAAATAATCCGAGACTATTCCTGAACCGAAAAGGGACATCACAACCAAAATAAGGGCAATGCCGAAAGAAGAATGTCAGATAAATTAAATACAGCTAATTATTTATAACTTTAAGAGTTAAAAGTTTTTTTAAATGAAAATAATTTATGCGATTTAAAAAAATAAAAACGAAAAGACTCCCAGGAAACACCAGGTAGGTGCAGCTAGTTGAACAGAAAAGCTTCTTCTACACCGTGCAGTCTTTCACATTTCATTTTTTTTTTTTTAATATGAAGCCAAGTTTATTTATAGAATTAAAACAAATTTAAAAATGATATCACACCGATATTCTAGAATGTTATTTTAGATTTGAAAAAGAGAAACCATCAAAGAACTTGAAAAGGAAATATGCTGAAGGAAGCAATATATATCAAAATATACCGAGAAAGCACTGGTTTCAAATACTTGAAATGGGAACAGATATTCTTGTCTGGACCTTTTTGGTCCACACAAGAAATCAATACATTGAAATCTTATATTCTATAGAAAAGGGGTATGAAGATACAATGATGGAAATTGATCCAATTTCTTTTTCTTTTTTTATTATACAAAACTTGAAGTCAACAAGATGATGTAGGTAGGATAACTCAAGTTCCGGTTTGGAAAATATTCCAGGATATATTTCATTAATATTCACCCCTTCTCCACTTCAATTAATGTTAAAAAAAATATCATGTTTATATAGATTCATCATCATATTCGGTTTAACGTCCGTTTTACATGCTGGCATGTGTTGGACAGCTTTTAGAAATTGACTTTCAAACTTATCGGGTTTCTCCCGAAATCATTTCCTTAACTGAGGCAAATTTTTTATAGACCGGATGCCGTTCCTGACCTCAACCCAGTGAGATGATGGGGACCAGTGTTTTTATTGAGACACAATCTTTAGGTGATTGTCCACCATTTATTTTAAAAAAATAAAAAAATTGTGATTTGTATTTTTTCTTTCAAAGTTAGCAACGCTAATCAAACAAACGACGTGCTTGTTCAAAGTGCAAATCCAGTCTTTTACCGATGTTTAAAAAAAAAAGGCACCTTAGATTAGGACCCTGTTAAAATCGACTTGGCGTTGGTACTTTACGGATGCTTATGTAAACTGCCGGAAACTACCGAAGCGGTTAGACAATAAAATTGCGAGAAATAAGCAGTCAGCATTTCAACTGATTGAAACGCGAAAGTACTGCAATGAATTTTCACAAGCTATCACTGGCTGTTGCGTCTCCCGAAGGAGTGATTAACTTTTGGCTGTTCCAGAAGGGTTCACTACAGCGCTGACTTCCGGTTTATCCTGCAGTAAATTTCAAGTACGGATGATCATAAATGATAAAAAAAAAACTTTTTTTTACGGAAAATTTAGAATTGTATTAAAATAAGTGATTTTTGTTAGCTACATGCAAGAAATGCTTTGGATGTCTAATAATTAAATTATTGTTAAAACTTTTATTGGTATCTTCAGTAAATCAAGGATTGCTAGTAATACAAACAGCTAGAAAAAGTTAATTTTTGGATTTTTACAAATAAAAAAAATTACATTTTTTTTTAGTTTTATTAATACAGAGATTAAAGAAGAAAAAATGCTCTCATTATCATGGTTCTTCTGTTCTCCCAATGAGTTTATTATGTCTAAGAAATCTTTTTAAAGAATAAGGATAATAAATGTAATGTCAGGGATGTGAGACCTCCACTGACCAAGACCACATGGTTGACATGGTCAATATTAAAATGAAACACCGAATTCAGACGAAATACAATGAATGGACGATCCCGATCTGTGCAGTGAATGCACACAAGTTCACAAGTTCACAACTTTAGTGCAGCAATCAAACCATGTTTGGTATTTGTTTATTACTTTGTTTGCAGACGCCCATGCTTATATCTTGTATTCTAACCGGTTTCGGTACTTCTATTGATCCTGAACCAGTTTTCGTGAACTTTGCGTCGGCAGCATTCGGGCATGCTACGTAAACACCCGAGAGATGCCGAGGTGTATGGTGGCCGAGAGATGCCGAGGTGTATGGTGGCCGAGAGATGCCGAGGTGTATGGTGGCCAAGAGATGCTGAGCGATTAGCCAATCAGCTGTCAGTAACCAGACGACAATTTTTCTAAGCAGTATTAGAATAGATTAAAACCAGAAGCAATTGATCAAAGCCAGTGCATGTTTATTTCCTGTTAGATTAAAAAAAAAAAAGAAGAAAAAAAAATGAATTACGAAGAGCTGTGTAGTAGTTAAATCTCGTGAAGGACTCATTTCTTTCTGCCAGGAAAAAAAGCTGTTGGTGAAACATTACATGTGCAGCTTGATAGAAAGTAAAAGGTATCAAAAATTTATTTATTAACAGTAATTTCGCTGTTTTGTTCGTTTTTTAAAAAATTAAAAAAAAATATCTTGAAAATAAAACTGAAAAAAAAAAATATGACGCAGCAACGTATCGAAGTTATCAGCTGCCACCATTAGGCTCGGAATCTCTTGGGTGTTTACGTAGCATGCCCGAATGCTGCCGACGTGAAGTTCACGGAAACTGTTTCAGGATCGATAAAAGTACCCCGGTTTCAAACAGCTGAAATTGGAAGTAAAATAACAAGCGATCATGCATTCAAAAGTGACTTACATGGGACATTTAATCGACTGAGTGCTGGGTGCTTAAAAGAATTTGTTAGAAGCTGAATGAGATGGACATGTAATGCTAGTAGTGAGTAGTCTTTCTCTATCTGTTTCTGTGACCTAGGATGTAGTAGAGATCTATATTTTTTTGAGTATGTCTTTCATTTATTCAATTTGAGGACCAACGATCTGATCTCATGGAGAATTGCCACCAGACGTGTTCAGCCCATTTCAATTAAGTCTTCACTTAGAAGCTCTGAAGAGACGGTGTACAACATATATACTTTTTTTTTTTTTTTTCAACCATCAAGTCCATATGCGAATTAGTTAAGGAAGTTCAAATGCCGAGAGGTTTTAGAACTATTTCGTCTTTCAAGTAACATCCTGATCAATAATGTATGATAAAACACTAGATATCATGCTGCTTGCCTGTCTTGGCAATTATTGAACTATTTTAGATGCTCAAAGTTCTTGCCAAATGTCACATGATTATTAAAAAGGCGTTGAAAAACTGAATACGCATATCTGCAACAATGTATTTTTGTATTTAGAACTGTTTAGGTTAAAGGTTACCAAAACTCATTGTAAATTGTATGTATAGTTTTTTTCTACAAAAAATTCTTCTGGATTGAAATGTATAAATATAGACTATTCTATTATACAGGGTGGGCAAAAATAAGGGTACTATTTTTAAAAATTCATAACTTTTTTATTTATTGATTTTTTTTTTTTTTTTTTTTTTTTTTTTTTTTTTTTTTAATTTTTTTTTAGAATAAGTAAAGGACCCTTTCCGAAGCAAGCATGAGCCGTATTAGCCCTAAGGAACGTACCCTCATTTAGAAAACATTATTTTTGCTTAAAAAACTCAAAACAGTGTAAAAAAACAATACTTTAGTTTTTGTAAGTTTTAAGAAGTGTTTTTCGGCTAAAATTTGTTTTGTTTATTTCAAAAAATCTCGGAAGGGTCAGTCTACACACACATAAAGTTTGGTGAGTTGAACTTTTATTTTGTGGAAGTTATTCAAATTCAAGTTATTCAAATTTAAAGATAGGACCCTTATTTTGGCCCACCCTGTATAAAGGAAAGTGTCCGGCTAAAACTCTGAAACTACACAAGATACACTGACAAACCTTATATATTTGTCGCCCTATCAGCAGGGTCACAAATTCGCCGACTGCAACCTCATGCAGAGAGGGTAAAACCCACCCGAAAACTAAGCCATCTTTGGACCGTGAATGGCGACCCATGATGCCTTAAGACGGGATCCTGGTAGCTGAGCAGTTTGGTCGGGTGATTTGCAACACTCCACTTCGGTCCTTACTTCAACTCGATGGGAGATCAGAGAGGCTCGATCCAATCAATCGGCTAATCATGTCCTGCCCTAGTATCTATAAGTTCGTCTCCAACTGTGTTATTCAATCTGATTCTTCAAAAAGTCAAAACTTTATTTCTCCTTTTTATTTTCTTCCCAGATAGATATTAGAACACGGTGGCTGAGGGTCAATCGTGTTAACAAAAATTACCATTGCCAAAGAGTAATAATGGTATCCTCTCTGTAAAATTTTCTTTTCAGAGTAATTTTTTCTAGGAGAAATGCAATGTATTATGGGAGTAGTGTTTTTCTAGGAGTAATAAAATGTAAAATTTCTTTCTAGGAGAAATGTTTTCTAAGAATATAAAATAATTGTCCTACCATATAGAATTACATTAGACAAACTTTATTCAACATTAAATAACCCATAGATGGTTGATATGCCGTAAACCAAACCATATATATTTGCATTCAGTATGACGAGTTGGCTTTTATTAAAAAAAATCATTTGTTTGGGATCACCAAGGACTAAATTACTGGGAAGGGGAAGGTCAGAATAAAAATTATTTTCTTTCATTCTTATTCGTAAATGTTACAAAAATTACACTGAAACTAGGTCAAACAGTCAGCTGATGACTATACCTTTTTCTTTCTTTCTTTGCGTATGAGAGTTGGTTCAAGAGAGAAGTGTGTTGAAAAAGTAATGTGAAAGAGAGGAAAAAAAGTTCTATTTTCTTAGTCAGAACTCTGGGTAGCCATGACAGTTTAATATAAAATCTCGTTTCCTGATCTGTTTCACTGACCTAGCTTACAAAGTGTAATGAGTTAGTCAAAAGGATAGCATAGAATGAGTTTAAGAAGACTGAGTTTGCTTGAAGAAGCTTTATTCGACAAAGATCTACGCAGGGATCTAGTCTCTATGAGAAAACAATGGCTGACTAAAAAAGAAAGTGATCAAGGGAAATAATTCACTTCCGAAGCATAGGAGATAGAAGAGTTCTCTTTTCATCACACAGTGTAGTTGTTTGGTTTCAACATTTTTTTTTCTTTCTTTCAGATCTTTTTAAGGTTTCCTATGTGTTCAGTTAGCCTAACAGAGCCACATTTAGTAGTATTATGCTTTTGAAGTTAAGTGTAGATAGGATAGACCACAACACTTGGTTTTCTGACCGGGTAGGACCATCATGGTAAGCAGCAGGATTACCAGTCAGTGTGTTTCATATTACTTAGAAGAAATATGCTTTTGGTGTAGATATATAGTTTGCCAAAGGCAGAAGGTTAATAAGGTATGATTTGATTGGATTTGGCCTCAGTTTCACTTGTCACATGATACGAGGGGGGGTAGATGTCTTGTTAATTGGTTTAATTGTGTGACATAGAAGTGTTTGAAGTTAAATCAGTTGTAGTTTGAACGTTAGTGAGGAAACAAAAGGTCCCGCTAGCTAGAGGAGCTTTATATCCCTGAAGATAGTCAGATGCAAATCTTAGCGAAGAGGAAATGGATATCTATCGTTAAGCTAATAAAATGCCTTAAGCATGTTATCTCTTCCTTATGAATATCTTCAATGTACTTGTCTAAAAGAAGAAACAGAACATTCTGGTCCCTGAGAAAGAAAGATTATGGTTGTAAAAAACTTTAATAATTTTTGATAGCACACCCTTGAAACAATGATATTATTTATACATATACTACCAAAGCTTTATAAAATTATGATACTATGAAAAAAAAAAATACATTTATTTTTGCATAGCTTCATATTTTTATCATTAATTTTTTTTTCTTTTGTGCGTTTTGCATTTGTTTCTTCTACATCCCCACTCAATCCTTTGATCTCTCCTCTTTCTCTTCTGACCGGATTTTTTTACTTGGCGGTCTTCATTTCGCTGTCACTTCCAACTTTATTTTCTTTATCTATTTCCTGTCCCCCCCCCCCTGATTTCTTGTTGTATAGCTACTCTGCTTCAGGGTACCACTTTTTGGGGCAGGGCTTTTTATGGTGACTACGACGACGATGATGACTATATTGCCTCAAAACTTTTTGACAATGAAGGAATGAAGGAGTCTTCTTTGCTTGATAAAACACACCCAGTCGTTGTTAATTGCAATTACGGTTAAAGAGGATCTGACCAAAACCCTAAAATAAGTTTGCCGATCACATATGAGTCACATCTTCCTTCTATTTCTCTGTTCCCATATCTGTCAAAATTGATTCAAGTTAACATTTCCTATGGCTATATATCCTTTAATGAAACATAGACCATTAAGTATATAACATTGCTTGATTTAAATGGTTGACATTTATGCCCGAAAACCATGTCACGGATCAATCCATGCCATGATTGAAATTTGGAATGATGAAACTGTTTGGAAACTGTCGGATAGCATGCAATGGCATGGGACCATTTACCAGTTGTTTTATTATAGGACATTTTCTGTCCTATTGAAAATTATGATCCCTGGCGACACTGAGTAGTTATACTAGTTTATGATATTTTGTTCCTTTCAAACAACAAACTCTGGGTTCTAAAATTAACTCCTTATGGTTCAAACCTTGTAAAATTTGATGTGATCTGCCATTGTCAACTGGTTTAGAGAGCCGTCTAATCGATGCACATGATTGGGTTTAAAAAATGGAGACTTTTATTTATCACAAAGAATATGGTCTGTTATTGTCCGATCCAAGATACATTTTATTATACATTTTCTCTTTTCATTCCGTTGCAAAAACTGCATGCCACCTTGATTCTCTGAGACTTCTGAGGTAATTCTTTCATACAATATTTAAACTAGTGTTTTTTTCTTTTTTTGTTTCTTTCTAGAAGTTTTAACTGAGCAGTAAATGTTTTTCTTTGTATCAAATTCATTTTGATTTTTTAATCTCTTTTTTTTTTCAGGTGCGACTGGTCATTTATTGAAAGCCATTCTTGGAGTTGGTGTAACAACTGTCCTTGCACAATCTATATTTCACATAGTGTTGGCAGCAATAGCCACTGATGAGGAACCATACGGACATGTTTTTGGTAACTGTAAGTATTATTTCTTGTTCTCACTCTTTTTATAAGCATTAATTTATGTCTATGAAGAGAATTAAAGTCATGGTGCTCAATTGATTCAGATCTCTGCGTGCAAACAGAAGTCCAAACTTATAAGCCGAAAATCTGCAAAATTTCCTTCCGTCGGTCTGTGATTAAATGGTTGCATCTTAAGAATATTTATTTAATTTTATTCAATCTATTCTCTGGATGGGCGTTAAAGGTGTCTTATAGTCGATGCTAAACAGTTGGGGATGACTTTTCATTCACCTAGGAAAAAAAAAAAAAAAAAAAAAAATTTGCCTGCTATAGCAGGCATATCAAACCCAGGATCCCTTGTGGGTCAATTTGTGTTGTCAGATGAGTGGCACATGACTAATTAAACTTGTTTAATAAAATTATTGCAGAATATTTTTGTTACCTAGAAACATACAATATGTATACAAATTGCTTTTTATTCAATCTTTCCTTTTGATATTATAATAAAAATTATACTTGTTTTCTGAAATTTTAATTCATGAAGGTTAGAAAAGTCTTTACTGCATTTGAAATCGATATGTGATATATGGTTTTAAAGTTTAAAGAAACGTTCTGAATAAGGAAATGCATGCCGTTTTTTAGTGAATGACAAATGTTTATCAAGATTAGATTATAAAAACGGCAATTTTGACCGTTAGATGATGAAATTACAGCATATCTTATGCAGGTCGCAACTGAGCTTGCAAAGGGCTGCATGTTTGCCATCCCTGTGCCATGACATTAGCAAACTCTTCACCTTTGCTGCACACATTCGCCTCCATGCATCAATGTTGTATAATATTACTGTACTAATAACTGACTTATAGCCTGTAATCTTTTTGTTGACAGAAAATGGACGAGTTTCTTGTTGACATGTAAGTAGTTGGCTCCATGGATAGTGATGTCTCTCAGCAGTGGTGGCAATGGCAGTCGTAGAGATGTTTTTTTTCTTTTTTTTTTTTCGTGGCTGCAATAATGGAAGCAATTAAAACAACAAATAACTCCATTATTTTCTCTGGGATTTGGTTTACTCTTCTCAACAATTTACAAGTACATCAAGATGAAGTGCATTTTCCCCGGCCAATCTTCGTAGGGTTGGTGGCAGCCTCAAAACTAGACGTGCACTAGCTTCTCTGCAGCATCCATTCTCTATAACGCAACTTCCTATATACAGAACACTAACCTCTTACTTAGCAGTGGAAAATTCCTTTTTCTTACTTATTCTAACCTTATGTGAACGTTTCTGTTTTTAACACTATTTTTACCCACCCAACTCCAGTATCACTTCAGCTAAAGCACCGGTTAACTTTGCTAGGACCAAAGTGTAGTATCTGTTCTGATACTATACTTCATCTTTTCTGTCTTTTGTCAGTAAGGGAGAAATCTTTCTAGACATAGGCAATTTTTATTTTTGTTTCAATCCAGAGTGTTCTGTATTGGGAGCTGGATTTTTTCCCCCATTAAAAACTGACCTTGTGTCTAACTCTGCTCTCGTGGAGAGGCAAGTAAATCAAAACTTTAGACTGAGAAGGTGTGGAGTAAATGTCTGGCATTCTAAGCTCACAAATCAAGAACCGGATATGACCAGGATCTGTCGATACCTTTCGATGAGCCACCTGTTAATTTCTGGTGAACCCATTAACAGGGTGCGATTCCATGCTGTGATGACCACATATGTTCTGATTAGTGTTGGGACGATTAATTGGAATTGGGAATCGAAAAATTCTGAATTTTTTGTAGAATCGGAATCAGAAAATTTTGAGTCTAATTTCCGATTCAAAAAAACAATTCTTTCAATTATTCTTGTTTGAAACTTAATTTTCCATTGCTGGTATTAATGATAAATATTTATTGATTTTGCACTAAAACTAAAATCTATAGATCATAAATAATTATGGTAAAAAAAAAAATGTCATGGGTGAAAAATATAGACGAAAATTCCAATGAGTTAATCAAAATCTTGTATACAACACATAGATGGAAAACATTAAGATGTGTGTCAAATTAAAAAGAAATTAATATCTACATGTAAAAGTAGATGAGGACTTTTAGCTAAACAGTTATTATTCTATTCAATTATTTTAGAATATAGAATGGAGGATCAGTTTAGTATATAAATTTAAAGTTAAATGATCACCTGTTTACTGGCCAGTGTCTAATCAAATAGCGTTTTAAGGGCAGATAAACATTTTTTTGGGGGGCGGGGGGGTTAAGGGAGATAAATATCGTGTTTTTTGCGAGGATTAAAAAAAAAAGATTCTTCCTTAACATTACCACTAACACTAAGTCCCGGTGCCCCCCTCCCCTAAAAACTTCCATTAACCTTACTGTGGGTGGAAACAGAATCTCCCCAAAGATAAAGAACAAAAACATGGTTACATCTAAGATTTAACACAACAACAAAAAATAAAATTCAATGCGTTGGCTTCAATAGTGGGGGTATGGGTATGTGTGTGTGTGTGTGTGGGGGGGGTAATTTTGTGAGACATACATTTTAATATTTTCTTAGAAGGTATGATACCGGATGTGCTGGTTTGATGTGTCCTTAATGTGCACATCACATCACCTCCAAGTTTTTTTTTATTTTTATTTTTATTTTTATTTTTTTTTTAAGAAATGAACATCAAAGTGGTATACTTTAATCTTTTAAGAAAAAAAGAGACCGTTTTCTGTCCTTTTCTTTCTGTTCTCGTTGCAGCATTTTCATTTTTAAAATAAGTTCCTTAAAAAAAAAAAATTACTAATGTTCAATTGTTTATAAAAAAATTCAAATAACATTTTGTCAACTAATGACGAACTACTGCAAATCCGGTTTGTTTTCAGAGAAATGAATCTTTAGTTGCCTCACTATTTTCAATCAATTACGAAATTTTCACTGGTTTTATGATAATCCGAAAATGAAAAATAACGACTTCATAACTAAATATTTAAAAGGAATCGGAGCAATAATATTCTCAGAATCTAACAAAATATTGGAATCGTCCCATCACTAGTTCTCACCAGTTGTGTTGAAAAATCCACACGACTTAGGAGTTGACATAACTCACTCGGAGCTCCGGACAACCAGCTGGTCATCAATTTCTCTCTGCCTTAGTCCGAGATAGCATTGCCATGGTCTTGATTTATGTGCAAGCTGTTTCGTTGTTGTCTGGCTTGTGAATAAGCAAGGTGGAATAAATATTCGCATACAAATCTATGACCAGGATCTGCTGGAGTTGGTGTCTGGGTGTACTTTGTGTCAAGTTACCAATTAATTACTAGTGCACCAATCTACAGGTCATCCAAACATCTAATATATAAAGTAAAGTTAGTCTCTGGAACTTTTATTTGTTATCGATATCTTTCTTCCTATGAAATCGATATTTGATTCTGGTTCATCAGTTTTTCTTGTGGATCGTTGCAGCATGTTAAGAAGAATAAAATGTAATTCGATTTAATTCCTTCCAAAAAATACTTTGTATTGGTAGGAATTATTTTCAAATGTCCGCCATCTTTAAAAAAAGAACATCATTCTGTATTCGTCAATATAGTTACTTCCCTTTGATTTATACAAAAACATAAAAGTCTATCTGTTTATCTGGAGTGAAGAGAAACCGAAGGAGCACTTCTCGAGATTGTGACCAGAGGGAATTATTTATTTTTCCTTATGCATACGCTCTTACTTCATCACTTGATATTTAAATGTATTTTTGTTTGTATACTTTGTGACTGTATGTTCGCATCCTGTTTAAAAGTTAGTCTCATTGTTTTATTTTTTTTCATTTTCACCCACTCTCCTCCGCATGACATTTTTAATGCTTACTATTCTTTAGTATATTTGTTTTTTAAACTTTTTTCTCGTTAAAATGCCTTCTTTTTATGTACATTTGAACATTTACCAATGTTTTTATTTCAACATTTGTAAAACGCAATAGAAAAAATTTATAATTATATATTGTATCCTTATACGAGTTCTTCTTCAGAATAGTGACTCCTTTGAGAAATTTTTTTTTTTGTTCAGGAGCACAAAGGAAGCATAATACAGAGTGTCCCCCCCCCTCTCAATACCATCCTTGGAATCACTAATAAATTTCACAACTCCCAACTGGGAACCTTATATGGTGAGGTACACCTTTATTAGCCAATTCAAAATACAGGGTGACCACCCTCCCCTCTCTCAAAATGCCACCCATGAAATCATCAAAAAAAATTCAAAATCCTATCTGCAATCAACCATATCAGGTACAAATAAACTTCAATCTATGCCACACTTGTCCACAAAGTGCTCAACAGTTTTTATTTTATTGCTATCCAATGATATGCAGGGACACTTTGATGATCGTCTCATCAGTAGGTGGTGTTATCCTGAATGGGTGTTTATAAATTAAATCTGGTAGATAAGTCAGGCGTAGACTGAGGTTTATTTGTATTAAACATGATTGGACTGCAGAAAGGATTTTAAATTTTATTAACGATTTGATGGGTGACATTTTTTTGTTAATGTTAAAAGCAACTGTATATATATATATATATATATATATATATATATATATTTTCTGACAATATTTTAAGTGGACAAAATAAAACTTAGGCCTCCAGAGCGTTGTAAAAATCAAAGGCAAAGATTGAAGTTCATTTGTACCAAATATGGTTGGATTTAATGGAACTAAATATGGCAAATGTTAATGTATAGACCATTATATATATATATATATATATAAAAGATTATGACTTGAACGTTTTTAAGTTAAAATCAATTTAATATTATGTAGTGATAAGGAAAAACAGACGTTTTAACTTTTTCGTCTTTAGCGATACAAAAAAAAAACATACACTACTTCCGGTTTCAGTAAGACTCCAATTTGTAAAAATCTTTATTATTCTAGCATATTTACACATTTCAAATGTGTTTCTTGAGATTATATGCCTAATACTAAGTAGATTTTTACTCAAAATGGTTCCTCATTTAATATTTAAAAAAAACAACCTTTTTATCGCCTATACACAATTTTTTATCGCATTCTGTTTAGACTATCGATCTCAACATTTGCCCTAAATATTAATATATCGCATGTATTTGTACGCATTTATTAAATTTTATTTCACAGGAAAAGTTAAGCTTTCACTGTTGAAAGCACTTAAAAGCATGATAGTATCCAAAGAACATTTTTGGCATATAATGCTTTGAGTTTAAAAAAGGTCACTCAGCAGCCGAAGCAACTCGAAATATTCACTTCGCTCATGGAGAAGAATTTCTGAATGAAAGATGGTTTTACAAAATGCAGAAATGGAAATTTGGTCCTTGACGTTAAAGACCAGTCAGGATGCTCAGGTGGCAATAAAGCTTTTCTCAAACCATACGACTGTTAGTCATCTTCAACAAAATGGATGCCTCATTATTTGTCTAAAAGCAACCATAAATTGTAAGTTGAGATCTATTAAATGTCTCCAGATACATAGACATATATATATATATATATGATATATATATATATATATATATATATATGATATATCAATATTTAGTTCAATTTTTCCATTAAACAAATCCCAGTGACTATTTAATTTTAGCAAATAAAAAATCAGGACACAACATATGGGATGACCTAGTAATATTCAGAAACTGACTCTTGCATTTTGTAACCTGTTTTAACCAAATGTTTCTTATTAAATGTTTTTATCTACTCTTTTGAAAGGTTCCAGTAATGAAGAATTGGCGCGACAGATTGGCTTCCAAAGGTAAAATAATTTATTCTTTGCAGAATTATTATACACTGTCTTATTTTAAAATTGATTTAGTCTCTTCCGCATTTTTCCTTTTAGATATCCCCTCACGTTACAGAACTCATATTTTAACATCTATATTACATCCTCATCATCTTCGGTTTGACATCTGTTTTACATGCTGACATCTGTTGAACAGCTTTAAGAAATTGACTTCGAAATTAACCGATCTCTGTCCAGGTCTTTATTTATCCCTCTTTCTCTCAAATCCATTCTTATCACTTCCTCCAATGTTTTTCTTGGCTTTCCTCTATATCTACAAACCCAAGAATTCTCATCCATTCTTTCAACATAGCCATACCGTCAAAGTTTCCTGTTCTGCACACATCTCCCTATAGGGTAGTCTGGAGTGAAATGGGCCACTTTTTCACATTTTCTTTCTTTGATTTTATATTCCAAAACAACAACCAAAAACTCTGCCAATATGTAATTTTGGTTGAGAATGGGAATCATTATGCAAGTCTGAAGTCATATACCACTCTCCTGTGAGATTCAATAAATATGGAAAAATGCAGAGTGACCCACTTTACCCCGGCCACTTTTTCACATTTTCTTTCTTTGACATCTGATAACTTCCCAAAAGCTGCATGCATAAAGGGGGAAATGGGCTCAGAGTTGGCAAATGGGTTCTCAGTATTCAGTCAAATAAAGGTAATGCATTGTAATGTTCCCTATAGTACTAAAATATACCAAGTTTTATGTGGTACTTTACGTATCTTGAAAAGAAAAATTACCAGAGTGAAGTGGGCCATCTATATTAAGAATTTAAAAATCACTTAAGAAGATCATTAAGAATGTTTTCATCAACACATGTATATTAGATGAAGTTACTTTACATTTTTTACAATAAACATTCTGTCAAAGATCAGTATCACTTAGTACACACACAGGGCACACATACTCGTCACATAGCAACTAACCCATATCATAAGGTAAAAAATGTGAAACAAACATAAAATGAACTAACTCATATCATAAGGTCAAAAATGTGAAACAAACATAAAATGAACTAACTCATATCATAAGGTCAAAAATGTGAAACAAACATAAAATGAACTAACTCATATCATAAGGTAAAAAATGTGAAACGAACATAAAATGAACTAACTCATATCATAAGGTAAAAAATGTGAAACAAACATAAAATGAACTAACTCATATCATAAGGTAAAAAATGTGAAACACACATAAAATGAACTAATACAATGTTTAGACACAATCACACCTGGTATATTCCAAAACAACAACAACCAACAACTCTGCCAATATGTAATTTTGGTTGAGAATGGGAATCATTATGCAAGTCTGAAGTCATATACCACTCTCCTGTGAGATTCAATAAATATGGAAAAATGCAGAGTGACCCACTTTACCCCGGTCACTTAATTCTTTAAAAAAAAAAAAAATCTTGCTTCCCATCAAAAATTTTAAAAAAGGCTTTGCAATTATACTTATATCTTAAAGACTATTCCTGATGCAAACAATAATGGAAGCATCAAACTCTAAGAAAAACAAAGTTTGAAGAAAATAGAGATAATCGTTGATGGCCCATTTCATCTTGGTGTCTCCCTTCACCCCGGGATGCCCTACTGTCCAGATTTAATCTTCCTCTCAGGTTATAAGATCTAAGCCTGTCTTTAAGACTCACATTACACATCCATCGTATCATTCTTCACATGTCCTCAACCCTCACTGGCCAGGTTTGACTTCTATACATCACACTGCATACACGTCTCTGATAGATTCTTCCACTGATTGACAGTGGTAATGCTCTGCTGGTTAGTAATGTCAGATGTTCCCTGAACTTACTTCATCCACTCTTATATTACACCAACAACTATTGTAATGAAGTAGTAATGATGGAAGAAAGATACCAAGTTTTAATGTACTTAAAAGTTCTCTGAATAAACGTTCTGACTTTTAGGATATGACCAACATCCTAAATTATTTTTGGAAAATCTACAAACTAAATATGTTGTAGTGGAGCTGATTAGGAAAAAAAAAATGAAAATTCGCTGCCCATACAATGATTGAACTTTTCAGGCTTCAGATTACAAGAAGCTTCATGTGAAAATGTTAAACTCTCGACCTCCTACATCAGAAGTTAATGTGTTACTTTTGTGTTTCATCTATTTCTGTATTTATGGCATATTTTGTCATTCTGAAAAATACACACGAGCATTGTTACGATCAATCGAGTGAATTGACTCGATCAGTCACTTAGAGAAAGCGGGGGGGGGGGGGGGGGCGAGCGAACCTCACCCACCTGACTGCTACTAAGAAAAGTAGAAGGCAGAGCACATATCCGAAGGAGAGTGAACACGGCCTGATTGACTCTTCCCTTTTCGTCTCTCGCCCGCCTGACTGCTACTCAGAGAAAAGTAAGGCATACATTCACACCAGTGACCACGGCGTGCTTCATCCTCTCTCTCACTTTTCATCCCATTCCCCCCCACTTTTTTCAAAAAACGGTCCGAAAAAGTGATGAGGAAACGATAAAGGAAGGATAATACAAGTGATCATATCGTATAAAATGCTAGTTCTTGGCCACGCACCACGGCGGGAAATTAAAGGATTTTTGAATAAGAAATCAGTAAGAGAAAATATTTAGAAGCGTTCATCGATCCGGTGAAACTACTCTTACGAAAAACTTGGAGTCGCTTGCTACCAGAATTGAAGACGGAATTATCCTTTTCTCTCTACTAACGTGGGATTTAATAAGGACAAAGTGAAATATCGGAATATTCCTTTAGCTAAGTAAAGAAGCCCCTTTCGTCTCTCAACACATATTCGCATATTGGCTAACAGACTTTTTTTCCATTGTTTTTATATCGACACACAATTGCATCACAAGAAAGAAAAACAGAAAATTATATATAGATATAAAACTGAAGAAAGTTTTTTCTTCAGTTTTATATCTATATATCATTCTGTGTTTTTCCTTCACCGTGTATTGTATTTCGTGTTTTTTGCTTATCAGTTCTCGTCTGACAGACACCTATTCTAGCCAACAAAACATTGTTAGCTAGACTGACAGAGGTGCAAAAAGGACCAAAAATATAAATATCTTTAGTCACGAATATGGGTCGTGACACCATAGCCACAAAGAACAAATGTAGTACAATATCATGAAGTCAATCCTGTACTCAGTTTTATAATTGTTTTCCAATAAAGGTTTACAATTATGTGAAAAGCGCACCAATTAAGACTGCCAATTCAAGCTAGTAGCACACTAATGAAAGTTGCCACTTGACAGATATGGAATATTGTTTGTTACATAGGCTTGACATGCTTTAAAAAAAACATTGTAAAACCAGGTGTTCATGAACACACATACACACATATATATATATATATATATGGGTCACATTTTAATTGTAAGTTGGTCAATTGCCCAAGAGACTTTCTCTGCAGTAGAAAAATTTAGCCTGGGTACCTCCAACAATAAAGGACGATTTATTTCTCATTTTTGTATAAAAATTTTTTTTATAATAATCAATACAAAATTTAAGAAAAGATGTTTACACACATGGACAGAAGCAGATAACAAAACAAAAAAAATTGATTTTATTTTGACACGTAAACCCTCAATGAGATTTCAGTATTTTGAAGGGTTCAGAAAGAGGTAAACCGCCAAGTTGATGGCGTGATGTCCCTGTATTTCCAAATCAGTCAGCAAAACATAGTATTGAGATACGGGAGGTCTTGGAGACAGATAGGACATCACTGATGATATTCTGCAGTATGCGGAGAAAACATTTGATGATCTTCATGTTAAAGCTATTCAAACTGCTGAGAAGTGACTCACAAAAGTTGAAATATATTCTATTGTATTGTATCTGCATTTTTGGCATCAACTGTAAACCAGAAAGATTGTTCCAGCTGTATTTGATAAGAATGCTTATTTGATGTATTACTTATGAATTATGCAGTTCTAGTCACTGATTTGGCTTAGTGATTAGAATAGAAAAAAGTTCTAACATTTCCCAGTGGAAATATTTCTTGAAAATTCAGTTGGCAGAATTTATGTACTTGTTCTAACTTTTTCTTCATAGTAAACCAAATTATTTATCCTTTTTACCTTTCAATTCATTAAAGTTATATATATATATATATATATATATATATATATATATATTATATTATATATGAGAATAAAATGGACAATATGAAATGTTGTGTAGACAAGATGTGTGAAAAAGACAAAAGGAAAACAAAAAAAAAATGCAGGAAAAAATCATCAAAAAATGAGATTTTATCGGTTTCGTTTGGATCAACCAACATCTACAAAAAAAAGTGAAGATTTTAAAATTTATTGAATAACAAAACATAGGGAAAAAAACCTAAGAATGCACAATGAGATGTTTCTGGCAAGTGTTTAACTATTTGAAAAAAGAAGTACGAATTTATGCAAACGCGTGCGGTAAAGACGTTAAAATGGAAGAGGGGGAGAAAGAAAAAGAAAAAAAAAGGAAAATAAAATCTCGTTTTTTGATTTTTTTTTTTCCCTGTATTTTTTTTCTTTTTGTCTTTTTCACACATACATTATATATATATATATATATATATATATATAAATTATTAAAGTTCAAATATATTTACATAATGAACCCCCCAAATTCTTTTCAAAAGTGCTCAATACAAAGTAGAGCTTTTATAAAATTAAATAAACAATCTACACTAGTCAATTCGATTAGTGTAGCTTCTCACTGTCTATTTAATTTTATATATATATTTTTTGTGAAAATATTTAATAGTACGTCGTCTTATTTCTGTAAATCTGATGAATCATTTGTCTAAAATTCAGACTTTGTAATGAAGAATGCTCTGATTGTGTGACTGAAAAGTAGCTGTTACTTGTTAAAAACCAATTTTGCTTGATACAAAACCTTGTTTTTGTTAGAAAATATCTTAATTTATATATAAATATATAGTACTTGAAAGAATTACATGTTTTTAAATATGCCATAACCATGGTTTCACGCACTTTCGTGATTGTTGGATGGCGTAACTCATACATTTGGGGTCAAATTCGGGCTTGTTTTTATCCTTTCTATACCCAATTCCAATTGTTCATGATGCAGTAGAATTTTGTGCTCATCCGTTTATTCTGGTAGTATTATTCTCAGCCTTCCAAAAAAGCTTATTTATTGGTGCTGATAACGACTGCACCACCACTAGTGGAGACTATTGTAGCACTTTCACTAATACCTTGGAAAAGGTATGAATTCACCCTCCTCCCAACTATAGGTTAAATAATAGGGTGGACTAGACACTTAAGCCTTCGTAGGGCAACAAATTTGAAGAAGGAAAACTTTGAAATAACCGACGACCAGGTAGATCCCTGACATGTAACACACCGTGCATCTGTAAATGCATACTTGCCTGGTGGAGAGTGTGGGTCTTGTTTGACACTCTGCATGATCTGTTATAATAAAATTAATCCATGTGGGTTATCTGATAATCAGATGTCTATCTGTCATTCTCGACAGGAGCCATCATATCTGTAAATGAGTTTAAAAGTTTATTAAAACATCAACTATCGATGTATCATCCACTGATCCATAATAAAATCATGGGATTAGTTACGTATAGATCTGTTATGTTTATGTTTTTTGCTTTATTGATATTATTCTTGATCAATATGATTGCAGAAGTTGTCTTTCTCCAAAAGAAATTACGAATCCGTTAAGTGTGTGTGCAGGGGCATGATAAATAGTTTCAACAGTGCTCTTCAGGCCTCTTTAGTTTTTCTTTCCCTTAAAATGTCAAAGTTGTCGTCCCTATTTACTTGCCTCCTCAAGATCGATTTTTTAATGCGGGGAAATCCAGCTCTCTAGAAAAGGACACCCTGGATTGGGACGAAAATTAAAATTGCCTCGGTTTAGAACGATTTTTCTTTTACTGGCCAAGGCCAGAAAAGATGAAGTGGTGTATCTGTACAAAATTTTTATCGAAAATAACATTAAATAATAAAAAAGAAATGTTGCTTTTGATTCTTTCCATGTGTTGTCGTCGCCATCTTTAATTGTGTCACCATGTGGTCACAAACCAGCGACGTTGTAAAATACAGCACAACAAGAATTCAGTTTAACCTTTATTCTGGCCGGGTATTCTTTTTGATGTGAGCTCAAGTCTCAAACTGCCTTTTTTATTCATACCCAACCTCCTCCTCAGGCTGGAAGGTGCTCCGTGCGAGTGCCTTTGATACACATCTGTATTGGATTACTATCTGCAGGAAAAAAGAAAGTTCCACTCTCGCCGTGACACTATGAAATAGGTCTGTCCCCTCTCTCTCTTATTGTACTACAATATTTTTATGCATGTGTATTAATCTGGCTAAAACTTTTTTAAAAATCGATTTGATGTTAAATTTGAAAACTTGTCTTCCCTAAAAAATTTATTTATTGAATGCTTAAAATTTCATCAAAATTGGATAATTTTGATTTCTTAATTTTAATAAACACATTGCTTTATTTACAAACGAGTTGTCTGCTAAAGGGAAGCCCCGGGGTGGAGGACATGTTATGGATAGAAGGGGAAGTGTGATCTGAACGGCAAAGCTAAAATCAGTGTTTAAACATTAAAAAAAAAACTTGCTGTACAGCAAGTTACAAAATACATAGGTGAATATGCCTCCCTCCTCCCATGTTCATGGTATAGCCCTGGGGTGCGGGTTGTTTCATAAACCCCTCAGTGCCAAAACTTCATCTAGTTATATATGCTTCCCAGTGGAGAAGGGGTGAGAGGAAGTAAGGTTCACAGAAGACATTTTTGCTGCAGGTGTAAAAAATTGACAACTAGCAATTGTTGTTTTATCTCTAGGGATTTATCTAGGAACTAATATCCTTAGAAAAATAAAATAAGATATTTAAAAATATGTTAAATTAGATGGACGGCATCATGTCGTGTGGGACTGAATAAGGAACCCTCTGTCCTCATGTCCTCAACCCATAACACAATATTACCTTTCTTATTTTGAATATTTTATAACGTTCAATTTTTAGGTAGAGTTCAAGAATATACTCATCATTGATTGGATGGGAGGAGGTGCCAGTGACATTTTAAGCCCTTCAAGACACTCCCGAGATTTACCAGGAATGAGGACCCCTGCGTTCTCTAAGCCCTGAATCACACATTACCATTTCTACTATTTTTTAATTGCTATAATTTTCAAGTTATACATCCAATAAAATATTATGAATGCAAACCCATAATGTTATTATGCCCCTTTGATCAAAATGATACACACTTATCCACAGCATATTACAGAGTGGAAATCTGTGTTACAGATTTCATATTGGTATTCATGGATATGAAAAAGCGCATAGAGCAGCAAAAGAATCGCTGAACATATTTACCAATACTAGGATTCCATACACTTATCTTCAACCTTCTATAAACAGAATAATCAAAGAAAAATGGCAAAAATTTGGTATGAATGCCTAAGTAATAAGTTACATAAGATTTGTCCAACTATTGATGAGTGGCCCCTAGGCTACAGAAAAGCAAGAAGAGAAGAGGTTGTAGTAGCCAGACTTTGTATAGGACATACACATTTTACTCACAAACATTTATTGGAAGGTGAAGAGTCGCCAATGCGTATATCATATCAAGAACCTTATACTGTCAGATATATATTAATAGACTGTTAAGATCTGAAACAAAGTCGAAGGAAATACCACAACTCGAAAAATCTAAAGGACCTGTTTAAAGACACAAATCCGACCAAAATCTTAGACTTCATCAAAAAATTTAATTTCAAATTTTTATTTTATTTTTCATTTTTTTTTTTTTTTAAACTATAAAATATTTATACCTTGGGATTCAATTTGACAGCTTTATTCGGCATTAAATAACCCATATGCCGTAAAACAAACCAAACCAGGTTTCATAAAAATCTGTTCAGTAGTTTTTAATCCATGAGTACATTTATATTCTAGTCTCAGTTGGTTTTCCCCATTTGCTCTTCTCAAAATTAAATCGAAGCTTATTTTTACTTTATTTTATATCTATCTATTTTCAAATTTCATGAAGATTGCTGAAGTAGTTTTTTTTCCTATAAATGTACAGACACACACACGCACAGTCGTTTATCTTCATTTCGTTATCTAAACAACCAAAAACTTCTCTCTTGTTATGAATATAATGAAACTGTATTTCTATACCTAATCTAATATATAAAGAAAAGTTAGTCCTCCTCCTACATTGGTGTTCGATAGCTTTATTTACAAAAGCTAGATATAAAATTTGTTTCATTAGTCAGATAGGGCACATATTCGTCCATGTAATTTTTACTTTTGATCGATTTTTATATTTGTTTCTTTTATTAGTGATGAATGAAGAAAGTGGAAGGCTTCTTAACTCTCTATTTCAGATGTATTGTTACTCTGCCCATTGCCACTGAGACAACTCTTTCAGTTTCTGATAAATACTGTTTCATTATTACTCTCTATCCATTTTCCTTTCATGTTTTATATGGATGCCATCTTGATTTTCTTTTTGCCTACCAATCTACTGTCTTCTCTTTCTCTCTACTTTTGTAATTTACAACAGAATATTTCCTTTTTTCTTTCTTTTATTCCCTTAACTTTTACATTTGACCTCTTCTATCACAACTGTAGCAGTTATAGTATTTTTGTGTGTGTGTGCGTGTGCAAGCTTCCGCTCCCACATGGAGTGATTGACACAGTATTCAATCTGAACACTTTGTGTGAGAGGTACTTCCGCTGAACTGCTCGTATACCGTTTTCCTGCTTTTTATCAGTTTGACTGTAAACATTAAACTGAATGGACATGCGATGTTCACGTCCCAGTCAGAACCCAAAACAAAGCCTAGCGCTTGTTCGAAACACGTGGGACAGTTCGATGTACAACCTGATCAGGCAAGTATTGTTGAATATAATAGACAACTCGTGTCTAGATATCCTTTGGTAGATCCTTTCAATAGTCCGAATTAGGATTTTAGTTTCGGATGGGAATTGGCTGATGAATTTGCCATAATTTGCATCTGTCTTCCGAGTACTTTCGGACCCATCTGTGTCCATCTTCAGGTGGAATGAGGCTAATCAGTCTAGACCATGTGTAGTATTTATAGAAGGTGTTTGGCGGGAATTATGTACTATGCCAAACACCTTCTATAAATACTACATTATATTCAACAATACTTGCTTGAACGAGAAGATGCTGCCCAGATATTCATATTTTAACCTGATCAAGGCAGATGTACGCGCATTTACCCAACTACGAGCGCTATGCAATTTCTTGTTACTAAAAACGGTTTGCTTTTTGCTGTTTGTTGGTGAAGCAATGTATGAATAACATTGACTTAAACTGTAGAAGAGTAGTTTGTCTTTATAATCAAGCTAACTCTAACCCCCCTTTTCTTCCTATTAAATGGACTCTTCTATCTCTACACAAGTTTTAAAAGCCACTTTTCTTGTAAACATTCGAAAATTACTTTTGTCTGCAGAGAACATACATATGTTCATAATAAACTCTCATATATAATTGTTTGAATTTTAAAAATGTACCAGCAAAGGACTTCCGGGTAATACCGAATAGGTAGAACTAGTTTAATATTTTCTACATTTAAAAATTTTTTTTTTTTTTTAAATTTCAGATTGGACAATGTTCCAGCGAAACACATTGCCAGATTGATTGGGCCCGACATCCTCGTGTGTTTCGTGGCCATCTTGGTATTTGCCATCTGCAGCAATGTCCTCAAAGAGACGACCAAAGAATCTGATCTGCCAACAGTTACTAAGACGAGGAAACGACGTATGAAAAAGATCATTGACTGCTCCAAGATGATAGCCTTGATGCTTCTGCTTGCCGCCAGTGGTATTATTGTCCCTTCCATCATTGGATCGGTCTACTTCTTCACGTTTCTCATTGCCGTCACATGGTGGTCCTTTGGTAACTCTCTTGGTACTAAGTTTTCCATCTTCAAGTTTGTCATTCTCATTTATGTTGGATTACATCTGTGCCTCTTATACATCTACCAATTCTCATTCTTCAACAAGGAATTCCTGGCAGAGTCCATGCCTGCACGGTAAGTTTGTTTACCTTTTTGTTTCTGGTTTAAAAACTAATAGCACATGTTTTAAATCTGATCTTAACATTTATTCACATGATTATTTCTATTCTGAATGTTCTTTTTTCTTTTTGTTCTTTTTGTTCTTTTTGTTCTTTTTGTTCTTTTTTCTCTTTTTGTTCTTTTTTCTCTTTTTTTCTTTTCTTTTTTGTTTCTCTTTTTTCTTTTTTGTTTCTCTTTTTTCTTTTTTGTTTCTCTTTTTTCTTTTTTCTTTTTCTTTTTTTCTTTTTTTCTTTCTTTTTTTTCTTTTTTTTCTTTTTTTTTCTTTTTTTTCTTTTTTTTTTCTTTTTTCTTTTTTGTTTCTTTTTTGTTTCTCTATCTTTTTTGTTTCTCTTTCTTTTTTGTTTCTCTTTCTTTTTTGTTTCTCTTTCTTTTTTGTTTCTCTTTCTTTTTTGTTTCTCTTTCTTTTTTGTTTCTCTTTCTTTTTTGTTGCTCTTTCTTTTTTGTTGCTCTTTCTTTTTTGTTGCTCTTTTTTGTTGCTCTTTCTTTTTTGTTGCTCTTTCTTTTTTGTTGCTCTTTCTTTTTTGTTGCTCTTTCTTTTTTGTTCTTTCTTTTTTTCTTTTTTTCTTTTTTTTTTTTTTCTCTTTTTTTTCTTTTTTTTCTTTTTTCCTTTTTTCTTTTTTCCTTTTTTTCTTTTTTCCTTTTTTTCTTTTTTTCTTTTTTCCTTTTTTTCTTTTTCTTTTTTCCTTTTGCTTTTTCTTTTTCTTTTTTTCCTCTTTCTTTTCTTTTTTTTAAAGAATTAACTGAAGTAGGATTTTTGGATTTGTTGCACTATGGATTGATCATTATTTTCTATTGGAATGTCTCCTTGATAATAAAAAGACTCTAATTTGGGTCAAATACGCTGTGCTACAACCATACATGTCTTGAAACAATTCTTTCTATTGATCTCCACTGATGAACATTCACTTTAAGCATATTTTTCTGGGTTTTGAATAAAATGCTAAAATATAACTTAAAAATAATTATTCAAAATCGTTTATATAATTTACATTTTATTTAAAAAAGGAAATACCTTATTTACTCTGTTTATGAAAATTTGGTAATGTTCCAATTTCTGTAGTTAAGAGTGCACCACTGGCATCTCACCAACCATCTGTATTTTGGCTTGGCACTTTTATATTGAACATCGTCAATACTGATGTTTGCTTTTTCATGGAAAAGGAGGAAATTTTCTCTGGGTGATAAATTCTTTTTGACCATCTGCCATGATAGTCAATCATTACAATAAATAAACTTTTGTTTGAACTCTTTATTATAATTACCACCACATCATACTAGGGTTGTCACTATTGGTATTCTAACTTCAATACGTATCGTAGTGTAAAAAAAAACAAACTGATACTCAATACTATTTTGGCTACAATTAACAAAAAGTCCTAAAGCGCCACTAGTAAATGGGCCTATATGTTGCATGTCATCTGTGTTTCATCATACCCAATTTCACTCACAAGCCTAGCATATATATATATATATATGTATACTTCGGCAGCAAGTCATTTATTATACATGTGTCATTGAAGACCATGGAGAAATGACCCAAGATACAACGTCAGGCACCATAATCCACCAATTGACACCGGAAAACCGACGAATCGCTTGCCACGTCGAGAAATTAACCAGAAAGATAGCAAAGAAAGAAAACTCTGTAGTCTTCAATGACACATATATATATACATATATATATATATATGTATATTTAGGCAGCAAGTCATTATCTAAGCAAGCGTTGTTGAACATCACGGAACTTTCACGTTTGTATATTTTCCTCGTGAGGTTCTCAAACCGTCGAGCCATCTTTCTGGTTTCAGGTGGCAATCCGTATAGTACTTCTCCAATAGTTCTTAATTCGGCCATTTTCTCGAGCGCTTTCGACTTTCGTAGTCGTCTTCAGGATTAGGGTTTTGTTTATATATATATATAGATCTTAAGTAAACTTTATTATATGATCATTTGTTTACGTTCCAGCTCCAAGAATTCAACATAACAGTTTGTACGTTCATTTCTGAGACAATGTTTTTATTAATATCAGTTCTTTCATAAGCACAGAGTATAGACACAACTTTGAAGCCAACAGTCAAGCATCAAGGCCATAGATATCAACACTCACAATTATACAGCAAATTAGATAGGATTACGGGAGTAGGAGTATGGATAAATCAAAACAGTACAGACAGAATACAAAACCATTTATACAGATATGATGATTTTTAGTCTTAACCTAGCAAAACATAACAGTATAGAAACAAGTAATGCAGCAATACAACACCCATGTCCTGGATTGGGTTTATTTACTTTACAAACAGTAAAACAAAATAAAAAACACTAGAATAGAAGAACAAGTAATACAGTTATAGAAAAGAATATGTAATGAATTCAGTTTATTCACTTTAATTGATATGTTTACGCATCGAGTTGGTCTGTATGAATACCATAATTTTGTGATACAAAATGATGTGGTGCTATGATCGATGTGATATTTTACGAAGTTGTCCTTTCCTGATTGTTCCTCTGTCATTGTTATTGTTCGGTAGAAGTCGCAATACTTTCAGACCACTTTGTGCATACATGTGCATCTTCACAGACCTTTTTAAATTATCCATAAAGAGAATAGAAAGTAAAAAGAACACAACTAGATCAGAAGAGATGGAAGGGAGATCGATTGTCTGTATGAGGAATCTGAAGACAAGTAAAAATAGCAACGGCAAAAAAGAGGCGGGGGGGGTGGAATTTAAACAGTAAAATATTAAGCTACACAAAATCTGTTTAATGGCATCATAATTTTATTACTTTGGTAACAAAGTATTGATAATTTTGGCAACCCATTATAATCACATAACACCTTTATTGGCATTGATTGTCAGTAAATTCTAAGGTTTTTGTTCTATTACAGGTAATTAAGCTGTTACTATTGATTAGAATCTGCATGGATTAAAATCCATATAATCTGGATGAAATATATAGTTGAGTTAATTAATAGCATCTCTAGTTTAATCTTATGTCAAACATTTGTCATACACTGTCATTAACTCTTATCGTTGAGTTAATTAATAGCATCTCTGGTTAAATCTTATGTCAAACATTTGTCATACACTGTCATTAACTCTTATCGTTGAGTTAATTAATAGCATCTCTAGTTAAATCTTATGTCAAACATTTGTCATACACTGTCATTAACCCTTATCGTTGAGTTAATTAATAGCATCTCTAGTTAAATCTAATGTCAAACATTTGTCATACACTGTCATTAACCCTTATCGTTGAGTTAATTAATAGCATCTCTAGTTTAATCTTATGTCAAACATTTGTCATACACTGTCATTAACTCTTATCGTTGAGTTAATTAATAGCATCTCTGGTTAAATCTTATGTCAAACATTTGTCATACACTGTCATTAACTCTTATCGTTGAGTTAATTAATAGCATCTCTAGTTAAATCTTATGTCAAACATTTGTCATACACTGTCATTAACCCTTATCGTTGAGTTAATTAATAGCATCTCTAGTTTAATCTTATGTCAAACATTTGTCATACACTGTCATTAACTCTTATCGTTGAGTTAATTAATAGCATCTCTAGTTTAATCTTATGTCAAACATTTGTCATACACTGTCATTAACTCTTATCGTTGAGTTAATTAATAGCATCTCTAGTTTAATCTTATGTCAAACATTTGTCATACACTGTCATTAACTCTTATCGTTGAGTTAATTAATAGCATCTCTGGTTAAATCTTATGTCAAACATTTGTCATACACTGTCATTAACTCTTATCGTTGAGTTAATTAATAGCATCTCTAGTTAAATCTTATGTCAAACATTTGTCATACACTGCCATTAACCCTTATCGTTGAGTTAATTAATAGCATCTCTGGTTAAATCTTATGTCAAACATTTGTCATACACTGCCATTAACCCTTATCGTTGAGTTAATTAATAGGATCTCTAGTTTAATCTTATGTCAAACATTTGTCATACACTGCCATTAACCCTTATCGTTGAGTTAATTAATAGCATCTCTAGTTTAATCTTATGTCAAACATTTGTCATACACTGCCATTAACCCTTATCGTTGAGTTAATTAATAGGATCTCTAGTTTAATCTTATGTCAAACATTTGTCATACACTGCCATTAACCCTTATCGTTGAGTTAATTAATAGCATCTCTGGTTAAATCTTATGTCAAACATTTGTCATACACTGCCATTAACCCTTATCGTTGAGTTAATTAATAGGATCTCTAGTTAAATCTTATGTCAAACATTTGTCATACACTGCCATTAACCCTTATCGTTGAGTTAATTAATAGGATCTCTAGTTAAATCTTATGTCAAACATTTGTCATACACTGCCATTAACCCTTATCGTTGAGTTAATTAATAGGATCTCTAGTTAAATCTTATGTCAAACATTTGTCATACACTGCCATTAACCCTTATCGTTGAGTTAATTAATAGCATCTCTGGTTAAATCTTATGTCAAACATTTGTCATACACTGCCATTAACCCTTATCGTTGAGTTAATTAATAGGATCTCTAGTTAAATCTTATGTCAAACATTTGTCATACACTGCCATTAACCCTTATCGTTGAGTTAATTAATAGGATCTCTAGTTAAATCTTATGTCAAACATTTGTCATACACTGCCATTAACCCTTATCGTTGAGTTAATTAATAGGATCTCTAGTTAAATCTTATGTCAAACATTTGTCATACACTGCCATTAACCCTTATCGTTGAGTTAATTAATAGCATCTCTAGTTTAATCTTATGTCAAACATTTGTCATACACTGCCATTAACCCTTATCGTTGAGTTAATTAATAGGATCTCTAGTTTAATCTTATGTCAAACATTTGTCATACACTGCCATTAACCCTTATCGTTGAGTTAATTAATAGCATCTCTGGTTAAATCTTATGTCAAACATTTGTCATACACTGCCATTAACCCTTATCGTTGAGTTAATTAATAGGATCTCTAGTTAAATCTTATGTCAAACATTTGTCATACACTGCCATTAACCCTTATCGTTGAGTTAATTAATAGCATCTCTGGTTAAATCTTATGTCAAACATTTGTCATACACTGCCATTAACCCTTATCGTTGAGTTAATTAATAGGATCTCTAGTTTAATCTTATGTCAAACATTTGTCATACACTGCCATTAACCCTTATCGTTGAGTTAATTAATAGCATCTCTGGTTAAATCTTATGTCAAACATTTGTCATACACTGCCATTAACCCTTATCGTTGAGTTAATTAATAGGATCTCTAGTTTTATCTTATGTCAAACATTTGTCATACACTGCCATTAACCCTTATCGTTGAGTTAATTAATAGCATCTCTAGTTTAATCTTATGTCAAACATTTGTCATACACTGTCATTAACCCTTATCGTTGAGTTAATTAATAGCATCTCTAGTTAAATCTTATGTCAAACATTTGTCATACACTGTCATTAACCCTTATCGTTGAGTTAATTAATAGCACCTCTGGTTAAATCTTATGTCAAACATTTGTCATACACTGCCATTAACCCTTATCGTTGAGTTAATTAATAGCATCTCTGGTTAAATCTTATGTCAAACATTTGTCATACACTGCCATTAACCCTTATCGTTGAGTTAATTAATAGGATCTCTAGTTTAATCTTATGTCAAACATTTGTCATACACTGCCATTAACCCTTATCGTTGAGTTAATTAATAGCATCTCTAGTTTAATCTTATGTCAAACATTTGTCATACACTGCCATTAACCCTTATCGTTGAGTTAATTAATAGGATCTCTAGTTTAATCTTATGTCAAACATTTGTCATACACTGCCATTAACCCTTATCGTTGAGTTAATTAATAGCATCTCTGGTTAAATCTTATGTCAAACATTTGTCATACACTGCCATTAACCCTTATCGTTGAGTTAATTAATAGGATCTCTAGTTAAATCTTATGTCAAACATTTGTCATACACTGCCATTAACCCTTATCGTTGAGTTAATTAATAGGATCTCTAGTTAAATCTTATGTCAAACATTTGTCATACACTGCCATTAACCCTTATCGTTGAGTTAATTAATAGGATCTCTAGTTAAATCTTATGTCAAACATTTGTCATACACTGCCATTAACCCTTATCGTTGAGTTAATTAATAGCATCTCTGGTTAAATCTTATGTCAAACATTTGTCATACACTGCCATTAACCCTTATCGTTGAGTTAATTAATAGGATCTCTAGTTAAATCTTATGTCAAACATTTGTCATACACTGCCATTAACCCTTATCGTTGAGTTAATTAATAGGATCTCTAGTTAAATCTTATGTCAAACATTTGTCATACACTGCCATTAACCCTTATCGTTGAGTTAATTAATAGGATCTCTAGTTAAATCTTATGTCAAACATTTGTCATACACTGCCATTAACCCTTATCGTTGAGTTAATTAATAGCATCTCTAGTTTAATCTTATGTCAAACATTTGTCATACACTGCCATTAACCCTTATCGTTGAGTTAATTAATAGGATCTCTAGTTTAATCTTATGTCAAACATTTGTCATACACTGCCATTAACCCTTATCGTTGAGTTAATTAATAGCATCTCTGGTTAAATCTTATGTCAAACATTTGTCATACACTGCCATTAACCCTTATCGTTGAGTTAATTAATAGGATCTCTAGTTAAATCTTATGTCAAACATTTGTCATACACTGCCATTAACCCTTATCGTTGAGTTAATTAATAGCATCTCTGGTTAAATCTTATGTCAAACATTTGTCATACACTGCCATTAACCCTTATCGTTGAGTTAATTAATAGGATCTCTAGTTTAATCTTATGTCAAACATTTGTCATACACTGCCATTAACCCTTATCGTTGAGTTAATTAATAGCATCTCTGGTTAAATCTTATGTCAAACATTTGTCATACACTGCCATTAACCCTTATCGTTGAGTTAATTAATAGGATCTCTAGTTTTATCTTATGTCAAACATTTGTCATACACTGCCATTAACCCTTATCGTTGAGTTAATTAATAGCATCTCTAGTTTAATCTTATGTCAAACATTTGTCATACACTGTCATTAACCCTTATCGTTGAGTTAATTAATAGCATCTCTAGTTAAATCTTATGTCAAACATTTGTCATACACTGTCATTAACCCTTATCGTTGAGTTAATTAATAGCACCTCTGGTTAAATCTTATGTCAAACATTTGTCATACACTGCCATTAACCCTTATCGTTGAGTTAATTAATAGCATCTCTAGTTTAATCTTATGTCAAACATTTGTCATACACTGCCATTAACCCTTATCGTTGAGTTAATTAATAGCATCTCTAGTTAAATCTTATGTCAAACATTTGTCATACACTGTCATTAACCCTTATCGTTGAGTTAATTAATAGCATCTCTAGTTAAATCTTATTTCAAACATTTGTCATACACTGCCATTAACCCTTATCGTTGAGTTAATTAATAGGATCTCTAGTTAAATCTTATGTCAAACATTTGTCATACACTGTCATTAACCCTTATCGTTGAGTTAATTAATAGCATCTCTGGTTAAATCTTATGTCAAACATTTGTCATACACTGTCATTAACCCTTATCGTTGAGTTAATTAATAGCATCTCTAGTTTAATCTTATGTCAAACATTTGTCATACACTGCCATTAACCCTTATCGTTGAGTTAATTAATAGGATCTCTAGTTTAATCTTATGTCAAACATTTGTCATACACTGCCATTAACCCTTATCGTTGAGTTAATTAATAGCATCTCTAGTTTAATCTTATGTCAAACATTTGTCATACACTGCCATTAACCCTTATCGTTGAGTTAATTAATAGCATCTCTAGTTTAATCTTATGTCAAACATTTGTCATACACTGCCATTAACCCTTATCGTTGAGTTAATTAATAGCATCTCTAGTTAAATCTTATGTCAAACATTTGTCATACACTGTCATTAACCCTTATCGTTGAGTTAATTAATAGCATCTCTAGTTAAATCTTATTTCAAACATTTGTCATACACTGCCATTAACCCTTATCGTTGAGTTAATTAATAGGATCTCTAGTTTAATCTTATGTCAAACATTTGTCATACACTGTCATTAACCCTTATCGTTGAGTTAATTAATAGCATCTCTAGTTAAATCTTATTTCAAACATTTGTCATACACTGCCATTAACCCTTATCGTTGAGTTAATTAATAGGATCTCTAGTTTAATCTTATGTCAAACATTTGTCATACACTGTCATTAACCCTTATCGTTGAGTTAATTAATAGCATCTCTAGTTAAATCTTATGTCAAACATTTGTCATACACTGCCATTAACCCTTATCGTTGAATTAATTAATAGCATCTCTAGTTTAATCTTATGTCAAACATTTGTCATACACTGCCATTAACCCTTATCGTTGAGTTAATTAATAGCATCTCTGGTTAAATCTTATGTCAAACATTTGTCATACACTGCCATTAACCCTTATCGTTGAGTTAATTAATAGCATCTCTAGTTTAATCTTATGTCAAACATTTGTCATACACTGCCATTAACCCTTATCGTTGAGTTAATTAATAGCATCTCTAGTTAAATCTTATGTCAAACATTTGTCATACACTGTCATTAACCCTTATCGTTGAGTTAATTAATAGCATCTCTAGTTAAATCTTATTTCAAACATTTGTCATACACTGCCATTAACCCTTATCGTTGAGTTAATTAATAGGATCTCTAGTTTAATCTTATGTCAAACATTTGTCATACACTGTCATTAACCCTTATCGTTGAGTTAATTAATAGCATCTCTAGTTAAATCTTATGTCAAACATTTGTCATACACTGTCATTAACCCTTATCGTTGAGTTAATTAATAGCATCTCTAGTTAAATCTTATGTCAAACATTTGTCATACACTGTCATTAACCCTTATCGTTGAGTTAATTAATAGGATCTCTAGTTTAATCTTATTTCAAACATTTGTCATACACTGCCATTAACCCTTATCGTTGAGTTAATTAATAGGATCTCTAGTTTAATCTTATTTCAAACATTTGTCATACACTGCCATTAACCCTTATCGTTGAGTTAATTAATAGGATCTCTAGTTTAATCTTATGTCAAACATTTGTCATACACTGTCATTAACCCTTATCGTGTAGTTAATTAATAGCATCTCTAGTTAAATCTTATTTCAAACATTTGTCATACACTGCCATTAACCCTTATCGTTGAGTTAATTAATAGGATCTCTAGTTTAATCTTATGTCAAACATTTGTCATACACTGCCATTAACCCTTATCGTTGAGTTAATTAATAGCATCTCTAGTTTAATCTTATGTCAAACATTTGTCATACACTGCCATTAACCCTTATCGTTGAGTTAATTAATAGCATCTCTGGTTAAATCTTATGTCAAACATTTGTCATACACTGCCATTAACCCTTATCGTTGAGTTAATTAATAGCACCTCTAGTTAAATCTTATGTCAAACATTTGTCATACACTGTCATTAACCCTTATCGTTGAGTTAATTAATAGCATCTCTAGTTAAATCTTATGTCAAACATTTGTCATACACTGTCATTAACCCTTATCGTTGAGTTAATTAATAGCATCTCTAGTTAAATCTTATGTCAAACATTTGTCATACACTGTCATTAACCCTTATCGTTGAGTTAATTAATAGCATCTCTGGTTAAATCTTATGTCAAACATTTGTCATACACTGCCATTAACCCTTATCGTTGAGTTAATTAATAGCACCTCTAGTTAAATCTTATGTCAAACATTTGTCATACACTGTCATTAACCCTTATCGTTGAGTTAATTAATAGCATCTCTAGTTAAATCTTATGTCAAACATTTGTCATACACTGTCATTAACCCTTATCGTTGAGTTAATTAATAGCATCTCTGGTTAAATCTTATGTCAAACATTTGTCATACACTGCCATTAACCCTTATCGTTGAGTTAATTAATAGCACCTCTAGTTAAATCTTATGTCAAACATTTGTCATACACTGTCATTAACCCTTATCGTTGAGTTAATTAATAGCATCTCTAGTTAAATCTTATGTCAAACATTTGTCATACACTGTCATTAACCCTTATCGTTGAGTTAATTAATAGTATCTTTGGTTAAATCTTATGTCAAACATTTGTCATACACTGCCATTAACCCTTATCGTTGAGTTAATTAATAGGATCTCTAGTTTAATCTTATGTCAAACATTTGTCATACACTGCCATTAACCCTTATCGTTGAGTTAATTAATAGCATCTCTAGTTTAATCTTATGTCAAACATTTGTCATACACTGTCATTACCCTTATCGTTGAGTTAATTAATAGCACCTCTAGTTAAATCTTATGTCAAACATTTGTCATACACTGTCATTAACCCTTATCGTTGAGTTAATTAATAGCATCTCTGGTTAAATCTTATGTCAAACATTTGTCATACACTGCCATTAACCCTTATCGTTGAGTTAATTAATAGCATCTCTGGTTAAATCTTATGTCAAACATTTGTCATACACTGCCATTAACCCTTATCGTTGAGTTAATTAATAGCACCTCTAGTTAAATCTTATGTCAAACATTTGTCATACACTGTCATTAACCCTTATCGTTGAGTTAATTAATAGCATCTCTAGTTAAATCTTATGTCAAACATTTGTCATACACTGTCATTAACCCTTATCGTTGAGTTAATTAATAGCATCTCTAGTTAAATCTTATGTCAAACATTTGTCATACACTGTCATTAACCCTTATCGTTGAGTTAATTAATAGCATCTCTAGTTAAATCTTATGTCAAACATTTGTCATACACTGTCATTAACCCTTATCGTTGAGTTAATTAATAGCATCTCTAGTTAAATCTTATGTCAAACATTTGTCATACACTGTCATTAACCCTTATCGTTGAGTTAATTAATAGCATCTCTAGTTAAATCTTATGTCAAACATTTGTCATACACTGTCATTAACCCTTATCGTTGAGTGCCTTGATAAGTGGTCATTCATTAATAAAAAAAAAACAAAAACAAAAAACTCATTTAATTGTCATTTTTTGAGGTGGGGGTTTGTTGTATTTGATAAAAATGAAGGCCAGTTACTGGTTGAACATGTCTTATGTTGAAAATCCCGAAATGACCATTTAAAGCAGCGCATCATGGAGATCATAGAAGACTTACCTTTAAGCATTTTCAGGATTAATTTTTCAGTCTGATGTCAACTATTATTTGAAAATTTTGTTTTGTATGCAAATCATTTTATATCAACTCTGACATCTAAAACCTTGATCTCCTTAAACTTTTTAAAAACTAACGGCAATAGATGGCAGACTAAAACTAGTTGGTTAGCATTTCGTTACTGAGACAGAATGTTATAAAGTTGTGACTTCAATATGTTTGGAATAGCCTCTTTTGAAATTGATGCAACTTTAAATCTATTAAAACTGGAAGATTAGTTTGTGCGTCATTTTAATACCACTAAATAGTCCTCTTAACTGACTCTTCTCATATTTTTGCTATTAAAACAAATCTGTATAAAATCAAGATATAATACTACTAAACCTTGTCTAGAATAATTTCTTGTTGACAAAAATCCATTACATAATTTTGATTCTATAAAATGTCTAAAATTAAAGGCTTAAGCTCAAGGAGTCTTAAGAAGAAATTGAAATTCAGGGAATCTTCCTTAATTGGTATCTAATGACTATCGCTCAAATTTAATGAAAATCTGAAATATTTGAATTTTCAAATGGGAGATTGTGCCAATATTATGTCCCTAAAATACCCTTTAAAATACTGCTTCGTTTGTACATACGTTATCACCTTCTACACTCATCAAAAGAAAATTAGATTCTTCAAAGATGCAAAAGAAAAATGATTGTGGACTATCTGGTGCTACCGAGAACCAAAAATTAAAATTTTACCCATTTCATAAATTAAATTTTCTTAAATTGAATAAATCCCCATAACTAGAATTTTGCTGTCAACTTAAGAGTGACATTGGTTTTATTTATTCAAAGGATATTTAGTTGACACATTTTATTTTAGTTAAAAAAAAAAAAATAGCAGACAAGTATTTTTTATGGTATGAAGAGAAGATGGTAGGTAGACAACTGTGGAATTTATACGAGGTCCTGCTAGTAAGTTAATGAAAATGTTGACTTTTGATAAAAAAAATAAATGTCTTAAAGAATTCAACTTTTGTATTTTAATACTTTGAATAGTCTACAGCAAAACAGGAAAAAGCTGTAAATGACTGATAACTACAGGGTGGGCCAAAATAAGGGTCCTATCTTTAAATTTGAATAACTTGAATTTGAATAACTTCCACAAAATAAAAGTTAAACTCACCAAACTTTATGTGTGTGTAGACTGACCCTTCCGAGATTTTTTGAAATAAACAAAACAAATTTTAGCCGAAAAACACTTCTTAAAACTTACAAAAACTAAAGTATTGTTTTTTACACTGTTTTGAGTTTTTTAAGCAAAAATAATGTTTTCTAAATGAGGGTACGTTCCTTAGGGCTAATACGGCTCATGCTTGCTTCGGAAGGGGTCCTTTACTTATTCTAAAAAAAAAAAAAAAAAAATAAATCAATAAATAAAAAAGTTATGAATTTTTAAAAATAGGACCCTTATTTTTGCCCACCCTGTATTTAATTTGACACAACTAGAAGAATACCCGTCCCAGGACGGATACAATTAATACCTCTAATGAAACTGTTTTGAATCACTTTTATGCCCCTTAATGAAGATTACAATCAAGATATAATACTACTAAACCTTATGCATAGAATCCTAATTCTAATTTTGATCGAAATCAATTACACAATTTTGATTTTAGAAAATGCCTACAATTTAAGGCAGCTGAAGAGAGAAATTTAAATTCGGGAAATCTTGCTTAATTGGTGTCTAATGACTATGGATCAAATTTAATGCAAATCTGAAATATTTGAATATCCAAATTGGAGGTTGTGTCCATATTATGCCCCCTAAAACACTTTTAATACCCGTAAAGAAAGTAAAAATCGGGGAATATTTATTAATTGATGTTTTAATAACTATTCCGATTTTAGAAAAATCGGAGGTGTCTGATTTTTCACAAAGATCTTCAACCCCCTCTTTGCCTTTTTTGCATAAAACTGGATGAAACTAAATATAGCCCAAATTTGGACCTCTTACACCTATCAGCTGTATTCCAAAATTCATCTGGTGGTACCAGATCAGGCTGCCCTGTGGCTCCCTGAGACGAAATTCACCTACATTGACGTTTTTTTTTTTTTTTTTTTTTTGTTTGTAAAACTTAATTATGTTCTACAAAACCAAAAACAAAAACAACAGCCCCTCTCCCTTTCTCCCTCCCCTTTTTTATTTTTATTTTTATTTTTCCTACCCTACTCCCGGTCCTGGATATGACCTTAAACTACATCCGATGGTGAGATCCGGCTTACGGACTTTGGGGAATGTGGAGCCTCCTCTTAATTACCATTGCTCCCAGGTCCACCCTGACCCGGAGTGGTAGTACCTGTTAGGGTCCCAACTATGGGTTAAATAGAAACAGATATTAAAAGGGGAAGGAAACAAAAAAGAGAAGAAAACAAGACCAGATTCGGCATTAAATAACCCAAAAAGGATTGATATGCCGTAAAACAAAACTACCAAACCAAACCAAACCAAAATTCATAATGATCGATTAATTAGTTTAGGAATGAATCCTGTACAGACAAATATATAAGCATATACATGTATTTAACTTTACATAGAGATATAAGTAAAATGTGACATCTAAAAGGAAATGGTTTCTTTTCTTAAAATCCTAGTTTAAATAAATTGACCAAGAGTTGATATTCTTAAGTTGGATGACTAGTTTAAAACCGGTTGAGAGGCAGTTTATAAAAATATTGGAAGCCAGAGTCGGTTTAAAAACCTGTAAAATTTCCCAATCCTAAACCTGACGCCCAACCTGTTTCAAAGTAAATAATATGAATGGAAGTAAAGAAAAATAGAGAAATACAATAACTTAATTGAAAATTGCACCCAGAAGGTGCAACCACTATTTAAAAAATGCCCACGCTGTGTTTAAAAGATCCAGAGAACTTTGCTGTTGACACAACGTAGACAGTGATTTGAATAATTGGTTGATTCGGTCGGCAATCCCAAAACAAGAAAAACTTGCCGTAAACAATAACAAATATGTTTAAACACAGTTGTGTAACCATAATATATATCATCTGATTTATTTTTAACGGGCTTTTGATTAGTCGTCTATAAGAGGGTTGGTCCTGTCTGTCTGTCAGTCAGTCTTAATCGGAAGTCCTCCTCTCCAGGCTCGGTAGTTGCGAGGATCTAAGTTTGCAATCCCCAGAGCTGCACGGTTGTGTTTACGCAGCTCATCCCAAGAGAGCTTTGGTCTTCCGGCCTGCTGACTTGATGCGATGACATGTTTCTGACCCGGGAAATCCAGCTGGAGCTTCGCTCGACATGGCCAAATCATCTCATTCTGCCCAGCTTAAGTACATCAGATATTTCTTGTATACCAAGCTAGTAGAGAGAAGAGTCTCGAGTGTTGTCTTCCAGCTTGACGTGACAGATCCATCTAAACATGGCTGAGAGTGCTTGCCGATGCAGCCCATGTCTCTGAGCCATAAAGCACAACGCTCCTCACACAACTGATACTTATTTCATATGCTTATTTGTCAAAATAGGCAAGAGTTCTCTAAAACCCTTCCAGGTAGATTAACATCGGGTAATAGCAGCAACCATCACAACCACCATCAGCTGAAAGGGAGTCGCCCAGGTAGCAGAACTCAGCTACAGCTTCCAGTTTGTTATCCTCAACCGCGACCTCTTCACTGGCCTGCCATCGATTGGTCTAGCTGTGCCCACACAGCGAGAACACCTGTATTGCTGATCCGGTCAGAGTAGGCCACTGATACCACTGCATATATATATATATATATATATATATATATATATATATATTCTCCTTCAGGTCGCATATTTTTGCTAGGTTGAGAGGATGAACGAACTACATACAATAATCCAAAAAGAGTGAGTAATAACATGGAGAATATCATGATGAACGACCCCCCCCCCCCCCAAATAGGAGTTAATGCCTGGGAGGATGATATCATGACAATAAAATAGATGGTACAATAACACCCCCCCCCACACACACACATGAGAAAAGTGATCCTGGAAGAATGGTATCGTGAGGAACGAACGTATACTATACTGCCCTCCCCTCCCCTCTCCAAAGAGGAGGTAATGCCTGGGAGGAATGTATCATGACGAATGAAATATATTACAGAAAATTTAATAAGCATAAACCGTTTTAATGTTAATATAGTTAGGATAGGTGGAAAAAACTTTTGCATTTATTTATTTAGATAACATTAAAAACAATAGCAAGTTTTATTGTCCACATGAAACGCCTAAATGAAAATTGTCCGGAAAAATATAGTCGCCATCTTTATAAACAAAGATGAATATGCTAGCTAAGGAAGAACGATAACTTTCATAATTTTCTAGTTAAAAAAAGACATGTTTATTATAAACTTGAGTTATCGTTCTTCCGTAGCTAGTATTATGGTGAACTAACAAATAATACACTGACCTTAAAGGATAATGACGAACGAACACTATTTTCTTTTACCCAAAAAGGAGGAGGTAATTCCTGCGAGGAAGGTCTTATGAGAACAGAACCGATATTACACTACCCCCCCCCCCCCCCTTCAAAGATATTCCGATTAAATTGAGTTTCTTGTTTTTTCTTTTTTTAATTCTGGAAGGATTCCCTCCCACACACCCTTAAAAGCTGAGGAGGTAATTCTTGGGAGGACAATGCCGGAGAGCCTTCTACTCCAATAGCTTCTTTCCTTGTGCTGCCGGCTTCTGGAACCCCCTCCCTGTTTCCCCGGCTGTACTGGCATGCAGAAATTTAAAACTAATTTAAACAAACATGTCGCTGCACAGCTCACAACTTAGGATGATCCTCAAAACTTACACCCTAATTCTCAGTAGCCCCTTACGTCTACAGTGGCGGCTTGCCTTGTTTGGGGTGAACTATGTTAAAGAAAACAATAAAAAAAAACAGAACCGATACAACACTACACTGCCCATTAAAAAAAATTCCAATGAAATCAATTTTTAAAATTTAAAAATGCCTAGTTACAAAAAAATATTTCTATGGCTTTTTAGCTAAGATCAAAGTGTAGTACCTGTTCTCGACATCAGTGATATTTGACACTTTACTACAGCCGGAAGTGAATTATCTCCCTTGAAAATTTTTTAAAACGCTATCATATTTTTTATAAAATCTTTAATTTTATTTATAATTATAACAATAGCACTATCAATAAAACGATTGCATATGTAAAAGAAAATTTGACAATATAAATTAGAAAGGTATATTACAGAATATTATTAAAAACTTAAAAATAAGTAAATATGCTAATGAGCAATATTGATTTGTTTGAGCGAGTAGGAGATGCCGATATATATAGAGTATTTCAATATAGTGTTATGTTTTTTTCATGGTAACTTTTATTTGAATGTATTAGAAAGAAAATATTTTATGATGTCCGATTATTTAAGGTTCAACAATTTAATTTTATATTATTTTTGCTGTAAGTTTCGTTATAGATCAAACTTATTTTTATTATTACGGATTCACTATTGAATCATATTCCACCATCTATTTCCCCCAGAACTGATTTCATGATTAATAAGGTCACATTTATCTTGCTATATAGTATCTTAAATATGGGTGATGTTATTAACTTTTATGCACAGGATTTTTTTATGGCATGTGATGGCATTCACCGGATGTGAGTTAAGCCAGCTTCATTTTTAAGTAGATTTTTATAGGGGAAATTGATGCCCAAAGATGGTCCACAGCTTCTCGTTTGAATGGCCTGTAGGCAGGTACACCAGTTATTAACAAGTGGCTTTTCCAGGAGAGACACCCACACATAGAGGCAATTGCTACCCAAAGTCATAGTATCTCGGGCAGCTACAGTTCTAGAATTGTGAGCGCTGAATACTTAAACAAGTTTTTCTTGTTTCTACCATAAATGATATCTTTTTATTCATTATTTCATAAATATTTTTTTTTACAATGGATAAAGGTGTTGAGTAACAGTGACAGTCCTCTGGAAGTTGAAAGTTCAATCATTAAAGACGACAATAACTAAGAATAAAATCAAAATTTTTTTTATTTATCACTTCTACTCAATCATGGCTGATGGAACAAGAACAATCACCATGATTTAAATTTGAAATTCTAATTAGGAACCCGAGTTCGAAAAGATACTTTTGAAGAAGGGCGGATGTTACATTGGAAAAATACATACGTGAAAATAACATCCAAGATGAGAGTAATAGTCTGCATAATTCAAATAATACAAATTATCAATCCTCATCTAAAAAATTCTGAAGGGGGAATATATTTTGTTGATATTAATTTGTTAAATATAAACTGAATTGTATTTAACAATATTTTTGAAATGTGGTATTCTTATTAATGATGGGACGATTCCGATACAATTACCGATTCTGTTCTAAATTCCCGATTCCGATACAATTACTGATTCTGTTCTAAATTCCCGATTCCGATACAATTACCGATTCTGTTCTAAATTCCCGATTCTGATACAATTACCGATTCTGTTCTAAATTCCTGATTCCGATACAATTACCGATTCTGTTCTAAATTCCCGATTCTGATACAATTACCGATTCTGTTCTAAATTCCCGATTCTGATACAATTACTGATTCTGTTCTAAATTCCCGATTCCGATACAATTACCGATTCTGTTCTAAATTTCCGATTCTGATACAATTACCGATTCTGTTCTAAATTCCCGATTCCGATACAATTACTGATTCTGTTCTAAATTCCCGATTCCGATACAATTACTGATTCTGTTCTAAAATCCCGATTCCGATACAATTACTGATTCTGTTCTAAATTCCCGATTCCGATACAATTACTGATTCTGTTCTAAATTCCCGATTCTGATACAATTACCGATTCTGTTCTAAATTCCTGATTCTGATACAATTACCGATTCTGTTCTAAATTCCCGATTCTGATACAATTACCGATTCTGTTCTAAATTCCCGATTCTGATACAATTACCGATTCTGTTCTAAATTCCCGATTCCGATACAATTACCGATTCTGTTCTAAATTCCCGATTCTGATACAATTACCGATTCTGTTCTAAATTCCCGATTCCGATACAATTACTGATTCTGTTCTAAATTCCCGATTCCGATACAATTACTGATTCTGTTCTAAATTCCCGATTCCGATACAATTACTGATTCTGTTCTAAATTCCCGATTCCGATACAATTACTGATTCTGTTCTAAATTCCCGATTCCGATACAATTACTGATTCTGTTCTAAATTCCCGATTCCGATACAATTACTGATTCTGTTCTAAATTCCCGATTCCGATACAATTACTGATTCTGTTCTAAATTCCCGATTCCGATACAATTACTGATTCTGTTCTAAATTCCCGATTCCGATACAATTACTGATTCTGTTCTAAATTCCCGATTCCGATACAATTACTGATTCTGTTCTAAATTCCCGATTCCGATACAATTACTGATTCTGTTCTAAATTCCCGATTCCGATACAATTACTGATTCTGTTCTAAATTCCCGATTCCGATACAATTACTGATTCTGTTCTAAATTCCCGATTCCGATACAATTACTGATTCTGTTCTAAATTCCCGATTCCGATACAATTACTGATTCTGTTCTAAATTCCCGATTCCGATACAATTACTGATTCTGTTCTAAATTCCCGATTCCGATACAATTACTGATTCTGTTCTAAATTCCCGATTCCGATACAATTACTGATTCTGTTCTAAATTCCCGATTCCGATACAATTACTGATTCTGTTCTAAATTCCCGATTCCGATACAATTACTGATTCTGTTCTAAATTCCCGATTCCGATACAATTACTGATTCTGTTCTAAATTCCCGATTCCGATACAATTACTGATTCTGTTCTAAATTCCCGATTCCGATACAATTACTGATTCTGTTCTAAATTCCCGATTCCGATACAATTACTGATTCTGTTCTAAATTCCCGATTCCGATACAATTACTGATTCTGTTCTAAATTCCCGATTCCGATACAATTACTGATTCTGTTCTAAATTCCCGATTCCGATACAATTACTGATTCTGTTCTAAATTCCCGATTCCGATACAATTACTGATTCTGTTCTAAATTCCCGATTCCGATACAATTACTGATTCTGTTCTAAATTCCCGATTCCGATACAATTACTGATTCTGTTCTAAATTCCCGATTCCGATACAATTACTGATTCTGTTCTAAATTCCCGATTCCGATACAATTACTGATTCTGTTCTAAATTCCCGATTCCGATACAATTACTGATTCTGTTCTAAATTCCCGATTCCGATACAATTACTGATTCTGTTCTAAATTCCCGATTCCGATACAATTACTGATTCTGTTCTAAATTCCCGATTCCGATACAATTACTGATTCTGTTCTAAATTCCCGATTCCGATACAATTACTGATTCTGTTCTAAATTCCCGATTCCGATACAATTACTGATTCTGTTCTAAATTCCCGATTCCGATACAATTACTGATTCTGTTCTAAATTCCCGATTCCGATACAATTACTGATTCTGTTCTAAATTCCCGATTCCGATACAATTACTGATTCTGTTCTAAATTCCCGATTCCGATACAATTACTGATTCTGTTCTAAATTCCCGATTCCGATACAATTACTGATTCTGTTCTAAATTCCCGATTCCGATACAATTACTGATTCTGTTCTAAATTCCCGATTCCGATACAATTACTGATTCTGTTCTAAATTCCCGATTCCGATACAATTACTGATTCTGTTCTAAATTCCCGATTCCGATACAATTACTGATTCTGTTCTAAATTCCCGATTCCGATACAATTACTGATTCTGTTCTAAATTCCCGATTCCGATACAATTACTGATTCTGTTCTAAATTCCCGATTCCGATACAATTACTGATTCTGTTCTAAATTCCCGATTCCGATACAATTACTGATTCTGTTCTAAATTCCCGATTCCGATACAATTACTGATTCTGTTCTAAATTCCCGATTCCGATACAATTACTGATTCTGTTCTAAATTCCCGATTCCGATACAATTACTGATTCTGTTCTAAATTCCCGATTCCGATACAATTACTGATTCTGTTCTAAATTCCCGATTCCGATACAATTACTGATTCTGTTCTAAATTCCCGATTCCGATACAATTACTGATTCTGTTCTAAATTCCCGATTCCGATACAATTACTGATTCTGTTCTAAATTCCCGATTCCGATACAATTACTGATTCTGTTCTAAATTCCCGATTCCGATACAATTACTGATTCTGTTCTAAATTCCCGATTCCGATACAATTACTGATTCTGTTCTAAATTCCCGATTCCGATACAATTACTGATTCTGTTCTAAATTCCCGATTCCGATACAATTACTGATTCTGTTCTAAATTCCCGATTCCGATACAATTACTGATTCTGTTCTAAATTCCCGATTCCGATACAATTACTGATTCTGTTCTAAATTCCCGATTCCGATACAATTACTGATTCTGTTCTAAATTCCCGATTCCGATACAATTACTGATTCTGTTCTAAATTCCCGATTCCGATACAATTACTGATTCTGTTCTAAATTCCCGATTCCGATACAATTACTGATTCTGTTCTAAATTCCCGATTCCGATACAATTACTGATTCTGTTCTAAATTCCCGATTCCGATACAATTACTGATTCTGTTCTAAATTCCCGATTCCGATACAATTACTGATTCTGTTCTAAATTCCCGATTCCGATACAATTACTGATTCTGTTCTAAATTCCCGATTCCGATACAATTACTGATTCTGTTCTAAATTCCCGATTCCGATACAATTACTGATTCTGTTCTAAATTCCCGATTCCGATACAATTACTGATTCTGTTCTAAATTCCCGATTCCGATACAATTACTGATTCTGTTCTAAATTCCCGATTCCGATACAATTACTGATTCTGTTCTAAATTCCCGATTCCGATACAATTACTGATTCTGTTCTAAATTCCCGATTCCGATACAATTACTGATTCTGTTCTAAATTCCCGATTCCGATACAATTACTGATTCTGTTCTAAATTCCCGATTCCGATACAATTACTGATTCTGTTCTAAATTCCCGATTCCGATACAATTACTGATTCTGTTCTAAATTCCCGATTCCGATACAATTACTGATTCTGTTCTAAATTCCCGATTCCGATACAATTACTGATTCTGTTCTAAATTCCCGATTCCGATACAATTACTGATTCTGTTCTAAATTCCCGATTCCGATACAATTACTGATTCTGTTCTAAATTCCCGATTCCGATACAATTACTGATTCTGTTCTAAATTCCCGATTCCGATACAATTACTGATTCTGTTCTAAATTCCCGATTCCGATACAATTACTGATTCTGTTCTAAATTCCCGATTCCGATACAATTACTGATTCTGTTCTAAATTCCCGATTCCGATACAATTACTGATTCTGTTCTAAATTCCCGATTCCGATACAATTACTGATTCTGTTCTAAATTCCCGATTCCGATACAATTACTGATTCTGTTCTAAATTCCCGATTCCGATACAATTACTGATTCTGTTCTAAATTCCCGATTCCGATACAATTACTGATTCTGTTCTAAATTCCCGATTCCGATACAATTACTGATTCTGTTCTAAATTCCCGATTCCGATACAATTACTGATTCTGTTCTAAATTCCCGATTCCGATACAATTACTGATTCTGTTCTAAATTCCCGATTCCGATACAATTACTGATTCTGTTCTAAATTCCCGATTCCGATACAATTACTGATTCTGTTCTAAATTCCCGATTCCGATACAATTACTGATTCTGTTCTAAATTCCCGATTCCGATACAATTACTGATTCTGTTCTAAATTCCCGATTCCGATACAATTACTGATTCTGTTCTAAATTCCCGATTCCGATACAATTACTGATTCTGTTCTAAATTCCCGATTCCGATACAATTACTGATTCTGTTCTAAATTCCCGATTCCGATACAATTACTGATTCTGTTCTAAATTCCCGATTCCGATACAATTACTGATTCTGTTCTAAATTCCCGATTCCGATACAATTACTGATTCTGTTCTAAATTCCCGATTCCGATACAATTACTGATTCTGTTCTAAATTCCCGATTCCGATACAATTACTGATTCTGTTCTAAATTCCCGATTCCGATACAATTACTGATTCTGTTCTAAATTCCCGATTCCGATACAATTACTGATTCTGTTCTAAATTCCCGATTCCGATACAATTACTGATTCTGTTCTAAATTCCCGATTCCGATACAATTACTGATTCTGTTCTAAATTCCCGATTCCGATACAATTACTGATTCTGTTCTAAATTCCCGATTCCGATACAATTACTGATTCTGTTCTAAATTCCCGATTCCGATACAATTACTGATTCTGTTCTAAATTCCCGATTCCGATACAATTACTGATTCTGTTCTAAATTCCCGATTCCGATACAATTACTGATTCTGTTCTAAATTCCCGATTCCGATACAATTACTGATTCTGTTCTAAATTCCCGATTCCGATACAATTACTGATTCTGTTCTAAATTCCCGATTCCGATACAATTACTGATTCTGTTCTAAATTCCCGATTCCGATACAATTACTGATTCTGTTCTAAATTCCCGATTCCGATACAATTACTGATTCTGTTCTAAATTCCCGATTCCGATACAATTACTGATTCTGTTCTAAATTCCCGATTCCGATACAATTACTGATTCTGTTCTAAATTCCCGATTCCGATACAATTACTGATTCTGTTCTAAATTCCCGATTCCGATACAATTACTGATTCTGTTCTAAATTCCCGATTCCGATACAATTACTGATTCTGTTCTAAATTCCCGATTCCGATACAATTACTGATTCTGTTCTAAATTCCCGATTCCGATACAATTACTGATTCTGTTCTAAATTCCCGATTCCGATACAATTACTGATTCTGTTCTAAATTCCCGATTCCGATACAATTACTGATTCTGTTCTAAATTCCCGATTCCGATACAATTACTGATTCTGTTCTAAATTCCCGATTCCGATACAATTACTGATTCTGTTCTAAATTCCCGATTCCGATACAATTACTGATTCTGTTCTAAATTCCCGATTCCGATACAATTACTGATTCTGTTCTAAATTCCCGATTCCGATACAATTACTGATTCTGTTCTAAATTCCCGATTCCGATACAATTACTGATTCTGTTCTAAATTCCCGATTCCGATACAATTACTGATTCTGTTCTAAATTCCCGATTCCGATACAATTACTGATTCTGTTCTAAATTCCCGATTCCGATACAATTACTGATTCTGTTCTAAATTCCCGATTCCGATACAATTACTGATTCTGTTCTAAATTCCCGATTCCGATACAATTACTGATTCTGTTCTAAATTCCCGATTCCGATACAATTACTGATTCTGTTCTAAATTCCCGATTCCGATACAATTACCGATTCTGATTATTTTTAAATCTCTAAATATTTAGCTATAGAGTTGTTTTGTTTTTTTTTAATTTTCGGATTACCGTAAAACCCATGTAATATGTGCATATATTTTTGCAAACGTAAAAATACACTTGTGGGGTGTGATCTATAGATTTTAGTTTTACTGGTAGTTCAAAATCAATAAATATTTATCATTAGTACCAGCAATGGAAAATTTTGTTTTAAACGAAAAAAAAACAATTAAAAGAATCGTTTTTGGCATCAGAAAATAAGCACAAATTTTTCTGATACACCAAAAATTTCTGATTTTTCTGATTCCGATTAATCGTCCCAACACTAATTTTTATTACTCTCTGTTCTTCTTCAGGTGCCTTTACTTGTAGTCGATAACCCTTTGGGAAGTAGATTAAATAAATAGTTAAGAAAGAAGGGCATGGTAGTTTGCTTGAAGCATTGCAGGTAAATAAGTATATAGATATTTAATAAGGCTGTAAACAATGCGGAAAAAACAGAATGGTGAAAGAGAAAATGATCAAAAAATAATTGAAGACAATCGATTTGTAATATTTTTCTTCAAAAACTTATCTATTTATTTTTCAGTAAATCTTTCACTTATTGTTAATAGAATCTGGGATGGTGGAAAATATTGATATTTCAGGAGAAAACCATCTTTTCAAAAAGAACAAAAACAAAAAAAATGTTGTTTTTTTCGCCCCAAGATGGCTGTTATCTAAAGGATGCTAGGTTCAGCAGAATATTGAAAATAAAATATTTTATTTCTTTATTGATTTATATATATATATATATATAATATATATATATATATATATATATATATATATATATATATATAATGTATAATTTTTTTTTTTTTCTTTTTTTCCTCTCGAAATTCCAATGTTTTCAACTATTATAAAAACACATGAAAAATGGTTGGAGACTATAACTATCGAAACATTGAAAATAGTTTCAACTCAGATGAGTATAAGAATCTAAAACATGTAATGTTACTGAATTCTTGTAATGTATGTATTGCTGCATGATGTACTATTTGTTATCTGACGAGTGAGTGCTAATTGTTTCTTGTAGGCTTTTGGGGATTACTCAGCTTGTGTTCACAGACTGCCAAATTCCTTGGGATATCGAACTCCATAGTGACCAGGTGTTCTGGCCTGGATTTGTAAACCCTGGAATCCTTCTACTACTATACTGGATCCTTGCCTTTCAATGCAGACATTTCATCTTTGCCAAGAGTGACCGAAGACTGGTAAGTCTTTATACAATCTTTACATGAGAACAGAAATAAGATTTTCTTGTAATTAAGCCATTTATTTATGACTAGCAGAATGAGGTCCACTACATACTTCTGCTCCCAGCCCATAACCCTGTATTACCTTTATTATTTTCAAGTTCTAAAATAAAGTAAAACGTTGTCTTTGTTGTTTATGGATATCTGGTCCAAACATGGACCCCTCAATATTATTGTAAAAACAATAATATAAAATTGGGCAATATTTTGTTTTAGGTATGTAAAGTTAGATATGGCTGTACGTCAGTATGGATTTGTTTACCTGCATTTTATAAAATATTTTATTCAGCATTTAATTTAAAAATATAAAAATAAACTATAGTTTGCAAAATGAAAAAAAGGCAATTTTATAGACAAGGTAAATTCTTTGAATGTTGTAAATGTAATAAGTTCTCTTACAAATTAACGTTAAAATTGCATTTGTAATAGTAATCTATTTTAACTGAGCAAAATCAATGAAAATGAACTGAAATAAACATTTCAGTTCATTTTCAGTTCATTTTCAGTTCATTTTCAGTTCATTTTCAGTTCATTTTCAGTTCATTTCATATAAAGTAAAAAAAACAAAAAAAACAAAACTAAATTACTTAAACTAGATTTATACTAATGTAAACTAAGAGACGAAATGTGGTGCTCCGAACTTGCTGCATTTCTGTCTCCCTTAACGTAAATATCCTGACTAACCCAACAATCAGCATAATCCCACCCCTTCACTCTAGAGGTTCTACAATGCCGGAAATCCTTCTACTCTAATAGCTTCTTTTCTCAAACTGCTTGCCTTTGGAATTCCCTTCCTCTCTGCACCCCGTTTCCCTGACTGTACCAACATGCAGAAATTTAAATATAAGGTGAACAAACATCTTGCTACACAGCTCCCCATTTGGGATGCCTCTACAAGTCTAGCCTCTAATTCACAGTTGCCCCTTATGTCTCGGTGGCAATGTGCCTTGTTTGAGGTTAATATAAGTTAAAAAAAAAAAAAAAAAAAAAAAAAAAAAAATTTCCGAAACTTCTAGAAAGCTGCCATTTAATTTTTGCATATCTAAAATGAAAGATTGCCCAGGTTAATATCACTGTTATGTTCCTGTCAAGTTTTACCTGAGAAAAGATGTTTGATCTTTATATAAGGTTTTGTTTTCAATTGCATCCCCAGATAGAGATGCAGACCACAAATATAAGTAGATTCATTCCGTCACGATGATACACAGTGAAAGTACATAAGTCCTCTGATCGTCTCTGCCTTTTCATGTGACATGCACAGATGTGTCAAGCACGGAACCGCAAATCAATGGAGTGAAAGTAGCAACGTTACTTCTGTGCCATTCCTTTGCGATTTCTGAGCAAAACCTTCCCCGACTTTGCATGCAACTACTGAGCCTTGCTGCTCTTGGTGTCGATGGTAAAAAAATTGTAATCTTGCAAGTTAACAAATAACTGCGACTAATGAGGACTTCATGCAGACCAAACAATCCTGAAGCGTGATCTGCGTGAGTTCTATGTAAGTGTCAGACTCACTTAACAGCAACAACAACATCCGCTACTGGAACAGATTCAAATGTCTGCCTATTGAAGCATGTATGTGGTGGGGGTACAGATTAGTACGATTAAAACACACACACCCACACACACACACACACACACACAAAAAGTAGTCCACGGTAGTGACATTCAACAAATGATTAAAAAATTTCTTTTTTGCTAAAATGTATCGGTTTGACAGTGATCAGTATCCATACAGCTCTCAGATAAAACTTATTTGCTCTGAATCTGAAGTACCTAATGTGCTGGAATTGATATAAAAAGTCTGGCCGAGATGAGGTGATTGGTGACAGAAGCAGGTATGAATGTGCTGATCGTTGCAGATTGTCGATCAAGGGTTGGACTGTATAGCCATATGAGAACTCATTAGTAGCAGAGGTAGAATTGTCACCATCGGACATAACGGAACACCAACTAGAAATATGCTGTGTGAATGATCTGACCTATTCATGAAATATCTGTTTATTTTTTTTATTATTTCTTTATTTTATTTTTTACTAATGACTCACCACTTAGTAAGGCCCTAAATCACTCGAGGATAAGGGTTAATGTGATGGGTAGATTGTCAGTTGAATGATGAAGATTATGAGATTAGAAATTGATGAATGGAATTAACAAAATTTGATTACTTAGACGTTTTATGACAAATATTTGTTGACATTAGACTTGAAGACGGCAGTGTAGTCTGCCAGAAAGCAGTCCCATGGTAATGTGTTCCACAGATGGAAATTCTTCGAAAATAGCTCTGTTCATTGAAATTTTGTTTGATTTTTTTATTGTTTTAATTCAATCCTTTGTTTGGAATTCTATCTGAAATATTTTTTATAAAATGAAGCAAAGTTTTGTTGCTGTCATCTCATTGTTTTTGAACGGCTCAAATCTGTTTCCTATCGTAATTTGCTTTCAATAATGAAGCAAAGTTTTTTTCAAAATGTTAATATACAACATGTTGCATGAGAAAGGCGTGTGTGAGGCTAGGCATATTAAAGCCCTTGATAGTCAGCGGAATTGACTTTTGAATATGAGAAAGTAAAAATAAAAAATAATGAAATTATGGCAGTCAGCATCGGGTGTGGTTTTTAATGAATGACCAGTTTGATCTTAAAGGTCGGGACATGAAGATGGCCATGGTCGAGGCATGAAGATGGCCATGGTCGGGGCATGAAGATGGCCATGGTCGGGACATGAAGATGGCCATGGTCGGGACATGAAGATGGCCAAAGTTGTAGTGGAGAAAAGTTATTTAATTAAAGCTGCTCCTTCATCTGTTCCTAGAAATGGAAACTCTCTCTCCTCTTCTAAAAAAAACGTTTATTTTAGTGATTCCCAACCTTTTTATGGCCACATGTCACCTAATCACCTAAAATTCTAATGCCTCCCCCCCTCCTGTGTGGTGATAAATAATGTTTATTATTTAAAATGTGAACTGTGCACCTTCTAGTATCATCATAATACTCAATAATAAAATATACGGTGCTTATGCATATCAGCCCTGACATTGAAATATTTAAAGAATGTATAAACTTTATTATGTACTTACGTGTTAGCTGAAAATAAGATTGTGCAGAAAAAATTACGCAAATTCATCCAGTAGTTATTAAATTATAAGAAAAAGAAAAAAATGAGTTTACGTACATTTTGACATTTTTGTAAACAATGGAGACCCCAAACCCCGAAATCGTGAAAATGAGTTATCGTCCTTGACCACTGGAAAATCTAAGATACAAAATGGTGGAAATATCTACTGAGTGATAAAATCGTTAAAATCGTTTTTTATTTATAATTAAATAACTACTGGATGAATTTGCGTAATTTTTTCTGCACAATCTTATTTTCAGCTAACACGTAAGTACATAATCAAGTTTATACATTCTTTAAATATTTCAATGTCAGAGCTGATATGAATAAGCACCAAATATACATATGAACAGACCAAGAAATATGCATCAATTACCTTGCATCGAAACACCAAAACAACTTTGTTTACAAATAGATTTTCTTTTTGAGGAAAAAAATGGAGGAAATAAGTATTATAAGGATAACTTTGAAAAAGATATTTGAATTGCATTTCCAATAAATCAATTCAGTATTCAAGTTTCTCCTAAGACATTGTGCATTTTGTGCAATGTACGTGAAGATCGATCGTGCAGTAATTATGTAAACTATAAATAATGACCCATTTTACTCCCTCAAAAATATTTAAGAAATATCTTAAAAATAAACTACATATGTTTGCACAATGAAAAATGCTCAAAATAAAATGTGAAAATTTGGACACAGAACTCCTTAGTCATGCTCAATTCCACTCCCCCACCTCACGTTGGGAACCTCTGGTTTAGATGAAATGAAAACATTTATTTTAAAACTAAAATACTAAAATACTATCTTATTATATTAACCAGTGACCGACTGCATAAGGATGAAGATGACGTTGGAAATAAGAAAATAATGTTTCAGTTTGTAATTTTCCGTCAGCCATTTTGAATCTGTGGAGAGGAAGTAAGTACATAACTGGAGTGGAAGCGAGTAAGCCACATCTGATTTAATGGATGCAGGCACTCTGGTTAAGTATTTACAAAATGGCTGAACGTGGATTACAAACTTCAACACTATTTATGGAACAGTAAATTGGCTTAAAACTTTAAAATATTAAATATAAATTTTTAACACATATAGGTCACAAATGAGTAGGTAAAGCAGAATAGTTTTTGACTAAATTTTCAATTTCCGGTATTTCCTTTAAAATAATTTGTCGGTATTAGTAATGATTATCCATTTTTCCAAGAAAAATATCGATTCTGTTTATGATTTTTAGACAAATATTTAAATCAAAATTTTTGTTTTTGCATCTTTCAACATAGCTTGATTCTACAATCTAGTTGAAACAAATGTCAATCTAATAATCATTTTTTTGTAATTGTTTAAAGAATTTGTGTATAAATCTAGATTATCTTTTTAGATATTTTATAAAAGGTTTTTAATTAGCATGTTGAATATTTTTCTTCAAGCGATGGTCAGAGAGGACTACGTGTAAAGTAAGTTGTGCACTTGAAGAAAAGAGCAAACACTTTGCAAATTTTAATCTCACTTGCACACAAAACAAGATTCTACCTATATAGTGAAGTTGATACAAACAATTAATTGCTCACTGACCCTGGTGATAACAGCTGCCCATGCCAGTCAAAATACCACCAACTTGTTGAGTTATCTCCCTTGTATTGAGATATAAGAGTTCTATTCCTTTACGATAAGTTTTTAGAGTGATCTCCCTCGCTTCTTGTTGGTTATTGACTGGGAAAACAAAGATGGAGTTTTGGACAAATAGATGTCTCCATGACTGGATTTATCTAACGAGTAAACTAACACAACTTGTGCCTGCGGTCGAAAGAGAACAGTAGCTATCCAAAACAATCGGTTATAGACAGGTATCTGGGACAACGTAGTGAGCCGTGTCTGGTTATGCAAATGATTTTACTGACCAATCAATGGCATTTTAGGCTTGATTTGAACCGGTGTATTTTGCTTATTCAGTTAGTTTGGTAACTTGCCTGTCACTCAGTTCTAGTCGGTGTCCGTTGTAAGCTCACTCCATGTCATGATAACCGGTGTTCGTTGAAGACTATGTTCGGTGAAAACTGTTAGCACTGGGTTCATTCGTCTGTTGAAGACTATGTTCGGTGAAAACTGTTAGCACTTGGTTCATTCGTCTGTTGAAGACTATGTTCGGTGAAAACTGTTAGCACTTGGTTCATTCGTCTGTTGAAGACTATGTTCGGTGAAAACTGTTAGCACTTGGTTCATTCGTCTGTTGAAGACTATGTTCGGTGAAAACTGTTAGCACTTGGTTCATTCGTCTGTTGAAGACTATGTTCGGTGAAAACTGTTAGCACTTGGTTCATTCGTCTGTTGAAGACTATGTTCGGTGAAAACTGTTAGCACTTGGTTCATTCGTCTGTTGAAGACTATGTTCGGTGAAAACTGTTAGCACTTGGTTCATTCGTCTGTTGAAGACTATGTTCGGTGAAAACTGTTAGCACTTGGTTCATTCGTCTGTTGAAGACTATGTTCGGTGAAAACTGTTAGCACTTGGTTCATTCGTCTGTTGAAGACTATGTTCGGTGAAAACTGTTAGCACTTGGTTCATTCGTCTGTTGAAGACTATGTTCGGTGAAAACTGTTAGCACTTGGTTCATTCGTCTGTTGAAGACTATGTTCGGTGAAAACTGTTAGCACTTGGTTCATTCGTCTGTTGAAGACTATGTTCGGTGAAAACTGTTAGCACTTGGTTCATTCGTCTGTTGAAGACTATGTTCGGTGAAAACTGTTAGCACTTGGTTCATTCGTCTGTTGAAGACTATGTTCGCTGAAAACTGTTAGCACTTGGTTCATTCGTCTGTTGAAGACTATGTTCGCTGAAAACTGTTAGCACTTGGTTCATTCGTCTGTTGAAGACTATGTTCGGTGAAAACTGTTAGCACTTGGTTCATTCGTCTGTTGAAGACTATGTTCGGTGAAAACTGTTAGCACTTGGTTCATTCGTCTGTTGAAGACTATGTTCGGTGAAAACTGTTAGCACTTGGTTCATTCGTCTGTTGAAGACTATGTTCGGTGAAAACTGTTAGCACTTGGTTCATTCGTCTGTTGAAGACTATGTTCGGTGAAAACTGTTAGCACTTGGTTCATTCGTCTGTTGAAGACTATGTTCGGTGAAAACTGTTAGCACTTGGTTCATTCGTCTGTTGAAGACTATGTTCGGTGAAAACTGTTAGCACTTGGTTCATTCGTCTGTTGAAGACTATGTTCGGTGAAAACTGTTAGCACTTGGTTCATTCGTCTGTTGAAGACTATGTTCGGTGAAAACTGTTAGCACTTGGTTCATTCGTCTGTTGAAGACTATGTTCGGTGAAAACTGTTAGCACTTGGTTCATTCGTCTGTTGAAGACTATGTTCGGTGAAAACTGTTAGCACTTGGTTCATTCGTCTGTTGAAGACTATGTTCGGTGAAAACTGTTAGCACTTGGTTCATTCGTCTGTTGAAGACTATGTTCGGTGAAAACTGTTAGCACTTGGTTCATTCGTCTGTTGAAGACTATGTTCGGTGAAAACTGTTAGCACTTGGTTCATTCGTCTGTTGAAGACTATGTTCGCTGAAAACTGTTAGCACTTGGTTCATTCGTCTGTTGAAGACTATGTTCGCTGAAAACTGTTAGCACTTGGTTCATTCGTCTGTTGAAGACTATGTTCGGTGAAAACTGTTAGCACTTGGTTCATTCGTCTGTTGAAGTTTAAGTCGGTTAAAGGCTGGTCAACCTTTGGCTTTCTGTAGGTATCCAGTTTTATTTACTACAACCTAATTTAAAAAATGACAATGATGGATATTTTGAAGATGTGTTTATTCAATCTGTGCAGTTAGCAATGAAAATGCTATTTCAACGTAAGCCTTCGGGCTGGGCTCAAAGTGTAGTATCTGGTCTTGGTGGGTTAAAAAGAGATCCTTCTAGACTGAGGCATTAATTTATTTTTTTGCCTCGCTACAATGCCCCTTTTTGGGGAGCTGGATTTTCTTCCACATTAAAAAAACCAACCTTTCCTCTAACTCTGCCCTTGTGGGGAGGCAAGTAAATAGGGACGTAACAGAAAAAGAAGCTATTTCCAGGCATGTTAAAGGCTAATTTCGATATGAAATGACTGGTGATACCAGATCAGGCTGCCCTGTGGCTCCCTGAGACGAAATTCACCTACATTGACGGTTTTTTTTTTTTTTTTTTTTTTTTTTTTTTTGTAAAACTTAATTATGTTCTACAAAACCAAAAACAAAAACAACAGCCCCTCTCCCTTTCTCCCTCCCCTTTTTTATTTTATTTTTAGAACTTGAAGCATAAATCTTTTACTATAATGACCAGATTCGGCATTAAATAACCCAAAAAGGGTTGATATGCCGTAAAACAAAACTACCAAACCAAAAGCGATGATTAAACATTTGAAGATATAAAGAACTTGAAGCATAAAAACTTTTACTATAATGACCAGATTCGGCATTAAATAACCCAAAAAGGGTTGATATGCCGTAAAACAAAACTACCAAACCAAACCGATATGAAATGGAGACTGGTAAAATAGTAAAAAATACCGCTATTTCAAACATTAGCATGACGGACCCGTCGATGGACAGTCTCTTTTGAATGTATCTAAAATAAGATGCCTTCATTCATCTTCGCATTTAGCGGTGAAAGTTTCAAACTTAAGCATGAGGGGCTCAAGAAAGGATCAAATTGTAGTATCTGTTCTGATACTACACTTCATTTTGTATGTCCTCGGTCAGTGAAAAATCTTTTTTGACTAAAGCAATTTTTATTTTTATCCTAATCCAGAGTGCCCATTTTTGTAGAGCTGGATTTTCCCCACATTAAAAACCGATCTTATGTTGTGGGGAGGCAAGTAAATAAGGACCAAAGAAAATTCTGTCTAAAACTTAAGTGTGACTGACCGACTAATGGACAGATCGGTTTCTAACGATGCTTAGAGGCATCTAAGATAAAATGCGTCTATTCGATCTGTGCATTTAACAGTGAAAGTACGATTTCAAATTAAAGCTTGACTGACAGACAGAGGTTCTCTTAGAAACACTTGGACACATCTAAAATTACAAAATCAAATCAAACGAAACAGTTAAAAGAAAATCCTTCTATTTTATCTGGCAATAAAACGATTAGGTTATTTTAAAATCTTATCACTTGACTGCATTATTTATATGCTGGACCCAATTGACCTCTTTCCACACAGAGATTACTGGTGTTTGCTAAAGGTTACATGTCCTAATTTTACTAAGTCAAAGGTCAATGTATGTTTTCTGTTCTGATCTCAGTTCATTAATGATTTCATTGATTTCCCTGTCAGATAACATACGCTTATTTACTCTGACTGGTTTAAAATTCAATACCTGATGAGTTGATCTCTTTTATTTATTAACTCGATTATAAACCTTCGAGGAATTCTTGAGATGAGGAGTTCCATCATTATTCACATTGTAATTGGACTATTGTCCTCAATCAAGTTGATATTTATATTTGCACTGCATTTCTGCCTTTTTTATTTATTCATATATTTTTTTTATTACTCATACCCACTCCAAAAAAAGCACATTGTCACTGAGACGTAAGGGGCTACTGTGAATTGAGGACGATACCTACAGGGACACTCTAAGTAGGAAGTTAAGCAGCAAGGTGTCTGTTCGCATTACATTTAAATTTCTGCATGTTAGTACAGTCAGGGAAGCAGGAAACAGGGAGAGAATTCCAAAGTCTAGTAGTTCGAGGGGAAAAAAATATTCGAGTAGAAGGCTTTCCGGCATCTAGGAACCTCTACAGTAAAGGGGTGGGATTTTGCTGCTTGTTGGGTTAGTCGGGGGGTATTTATGTTAAGGGGGCACCAGTGCTAAGAGTTCGTCGGAGCGTATTCCATTAAAATACTTGTAAACCAAGCACAAGGATGCAACATTGCAGTGATGGGACAGGGGTTGGAGCTTGGTTGACAGTGCGGAACCTATTAGATTGGACACTCTTTTCTGGACCCTGTCTAATAGAGAGAGACTAGTGGTTGATGCACCGGCCCATATATGGCAACAATATTCCATGCACGGGCGAATGGTGGCTTTGCAGATATATAGGATACTGACAGATGTTAGTTTTTTCTACCGAGATTGTTTATTCAAACTAGCAAATTACCCAGCGTTGCCTGGATATCAACTATGTTAAACGGTATTTATGCAGATTAGGACCCAAGCTAAAATCGACAGTAGTTTCCGGATGTTTACGTAGACGGAAGCAAAATGCCGAAAATCAAAATGCGAGAAAATAAGCAAACGATAAGTTAGCATTTTAATCGATTGAATCGCGAAATTCACTAATTGGAAATAAAATTGATCAAAGCTATAATGAATCTTAACGAGTTAGCACAGGTTATTACGTCTCCGGAAGGAGTGATTCAATGTTTTTAGGGAAAAAAAACAAACTTTTTCATATAGAAAAAACATTTTATAACCCTAACCCTGACCGACCCCAAGTCAATTTTAGCTTGGGTCCTAATCTGGATAAGTATCTCCTAACCCTAACCCGAACACCGTTTTAACACTTGTTCAGTGATATTTTGTTAAAAAAAAATTTAACGTCTAAAAAAAACAAAAAAACAAACATTCAGCCTCGCTTTGGATTTTTTGGACGCAAACAACCGACTTTTCATTTGGCCTTTTCCGCCCGTGTACATAAACATCCGGAAACTACTGAAGCCAAGTCGGTTGTAGCTTGGGTTCTAATCTGCATAAGTAGCTGCTAAACATTTAAATGCATAAATGCAAAAGTTGAGCACATTTCTCGCACAAACGTTGAAGTCAAAACGTTTTTTTTAATTCAATGATTACTTTGATTTTAATATAACATTGTTTCACAATATTGTTTTATTTCCTGGACAAATATTAAGCATTAGTGTCCAAATGTCTTTTCTTTAGAGGGATCAATCTATTTCTAAATTGCAAGTGAAAAGGCGAATTGTTGTATTTTTTTACGATCACATTTAAAGGATAAATAGATTTGTATAGAAATTACCAACATGTTAATATTTATCTATCTATATGAATAAGTGAGAACGATTTGGTTTTATGTTTACAACAAAGTTATAAATGAAATGTTTATTATTTTAAATTAACATTTCAAATAGCGAACTTTGCAAAGCAATATCGATCCAGGAAAGCCAGCTAGTAAGTAATGAAATTTGAGAAAGCTATGAATCTCCTCATTATTCACCATTGTCTTAGGACTATTGTCCTCATCAAAGTTGATATATTGCGATCGATGTGTCCTCCTACTTTCTTTAAATATATTGTTCATTTATGGTGATGCTCCCACTCCCTCATTTATCCGAGTGTTCAACTAAAGTTCTCCTCTACCTCTCAAACGTTGAGTTAGTCAAGAAGTGAAGAACATTAATTTTCCTCTCCGCAATTGACCAGTTATCGACGTTATAGTATATCGTTCTTGTGGTCTTTTCATCTTACCGGATTCCAGGACAAGAATTCATTTAGTCTGATGGATTATTCAGCTTAGTGTTTTTACTATAGGCAACATCACTTGGAGAAGGTTCACCATTCCTCGTATAAGCCAGTATAGTGTCTTCATACCGAGGGGATCTTATTTGGGCTTTGAATACTATGTTATTTTGAATATTTGGTCAGGGTTTACTTGTAGGGGTGAAGTATCCTCATGTCAGGGTTTCCTGACAAACCCTTGTACAGAGAGACCAAAGACACTGAGGATGGTGTCTAGGAGGTAATTCAAACTCTCCTGTGTAATGGGACCAGATCGGTCCGAGATGATATTGATCACATCTTGACTCTTGCAACTCCCTGCATCTGGAACTTTTAGTTAACAAGCTTTTTTTTCTTTTTTTTTTCTTTTTTTATCTAAGTGGAGAGGCTCATCAATGTGTTTTGAAAATGATGTGAGAAACGTTCTGATTGGTTAATGAACACTAGATTACTTTTTGATTGATGGTCATGTGACCTGGTTATGCAGACATAGTTGTGGTCAATGGTTCTTTGTAATTCCCCTTTCCACTTTTATGTAAGCATAGCTTTAAGAGAAAAAAAAGAAACGAAAAGAGTGAAGCAGATGAGTAGAGAAGGAAAGGCTGTGGCTTTAACGTGTCAGTGACTTGGGCATGTTATAAATGTGCATCGTTCATTGTATTTATTTACATTTAAAAAAAAAAAAAAACGATATCACATTTGATTGATTTCAAAATGTATTCACTGCAGTCGCATACAAATCTTTAATGTTGAAAATTTTGTTATTTTTATACTTTGTTACTTTGCATTCGTGAATCTAGCTGAATCATTTGTTTGCATATTGTATGTTTCAAAGTTTAAGTAACAAATATTCTGCATTAAAAGATTTCAATTAGTCGCATGCTGTCCGCATAACACAATGGACCCACATGGCTTTGAGAGGGGGGAGTTTGACGTATCTTTAATAACCTATTTTGCTTTTTCTCGTTTTGTCGATTATACTACAGTTGTTGTCGATTATTTGCGCGTCTATCAGTGTTTTTTTTACATACTTAAATCGTATTAACCGTCTATTTTAAAATTAATGGACACTCGTGCACACAGTGACGCAAGCAATGTCTTAGAGCGTAGGATAAAGATTCTTAAGCATTTTATTTTAATTTTTATTATCCTTTGGTGTTATTTTATTTATTTTTTTTTGGTTCCTCTATTCAATCTATATCTGTACTAGGTTGACCGACAATGTTGGTACAGCCTAGTAAGAGACATCAATGTACTCAAATAATCAACTTCATAAGTGAACAATACACCTGAATACATAATTCGCATTGTCAAAAACGTAGTAAAAATCAATAAGCATAATGCTGAGGTGTGTGTGTATATGTGTTTACGTCCTTCCTCCCACTACCTGACATGATATAATCAATGACAATCAAGAGAAAATGATATAAGTGGTGGGAGGAGAGGAATAGGTGGAAGGGGAGTATCTTAAACACAAGTCACATAATTTGAAAGTTGTTAGTTCCGTCCCTGTACAGGGCATTTCATTTTATCTTAATAAGGATATTACTAGTAGTAGTAATAGTAGTAGTAATAAAATTGTTGTTTACAGTGCTCAGGTGCACTACAACTCATCAAAAGTGCATGCATAGTACATAGGTTGTTTTGGTTGTTTTGTTTTACGGCATATCAACCCTTTTCAGGTTATTTAATGCTGAATCCGATCATTTTGGTAAAAAATGTTACGCTTCAAATTAACCAATATCTAACAAATGGGTTTTGGACTAAAAGTCATTATGGAAGAATTACATTTATATTGGCTTCTTAGATTAACATTAATTTAAATACTAATCAGTCACCACTTACCAAGGCCAAAAGCAATTCAAGCATAAGGGTTTATGAGATTGTCAATTGGATGAACAATACTAAAAGAGTTAAAAACAATAAATGGACAAAATTCGATTACTTAAGAGGACGGTTTGACAAGTATTTGTTGGCATTGGATTTGTAGATAACCATGTTGTAGTCAGCAGGGAAGGTAATGTGTTCCACAGATGAGAAGTTTTTGACAAGAAACTCTGTTCACGGAAATTCTGTTTGGTTTTAGGTACTGTGTATGGAGGAAATGAATATTCTTTGCAGCGGTGGTAGTCTGACGTGTTCTTGCTGTGAATGTTTTACAAGGGGGGAACCAGAGATTGTAGTAGGGATAAGATATTGGAGCTCAGATTCCCGAGTCTTAAATAAATGTGGATGAATTTGCTAAAATGAAATGAAAAAAGTAATGCTATGTGTGATCATGAAGAGTTTGCATCTATTCTGATATAAATGTATATTATTGGATTGTATCTATTAATAATGGAAGCCATTTTAATCGAGAGCAAAGCCTGTGCCTTCTAAAATGTTTTGCTATTGTAATTGTCTTCAATGTTAACTTGCATATTTATTCTTCTCTCTTTTCCAATGATACAATGCATGGTTCTCTCCCCTTACTATCATGTCAATGCATGTAATTGTCTTTCTGATACTAACAGGTGTTAGGTGTGAAAAAATTGAGCTTATATTACATATTTCCGGGATTCTTATTTTTATTCGAAAATAGTTATACATTGTTTCTGTTATATTTTTCTAATAGGTAAAAAAAAAAAAAAGAAGACATTTAAGTGTCTCTTTAATTTCACTAAATTTTTTTGGCTTCTTGGTTAACTAATATTGCTATTGTACTTCGAATCACTAAACAATAAGTTGAATAAATTTTCTGCCTTGGAATCGGCTGTGGAGTCTGTAGTCCGAACGCTCAACTTTAGAAATTTTATAAAGATCAGACTTGAAAATTTTAAAAATAATCTGGCTGGACATTTTAAACGATATTCCACTGGTATTAATTTAAATATACCATATTATTTCTGATAATGTTTTGATTTTAAAATAGACAGGTGTGTTTGATCTCGGCTCTCCTTAATTCAACAATTTTGTTTTGTCTTTAACGAACAAAATCTCAGAAGATCAATAAAAAAAAAAGAAGCGATTCATGATGAAAAACAAGGTTGGGAAGTTGGTAGCCTAAATATTCCATTCAGAATCCTGAAAATTTAAATTGTCTGGCTCTTAATCCTAAAGTAATCAATTTGCTCTGACTTTGATCTGATTTTGACTTCAGTCCTGCTTTAGGTTTTGAATTGAATTTCTGATGTGAAATAAAATGTCCATCTTTTAAAATTAAACAATTTTAAGATATTAGTTTCATTAAATAAGTATCGATACGAAAAACCTTATCTTTCGTCTGGTTAAATTATCCCTTTGGGAAGGGTGAGGGTAGTTAAGAAATAAAAATTGAGATTTAATGATTTCTTATATGTTCATTTAAAAAAAATAAATGTTACTTTTGTTTGCATGTTGTCCGCAACATTTCCCTGCATTCTCTGTTGCATGGTGTGTACCTGATGTTGTGTTCTTTTTGTATTTCTTCTTGCCTTTCAGATTTCTGACTCTAAACTGGACGCCACGGTTCCCAAACGCAGACTCCGACGTCGCCGCTACTCAGGAACCGAGCGGCAGGTATTGCCGCAGAATGCTGAGGAGGTTTGGTGGAATTTCAGCTTGAAAATATTTTAATTGTTGTAAGGGGGGGGTGCTATTTAGTTAGACCATATCACAGCATGACCCCCTCCCCCTTTTAATTTTATTTTTAATTTAAAACAAAATTATTTTTTATAAATATTTTCAAAAAAGCTGCAGCAAGGAAAACACTTTGGAAGCTTTCACTCCAATTTGTCTTACATGCTTTTTAATTTTTATTTAACCCTAATCTGCTTTTGCTTATTCTCATACATTTTATTTAGGTCAAATTCTCACACCTCATATTAACCTCTGCTTCTAAGATAATTTCTGCCACATCCCTGATTCTTCTTTTTGTCATGGTTTGCATTCCTTACTGGTGACCCTCCTGTTTGTCCTGCAATCCTTTTATATACCGATTATTACTGCATCTAATAATGCTGTAATGCTCCTTTATATTTATTGTTCTCTTTCATATTTTACTAGAAAATACTGGAAAGATTTATCTCAAATACATAATTCAACATTTTGACAAAATATGAAATTTAAATTTAAAACTTAATGAAAATCTTTTTCAATCCTCAAATTTTAAAAAAAGCATATATAGACTAAAGCAATTACGAAAGTTCTGCATGGCTAATCACTGCCTTTTTTCAACAGCAATCGGTTGAATACAAATCTCTCAAAGACTGGCATGTTTTGATCACTTGCAGTCCTCTGCTGACGATGCTTTGTCACGGATTCAGTTACTGACAAGAGCACAAAATTGTCAACATAAGTTGTATCTCATATTAGCAATGTGCTGTTTGAAAAGGATAACACGCTGTTTGTCACCTCCTCTGTCTAGGCTAACTTGTTCGAGGACTGACAGGAAGCTAATGATGTTCAGGGCCTGTCGGACAACATAGTTGAGAGCGAATATATTTTGGCTAGTTATATTGAGCTACAGAGTACAGAGATTTTAAGCTGTGTAAATAGTAATTTAAACTTATTTTTAACCACAGAAAAATCTTTTACGTGGATTGTAGAAAATAGTTTCTTCAAGTTCTCATCACTATTAGCGTCAATATTTTATTTTAATAAATTTTATGAATTAAATTTAATACTTGTCTAAAGATTGATCTTGTCTATATCAAGTAAAGATGATCCCCTCTCATATTTGTTGATTAATAGTTTTATTAACAAAAGGTAGATAAATAAAATCTGTTTCATCAGTTAGGACAAATATTGGTCCATGTTGTTAAAAAGAAAAATTAGTTTCAATCGATTTCATCGACTTTAATATTTAGTCCTGATCAATATTTTATTTTTTTTATCAGTAATAAACAGAGGAAGGCAGAGGAGCTTTCACCCTCAGAAGTTCTGATACTGCTATCCAAATCACCAGGTGCTAATTTATAATGGACAAATATTTGGATATTCACCAATGAAAAAAAGGGAAAGGAAGTCTTCATTTGTCCCTTTGCTTTCTTCTCTCCTTTCTTTCATTGTGTTTGGCTGACTGAAAAGAAAGAATGCTGCATTAGTATTGTTACTCTGATTTTGTCATAAAATGAACATAAACATCTCAATTTACACTATTAAGTAGATTGTTTAGTTTTACTTTTATTTTTCTTACTGTAATCTAAGTAATTTACGGAAATTAGGATCTCGGGTGATGTCAGGTAGTCCTGCTAATAAACAATAAAAAAAAAAAAAAAAAAAAAAATTGCCCCTTTCCCCTTTATAATGTTTGTATTTCAAAAAAATATCTTTGTGTTACTATTGATTAAAACCAAATTTTCAGATCATACATAAAAATGTTCAATATTTAGGAGTGTGTGTGAGGGGTATAGTTTGCTATTATATATATAAGTTTAATATAAAATACCCCCCCCCCCCCCCAAAAAAAAAACAAAAACATTTTCAATAGATAGCAGCTGAAATGAAATCATATTAAGCTTTTTGAAGTTGAAATATTTGTTCGTCATGTCATTTTCCCTTGTATTTTTAACATATGCCATTATTATTTTATGTCCATCTTTAAAGGTTGATTTGAGAAGATAGTAAAAGATGGTGTCTTAAGAGACATAAAACAATGAACAATAATATGCGAATTAAAAACGAAAACATTGCATAATATATATTTTCTCGTGCCAGCATGTAAAACAGATGTTAAACCGAATATGATGATTGCAATCGACAGAGCTAATACCCTCCAGAGTAAGCGACAAAGAATCGCCTGTTCTGTACCCGAAAGCCTGAAAGGTAATATTCATAATGACCAAGCGAATTGATAAAAGCGAGGAGTGTTCACGCATGGAGCAGAATGAAGTAGACAGCGAGAGAAGTAATATCATCGATGACGCTTTATTGTTAGTTCATGAAAGAAATTGAACCAGCTATCGAAAAAATTTGAAAAGCAGTGTTTACCGAACGTCTGCACCCAGTTAGGAGATTGTCCTTAACGTTTTTGTGTTTCTTCCTTTTAATGATTTAAAATCTAGTACCATGAAATCCTGTTTGTCCAAATTTGAAATTGCGCTTTCAACAAATGTTGTAATGATCACCAGGTGTGCTTGCATGAATTCTGACCTAATTCTATGACATCACTACATCGATATCCGAGCAACCATTTAATTTGTTTAATGACTTACCTGAAGGTATTAACTCACCTTTAATGTCAAAGGTTTTCCCCTCAGGTAATCGATTAATCCTCGTCAATCTCTGAAAGCCGTCTCCGGCTCACCGTTCTCTTTCTATTAAGTACGTACGCGCAGATTACAATATATAAACATTAACTTACTCTTATAGATTTGAGCGTGTTCAAAATTGAGCTTGGCATTGAAACAACTATGTTTGGCTAGGATTAAATGGTAGAGGGGGTGTAATCGGAGCTGTGGGGTTGTGACCCAAACGCTCTACTCATTGATCCTTACAACATTTGTGGAAATACTTTTTTACTAATGGGTCACCACTTATTAAGATCAAAAGCCACTCGAGGATAAGAGTCAATGATAAGGATGAAGAATATGAGAGAATTGAAAATGACCAATTAAATGAGTAAAGTTGGATTACTTATGGGGACGGTTTATGACAAGTATTTGAGATTTAACTTGAAGACTGACATGTTGTAATCTGAAGGGAAGCAGTCTCGTGGTAACGTGTTCCACATGTGTCAAGTTATTGGAATGAAACTATTCATGGAAATTCTGCTCGACACTAGGCACATGGATGGATGGAGGAAGGAACGATCTTTTCAGTTGTAGTACGAAGAAGAGTTCTTGCTGTGAATGTCTTACAAGGAGGAACCAGAGATTGAAGCTCAGCCGAGCACTTTTCATGGGAGTAACAATAGAGTAGAGAAAGACTAGCAACGTAAACTTATAAAATTGTGACACAGGCCTCAAATCTGATTCCATTAGTAATAATTCATATGTAATATTATTTAAAGTATTTTGTATTTTGAAGCGGATGAGGATGTTTTTATGACTGAACTCTGTTTTCTTGAAGTGGCTAGAAAATGTGTGCCTCGTGAATCTGTGCAGATCTCAACTCGTGATTTACGATTAGCTTTAGACAATTCATGAGGCACCCATTTTGAAAGCTAGGAACCTTTCTAAATTGTTGAAGTTGATGATGAACAGTTGTATGGTTTGAGGAAAGTTTCATTGTCAATTCTTCAACTGATACTGCAGGGTTTTCTTTAAATGGTGTGTACAAAGAGCTCTCCATCACACTCAACTGGATGGCCTGATCGATCTTCATCTTCAAGGGTGAAATTTCCATTTCTGAATGTTGTAAACCATCTTCTGCACGTTTTTTCATTCAGACATTCTTATCCATAAGCTGACTATTTAGATTCGCTTCAGATGCTGAGTTACGTTTTTTAAACTCAAAAAACATTGTGGCTCAGATGCTCCTTGGATCCTATTATGTTTTAAGGGATTTCAACAGTGAAATTTTTAATAATTTTTAAGTTAAACGTATCTGAATACATTATGATATATAAATATTATTTAATTTTATTAACACATCAGGTCGGAGGATTTACTTAAAGCACTGCACTTTCCCAGCATGAAGGTTATCCTAAAGATAAATCGATTACGCTGGTATGATTATGTGGAACGTTCACCCTCCTGGATAAACCGTTGCAGAAGCATGAATGTCTTAAATCGCAGGAAGGTTGACCGGCTAAGGAAAACTTGGAAGCAAGTAATTGGACAAGACCGCACAGAGTGGAATTTGGAGACTGTTAACCTGCTGAACCATGAGAAGTGTAGAGTGAGCTTGCATAATATTAGTAAACGTCTGATCCCTGAACAAGGGAAAACTGACGTTAAATGAATAGAAGATTAGATATTCCTATTTCCTATTAAATTTCAGAAAATTAAGACCTGGCCAGAACTTATGGGGTTACTTAATAAAAAGTGATGCTTACCGTTCCTTAGTCAGTTGTCTAATTATACCACTTACTGACGAACGAAGCCGATGTAAACAAGATTTCTCATACCAACTGAAACCATGGGTATCAATAGCTAATCGAAATATTACAATATGTTATAATCTGAAATTTTGTAGTACTAACAAGATAATCTGGCGTTGCTCGGGATTGAATGGAGATCACTATGTATCTTTTCACTATGCTCATCACACCATATTACTAACCCCTGCTCCCTTTTCGCTCCCTAATAGTCGGAAGAAGTTGAAATGTTGGAAAACTCTCTGAATGAGTGTCTATACATATGGTTTAAATTTCATTAAATTCGGATATACACATTTTAAGTTTTAAGGGGGTTATGTCTACATGGGTCACTTAAAGGTGGGGGTACATAGAGATTTGAGACCACTTTCATTGTCTCCCCCCAAAAAAAAATTTTTTTTATACATATAATTTAAATTTCATGAAAATAGGATAGACCCACCCCCCTGCCATCTTAATTAGGAAATAAATCCTTCACTCTATTTCCATAATGAGACGATTTTTTTCCCTTTTTATACCGATTGATACATATTTTTCTTTGTTCTATTTTTTAAAATTTCCACTTTAAGATATTCTTTATATTTCGTTTTTTGTTTTTTTAACTGTAGACGTATTTTTATATGAATATTAGTGCAAACACTGTTCCATCATTTTTGAAGGAGGGTGTACACTCGTTTATACATATTTGGTTGCATTTATTTTCTTTAGCTTTTTAAAAAAAATATTTGCACTCATATTGTGTACTGAATAAACCTTGAAATTTCCTACCACTCCTCTATTAATCAATCTTTGATTACTTAAACCCAGGTTATTTAGACTTTCTTTAATCTTACCTATTAAACATATCTAATGTACTTTTGGTTTTCTATATCAGTCACATTATTTATATCTTCTTTGCATTCCATTTACCTTGAATTGTGCTGTCAATAATATCTTGTGTGTGTATATATATATATATATATATATAGAATTATTTCATGTACCCACATAAAATGTTATAAAGAGATATATTACATATCGATTTTCAGTATTTAATTCAACAGTGCTCAATACATGAATAGAGCTAGTTAGTAAGTTATGAAAATATATTTATGACAGTTAAACTACACAGAGGCGTCCGCGTTTTATCTCCATAGAGAATCGTCAGGCTAAATTATATATATATACAGGGTGGACCAAAATAAGGGTCCTATCTTTAAATTTGAATAACTTGAATTTGAATAACTTCCACAAAATAAAAGTTAAACTCACCAAACTTTATGTGTGTGTAGACTGACCCTTCCGAGATTTTTTGAAATAAACAAAACAAATTTTAGCCGAAAAACACTTAAAACTTACAAAAACTAAAGTATTGTTTTTTACACTGTTTTGAGTTTTTTAAGCAAAAATAATGTTTTCTAAATGAGGGTACGTTCCTTAGGGCTAATACGGCTCATGCTTGCTTCGGAAGGGGTCCTTTACTTATTCTAAAAAAAAAAAAAAAAAAAAAAAATGAATAAATAAAAAAGTTATGAATTTTTAAAAATAGGACCCTTATTTTTGCCCACCCTGTATATATATATATATATATATATATATATAGAATTATTTCATGTACCCACATAAAATGTTATAAAGTGATATATTACATATCGATTTTCAGTATTTAATTCAACAGTGCTCAATACATGAATAGAGCTAGTTAGTAAGTTATGGAAATATATTTATGACAGTTAAACTACACAGAGGCGTCCGCGTTTTATCTCCATAGAGAATCGTCAGGCTAAATTATATATATATATATATAATTTATATATATATATATATATATATATATATACTATATATATATATATATATATAGTAAGTTATCAAAATATATTTATGACAATTAAGTTACAGAGGCGTCAGCATTTCATTGCTGTTAGGGAACCGTATGGAATTCATGTTACTGATTGTTTTTTATATATCCATGTGGTATTTAGTCTAGCTAGCTAACCAATCCGATTTGTTGTTATTCCCCCCACCGGGTTAATGTTTTCACTAGTCAATGGCTGAGCTTCTATCAAACAAAGGTACGGCTGACCGTTACTTGACATCTTTTTTGTTTTGTATGGGTATGGCGCACCCCTTTTCGAGTTAATATATTATATCTCTTTATAATAGTGTATGTGTATACATGAAACAATAATTATATAAAATATATATGTAGTGGAAAATAAAAACATAAGACTTACCCATAATACCAGACCAGGCCATGTGGAACAACAGAGTTAAAGCAAATGGCTGGTTTTATAGAAAGGAAGTACCAAATGATCATGTGACCTATTTTGCATTGCATGATGGGAGTTCCCATAAAGAGGACAGGAAAAGAGAAAGCGCACTTCTTCTTTGGTTCTTCCTGGATTGAGACCAGTGAAGGTGGAGGTCGGATTTGGTGCTGTCAGAAGAGTGAAGTTTGAGTTCAAGTTGGTGTTTGCAGACTAGTGACTGTTTTGGGTCGGATTGGGTGCCCTCAGAAGAGACATTTTGGTGTTTTCGGACGACAATATATATATGTTGTGAGGGCTATTTGAGGACATTTTTAGTATGTAAAATAAGCAACAATAATTTAACAAAAAAATATATATATTTAAATCGAATTGACACGAATAGTCCTAATTACACTTCTTTATCTAATTTTTCTCTGAATACACGTTTGGCTTCAATTGTAGCAGAGAGCAAGCAGGAGGAGCAGCCGACTGCCGTGAACGAAGACACTTGTCTTCGTCTATCAAAGAGGCATTTGGTTTGCTGCCGGCGTGAACCCAGAAATGCCCACTTATAAAAAATTTAATTTTCCGAAAGTAAATAGCAGCAGGCTTTGGCTTATGCCACACATGGCTCATTAGCAGAAGTGAGATTTTGCCGATATAAAGGACAGGACAAACGTGATTTTGAGAGATGCGTTGGTCGGAGAAAGTGAACGAACGAGAAAGGCATACTGTTTCCACTAATTTATTTTTATTCGTCTCCTCTTTTATTTTCCCGGCTTCTACCACATTGCAAACAGCCTTATTAAATACCGACATAGTTATTTACCAGCAATGCTTCTAGCAAACTACCATACCCTATATATATATATATATATATATATATATATTTGTTGAATATAAGAGACAACTCATGTCTAGATATCCTTTGGTAGATCCTTTCAATAGTCCGAATCAGGATCTTAGTTTCGGAGGAGAATTGGCTGATGAATTTGCCATAGTTTGGATTTGTCTCCCAAGTACTTTCACACCCATCCGGGTCCATCTTCAGGGGAATGAGGTTAATCAGGTACAGACCATGGCAAATTCATCAGCCAATTCCCCTCCGAAACTAAGATCCTGATTCGGACTATTGAAAGGATCTACCAAAGGATATCTAGACATGAGTTGTCTCTTATATTCAACAATACTTGCCTGCAAGAGAAGATACTGCCTAGATTATATATATGTCTGTGTGTGTGTACCCGTTTTATCTCCCTATTTCATAACACTTCAGCCAGTGTAAATGATCTCTTTGTTTGACTAGCTGGATATGACATCGCAATCTCTTTTGCCTAGATTATTTATTTCAGACCCTAGACCAGTCACTTAGTTTTTCCCTCTAACATCCGGTAGTGAGGCCGCAGTTTAAGAGTTTTGTAGAGTCATCTCTCTATTAATATTACTCCCAGGTCCATTCTGACCCCTCACGACCCTATCTATGTGTTAAATAGAATCTGTCATAGATATATCATGAAACTGCATCTGGCAGTATGCACATGACTTTACAGTAGAACGATTAGTTCAACCAAACACCATGAATAAACATAAACGAAGATATTAAAAACTTTAAACATAAAATGTTTTTTATCAAAATGAATGGATTCAGCATTACATACCCCCACAAAGGGTTGACAGGTCATCCTTCCCAAGTTTCACTTTCTTTTGTTGAGAAGGGGTCAGTTTATTGTTAATCGTCTGAGACGCCCCTATCAGTGAATGTCAATGCCCAGGCATTTTTTGTAAGCCAAAATGCACTTCTCCTAGTGAGCTAGCTTTTCAAAACCTCCCCTGATCTTGTCTAACCTCCTGAAGAAGAGGTAAATAATGCACCAAAAAGGATATGTCGAAAAAGAAAATGATCCCCCCCCCCCCGCAAAGAAAATAATAAAAAAAATAAATAAAAATTGAATATAAGAGACTCACAGAATGGATTCTGTAAAATGTGTACTCCACCCCACTTTTTTTTTTTTGACATTTGCCATCAAATATCAGGATGGGAAGATTAGAGTAAAATGAAAATTAATTAAAAATAAATTTAAACGAACAGAAACTGACCACTATTGATACGGGATGATCCAATTCCAAACATATTGACGATACAATATGGTGTCAGAAAGAAGGATAAAAAAAGATTGAATATGAGACTCAAACAGAATAGATTCTGTAAAATCTGCACATAAAGTTTGATTTGAAATTTGAATATTATATATATTTTTTTTAACTTGCCATTAAAATTTCTAAGTACCAGTAAAAAACAAGAAAGAAACTTCCCATCATGAATTCAATCTAATATCATTCGTTGATAATCTAAAAATGAGGTGACTGAAAGAATAATATCCCTAATATTGTTTGCATGTGAACTTTCCTGGTGTCTGCTTTCTTTGTTTCCTCTGCAGGAGATCTCCATTGCGGTGATTGCTTCCTTAAGTGTATTCCATTGTACTGTATGCTCTGTTGTTACCTTTTTTTATTCTTTGTCCTAACAGCATGATTATTTTTTCTTTGATCACAGCCTGTAGCTTCTGGGGGAGTTAAATACTGTACCCCACTCCACTTTCGCTTTTTTTCCCTGACATCTACCATTTAAATATCGGGGTGGGAAGATTAGAGTAAAAAAATAATAATTTCATAATTTCACGAATTCCACCTAACCTGCATTTTAAAGTTCTTTTTTTCTTAATTTAATTTAAATTTTATTTTATTTAAACTGTTTTTAATGTTTTGCCGTTTTTTTCCTGTTAATTTTAAGGAAATAATTACAATGATAAATTGTTTTATTTAACAGAGGGATCCAAACACTTCAATTGTACTCGCTCTATGGAATCGGCGACCATTTATCGATCATGTTAAAAAGGAATATTTATTCAATTTTATAAATAGCTACACATGTGTTGGGAATATTTTATTCTTTTCATGTGAGAACCATTGTTTGGATTCTTTTAACAATGATTGGAGATATTTCAAATCTCCAATCATCGCTAAAAGAATCCTAAACAAACAAAAACTGACCACTATCCGTACTGGATGACCCAAGTCCAAACATAGTCATGATACTACACTGTATCAGAAAAAAAGATAAAGCAAAATTGTTGGTTAACAATAACATTTACGTTTATTTACAGTTTGCCGGTGTTAGTAATGCCAACTAGATATTAATTGTATGTTGCAGAGTTGATATGAAGGTAGATGAAAATATGCACAAAGAACATAACTTAGAAACTTCGTTTCTAGATATGAAATACAATGTTCCATAAAAATGTTGCATTTCAACCTTGTCAGACATGCAGAAAACTAAGTTGCCGTCATTATTACAAAAACGTGTCAAAATTCACAAGTATTATCCATACCGTGTTAGCTGCTTGTTCTTGGATGTGCCCCTTCTGTGATACTTCCAGACTGAGGGCTTGTCATCCTGAAATCAAAGTTCCTTTTTTATACTCTCAAAAGGACGAAGTCAAAACAAAACTGACAAAACCAATGTAATGGACAGAGCCAATCGATGAAAACGACAAAAAATAGTCTGTGCCATACATGAAAGCTTGGAATGGAAATTTGCATAGCGTCCAGGCGAACTGAGTGAAAGAAAGTTGAGAATGAAAATAGAACTAACTAGACAGCGGCAGGAACGACGGCTTATTGTGAGAAGATTGCCCCGGATCTTTCGGTTTTGTGCATTGCTTTCTCACAGACACAACGTTTATTCGACTTGATCTTCATTCTAAATCATTGACCAGTTGGATGAGGGGAGGCAGATCGATAATTACTGTTCAATCATATTCTGTCAGCCTATCGCATTTTCTCATGTTCCCATGTTGCGCGCTTTCAAGGAACTAACTGTTTTGCTCTCTCTCTCTTAGAGCTATGTGACCTCATATCTGTTTCTATTAATTCCCACAGTCAAGTAATCCTAAACTTTAATTCAGCAAGTTGACCGCAACTGAACTTTCATTTTCTGTTTTTTCAACTGTATACTAGTGGGTTTACTGTCCTATATTAAACAAAAATACGAAAATGACAAGTTGTTATGGAGACAAAAAATGAATTAATGAACAGAAATGTAAAATTACTTCCATGTAAGAGAACCCACAAAGTCTGTTGCCGTTTTAACTTTGTTAAAAAAACTGTCGGACAAAACGTTCATTCCATTTGAAAGTCGTGCCTATAGGAGACAATCTAGTCTTTGAATATATGAGGAGTATGAGAGTACCAAACATTCTCTGTCCGCATTTCCGCTCCATTGAACAACCTGCCAGAAGAGGTTATGACAACGACTACCATATCTAGGTTTAAAATGGCCTTGAACAAAAATTCAGACTGGATGTGGATGTAGATACCCGTATGTTTATTTAGCTTGCTGGATTTTACTTTTTCTTTTTCCCCATAATAAATTTGATTTCATTTGAAATCATGTGACATCATTAACCTTCCAACACAGCGTTAGTTACTTATATTTCCTATACAGTTCTCTTTCGACCCAGGACTGTTCCCTGCTCGATTGTGTCTCTGATAGTATTGATGCAGTACTCTCTTTAGATCTGAACGCCCAAATACATGTATTTGGAGATTTTAATGTTCACCACAGTAATCAGCTTGGTTTCTCGGTCTATACAGATGCAGCTGGTAAAAGTATGCATAGTTTCTCTATTGCACACTCCCTTTTATTGTCACTTTCCCGACCCACTTCTCAAGCTGTGAGGATCAGCAAGCTTCACTTCTTGATCTATTCTTAACTACACTGCCCGAGGATTGTGGGACAGTTCCATAGCCTACTCGAGAGACGGATCATCTTGTGATAATGCCTAATATCACCCTAAAATTTCGACCCCCAAGCTGGAGAGCTTTTGCTCAAAACGACGAGATACTATAAATGGGCTGATTGGGAATCCATCAGAGATCATGTCAGAGATGCCCCCATGAAGTATAACCTCTTCTCTCCCTACTGAACAGTGCGCAAATGATGCAACTGAATGGGTCAAAGGCATAGAAGCACATGTTCCCATGTGGAAATTCTTTGTCCTCAATGGTTTACTGCAACCTGTGCAGGTCCTATTGCACATAGGCAGCAAGAATTCTGTCGATTCAACCGCCATAAGTCAAATACAAATACACAGAATTTTATAGCATCAAGAAATCATTGTAAGCCGCAGCTAAGAGTAGATATACCGAGATGACCAGAAAACGCATTGAGTTGCTAAAAGTACGAACTTTCGATTTCTGGAAATTTTTATTTTGTTTCATCAAAGAATGACTTCCTGTTCCTTCCCTTCACATATACACTCGGTCGGTATCTTTCTCTTAATTTTGGCTGGGTTAAAACTGGATGGAAATGTTGGGAAAAAGTTGTTTTTTTGTGCTGTTCTTTTTCCACACACCGACACACGAGGAGGGAGCATGACTTCCCCCAGGTTGGGAAATTTATCTCGATTTCAGCTTTTTTTGCCATAAGCTACTCACATCCCTGAAAACTGTTTCTTTTGCTTTTTATTTTCGCCGCAGTGAGCGCAGCACACACGTATTCAACACACAATTTTAGTGGCAATGTGCGTGAGTATGTGCGCCAACTGGTGATGTTATGGTGATTAGAGAACAAATCAGAGTGTACCCAATTCCACTTCTAAGCTGTTTTGAATCACACAAATAAGGCACACTGAGATGGCGGTCGCCATAATAACAGGGAAAGGGCACAATGGACATCACCGCACAAAATGAGATTGAAAAATCGTAACAGTATCTGTTCTTGACTGTCGAATAGCTGAAAGTATACTGTCAACTTTCTTCTTCGACTCCGCCTGGACTGCTTCTATGCTGTCACTATGTATTTAGATGGCTGACCATTTGCAAGTTTTGAGGACCAATACCAATCTGTAAATACAACAAACCTAACAATCTTGGACCGTTTGCTGTGATCTGTGCCAACATTACAATGATCGGCGATAACAAATCGAATTCAAAATTGTTAGACCTCTAAATATTATAGGCTCTATCCAGTGATTGTATATTTGTGGTGAAGAAAAGGTATTGCATGGAAATAATGTTAGTGTGTAAAAATGTACATAGATATTGTAGTGGAGAAATAAGTTTTCTTGGGATTCGACTTTGGCAGACTATTCTCATCAGTTATCTCCTCTTCAAATATTGATAGATCGGAGACAATGATTTATCACCATAGGTGGCAGCACTGTTACCAATCTTTTAATTGCAATAGACGCATTCACTAATTTGCATACGAATGGTTGAGCATCATTGATTAACCAATAAATCTTACAGGGAAGGTAACGGATATATAATGGATATTTTGTTAGTTGCAGTAATTGTGAGTGTTGACGTGTGGAGGGCCGAAGATGATTGTGGTAGATAAGGTTGGGGAGTGATTTTCAGGGACATCTGTGCCAGAGTTGGGAGAGCAATATATATATATTTTTATATATATATATATATATATATATATATAAACTTTTCTTTAATTTTTTTTTTTTTTATCAGTATTGAATGTAACATTTGTTTTTTTAAATCTATTAATGCAAGATGATTTTTCTACTATGGCTAAAGATAAATTTAGTGTAACTTTCTGATTTTTTTCGTTTCACTAATGTTTGCATTGATTTTAATTTTTTTTTTTTTTTTTTCACTAAAAAAATATTTCTATCTTCATGAAGGTCATAAACTATGTCGTCTCTTAGTTTGTTCTCAGATTGCTGCAGCTTTGAGAACTTGAATATGAACTTAGATCTGATGACTTCAGAGGCAGATTAAATCTGGACCGTGTAGGGAGATATGTGTAGAACAGAAGACTTTGTTGGCTGATCACATTGAAAGAATAAATGAGTGCTTCAGTTAGTAGATACAGAACAGTTGAGGTAGCAGGGTCAGCTGGCAGGGGAAGGCCAAAGAAAACATGAGAGGAAGTGATAAGGATGTATTTGAGAGAAGGAAGGATAAATAAACCAAATATGATTATGTGGAGGAGGAGGAGGTAAAGGAAGAGGGGGAGGAGGAGGATGTTAAATATGGATAACAATAATGAATCCATAGGAAGGTCCTAATTCTTGCTGATGAATTATCGGGAGCAGTGGCCATTAATCTGTGAACAACAGTTTAAGAATTTTCTAAAATGTTTGCTGTTTCAACGACAACCGTATTTTGTTTACCAAAAGCAATAGATAAGTTAAAGAAACGGTGAAAATGTGTTCCGCATGAACTTCATGAAGTCCAGAATTTGTGCCATCTTTAAGTTTGCTTGTTGCATACTTGATGGTTACTGTGAGTAAGCTTTGCGAACTGCGATATGAAGTTTTACAGCAATTCCCTGATAGATTACCAGTTAATCTTTGCTGTACACCAGCAAGGAACTGTTTAGCAATGAAGAAGACTTCATCATTTCAGTTACTGACCACTAATCCTAAAGATTTCTATAGCTACAACATCTATAAATGGGAATTCAGAAGTCTATGACTTCAAACGTTAAACATCTTATGATGTCTATGATTTATATATGTCTTATATCATCTATGATAATTTGAAGTCTGACTAGACTTCAAACGTTAAACATCTTTAAATGGGAATTCAGAAGTCTATGACTAGACTTCAAACGTTAAACATCTTTAAATGGGAATTCAGAAGTCTATGACTAGACTTCAAACGTTAAACATCTTTAAATGGGAATTCAGAAGTCTATGACTAGACTTCAAACGTTAAACATCTTTAAATGGGAATTCAGAAGTCTATGACTAGACTTCAAACGTTAAACATCTTTAAATGGGAATTCAGAAGTCTATGACTAGACTTCAAACGTTAAACATCTTTAAATGGGAATTCAGAAGTCTATGACTAGACTTCAAACGTTAAACATCTTTAAATGGGAATTCAGAAGTCTATGACTAGACTTCAAACGTTAAACATCTTTAAATGGGAATTCAGAAGTCTATGACTAGACTTCAAACGTTAAACATCTTTAAATGGGAATTCAGAAGTCTATGACTAGACTTCAAACGTTAAACATCTTTAAATGGGAATTCAGAAGTCTATGACTAGACTTCAAACGTTAAACATCTTTAAATGGGAATTCAGAAGTCTATGACTAGACTTCAAACGTTAAACATCTTTAAATGGGAATTCAGAAGTCTATGACTAGACTTCAAACGTTAAACATCTTTAAATGGGAATTCAGAAGTCTATGACTAGACTTCAAACGTTAAACATCTTTAAATGGGAATTCAGAAGTCTATGACTAGACTTCAAACGTTAAACATCTTAAAATGGGAATTCAGAAGTCTATGACTAGACTTCAAACGTTAAACAAACAAAAACAAAAAACTCAGTTCGGTTCAATTCCTGTAGAAGCACAAAAACCCTCTGTAACTTTGAGCTCCAATGAACGAAAACAATTCGGCTCACCGCAGAATCTCACTCGACACTCATGTTTCTCGTTCACCTGTTCTTCTGATTTTCTTGTCTTTTTATTAGCAGATTTTCCCTCAGTTAATTCCGCTTAACCAATCAGAAAAAAACATAATCTGCTGGCTCACTATTTGTCATGATAATTAAATCTATTATTATTGTGCAGCAACCAGTAGATTTGTTACTTCGAGGTTGTGAGTTCAATCCTCACTAGAAAACTAGTAAGCCAAAACTTATTTCCCTTTCCATCTGCAAGCCTGGCAAAGGCGGACCATCTTACTGCGGGGAAGAACTAAGTCCGAGCCACCTCCACCGCTCGATTCTGGCTCAAGATCATCATATCCACCATAACATCTTATCATTGGAAAAGTGAATGGCGTTTTCGTTAAATGATTCTTGTTTTAGTTATCCTACAAATTTTGATTTTGATTTAAAAGAAAAAAAAAAAGAAAAAAAAAGAAAAAAAAGTTGCATGTCACATGTAACAACTTAATATGTGCATATATAATTAAGAAAAACAATCTTTCAAAATTGGAACAAAACTGAATTAAGGCAACAGATCTTGAACAAACAATGGGCTCGATATATTTTTAGATAGAGCTATATCAATAATGATAATAAATTGTACTTAGCTTAACCCTTTATTGCAGTTTCACAGCATGACCAATCATCAGAAGTGTTCCTGACTGGTCTGGAACTACTTGACTAGCCAGACATTAGAGACCAGTTAGGGACACTTCTGATGAGTGGTGATGCTGTGAAACTGCAGTAAGCTTTAAGTTTAGTACAATTTATTAACTTATATATAGCTTGGGAATTTTTCAATATTTAATTTAATAATGTCCAATACATTAGTAGAGATTTATAAAAATGGCTACATAAATGCAATCATTTTTTTTAAATCATAGATCTTATAGCTTGATGAGATCTATCATTCAAATATGATTGCATTTCTATAGCCATCTATTATATAAAGGGCAGTTGTGTGTGTGTTCGGCTAAAGGTTAAAAAAAAGTACAAAACAAAGATCCACAAATTTGGTATATTCTTGATCAACATTGCCTGGAATGAATAATATTTAAAATTTAGAAAAAATTATCATTCTTTGATCCTAAACTGGCACAGATTTGGTGGGGTGTGGGGGTGGCTGTTTTCCAGCCACTAACTAAAGGGAAGTAACTCTGATTTTTTTCAGAGTTAATTCCCTTGTGCCGACACATTCCTTGGTGTGTATGTGTCCGTCTAGAGAGAGGAATGGGCTGGACAAAGAAGAGAAGAGATAGAGAGATAGATAGATGTTACACTTTTTCCCCGGGCAACGCCAGGTCGCCCTGCTAGTTCACTATATAACTGTTTATCAAGCTTATTTTTAACAACTTTGATTTCAGTTAACCGATTCTTGAATTGATCTTTTGTTATGTTTGCTATTGTCATGAGACTTGTTTCAAATTATCTTCAAATGTTGGTACCATTGTAGATTTAGTCTGTCATTTTAGAATGTGAATATCAAAAATTCAAAAAAAAAAAAGTTGTTTTTCTTTCTTTTTTGTTTACAATTTTCTTGCATGTCTGCTCACATTTTACCTTTTCAGATCATAGAATCAAAAGCATTGCTGAACATACAAGTTGTAAGTAGGAATGGCAACAAAGTAGCTCCATCTTCTATCCTCCCGCTCCCCTCTAGGGGACACTCTTTTTTTCTCTTCACTTCTAGTCCATTACTAACAACTTGCCAACTGACCACACATTTGCCAACTGACCACACATTTGCTAACTATACACACACACTTTAGTCTTGATTTATAAATTAAAAGCACACACTTTCAAGCAGAAAGCTTATTTTTATGCTGTTCGGTGATTTTTCAGACACAAACCATCAGCCAACTATAGCGAGAAATATCAAGATAGCTTTTGTTGTTGTATAGCTTTTCACATAACGTGACATTGACGTAGCTAGTATATTTGATTGAAGGAGATTATTACCAAATAATTATTATATCGCCTTGTTGTCTTTTCCTGTTTCATGTGTCATGACTACTTGAACATAAAATGAAAAGTGACATAGAAATATATGGAAAGATGAACATTAATAGAAATGATTTTGTTCGACAAGTTTTTATTCTATGTGGATTTATAATTATAAAAATATATTAAAAACAAAAAACGGAATGAAATTTCACGCTTTCTTGGATTTATACATTATTTATACACATATTGGCACGTGCCATCTAGTCACTGGAAAATGTGGTGAAAATTATGACAGCTCTTAGCATGACACAGTAAAGAAAACAAAAAAAAATTAATCTGGCTTCTTTTCAAACCAGTCAGAACTCACATGGGAACTTATAAGAGTAATCAAACGTGGAACAAAGTAATAAGTTTTAACATTGAGATAAAGATCACCAACATATATACAACAGAATCATAAGTTCATAGACGGATTATGGACAGTTTGAATGATTGACTTTTTTTTCTGGAGAGATAGAATTTAAAAAAAAATACATTGGTTCCCCCGAAACAACATGCCGTAATCTTGATGTAAACAAGCAAGGTCTGGATGTCTTGAAGATAGGTTTATACATATTTTTGTGTCAGTGCATGCTGGCAGACATCTGTCTCTTTACTTTCTGCCTTAACTTTTAAAGTTTTTTTCATTGGAGAAAAGTGTATCAACAGTTAGAAGGGTTGAGATACTTCAATGTACTTATCTTGGCGACAAGGTAACAATTCCTGGCTTTCATAGCCGACTGTGTCTTGTCTATATGAGTCTTTCATTCTCAAATGCCATTCACTTGGAGCACTTGGTTCTGATCACAGTTCGCACACTCCTGTCTTTGGTGGCGAACAAAATCTGATTTTATTTGTCCACCTCGGGCGTTTTATGTTTCTTCTCCATCTCTTCCTCCTCCTTATCTCTTGTGATGACTTCGCTGTAAACCGTTGTTTTTCTCCTTCTTTTTTGAGCTTTTTTTTCTCTAAAGTGCTTTGTCGACTAAATCCTATTTCATTCACTCAAATTATTTTGCGTGACATAGCACTTCATCTTTTTAGTTTCATTTTCTATCTTTACTCTCAACCCCCCCCCCCCCCGATATATACATATCTCACAATGTAGTCTGTATCTACTCATAACCCAAGTAATCTCCTTTTTCTTTTTTTGTTTTAATATAAATTTCTTTCTAAATATAATTATTCATTTTCTGATAAAAATCACATAAAATGGAATGGCTTCTCATCTGTCATTTTTATTAATTTTCATTTGTTTAAACAAACTTTTATTTTAATACTTTAATCACCCCCAAACAAGGCATATTGCCACTGAATCACAAGGAACTACTATGATTAGGGGTCAGATTTATAAGGGGCATTTTAAGTGGGGAGTCGTGCAGCAAGATGTTTGTTCACATTACATTTAAGTTTCTACATGTTCGTACAGTCGGGAGCAGGGAGGAAATTCGAAAGGCAAGGGGTTTGAGGAAAGAAGCTATTAGAGTAGAAAGTTTTCTATCATCTGGGGACCTCTACTGTGAAGGGGTGTGATTTTGCTGCTAGTCAGGTTGGTTGGGGGTATTTATGTTGGAGGGGGGGATTTAAGTTCGTCAGCATATTCCGTGGAATTGTAAAACAATCTGTAAAAAGATGCAAATGTTTTTTTTTTCTATGATAGAACAAAAAAAAAGTGAAAATCTGAATATTCGTTAATATGTATAATAAGTCCGGTTGACTTTTGCACATTGTTTTTAGTTTCAAATCAACTTTAGACAAATCAAGATAGTTGAGATTAGGAAGAAAAACTAACAGCAAATCTTTTACCATCATTTGAGGAAACGTAATAAAAATTTAAAAGAAAATCACCATTCTAAAATGCATAAAAAATCCTTTTTTCCAATATTTGAAAAATTGTGCGATTTGGATAATAAAAGCAGAAAAATCGATTATATCTTAATGATTATATCTTAATGATTAGTCAAAAATAAATGTCTTCAAGGGTAGAATTTAGGAATAGAATTAAATGTCTTCAAAGGTTAGAATTTAGGAATAGAATTAAATGTCTTCAAAGGTTAGAATTTAGGAATAGAATTAAATGTCTTCAAAGGTTAGAATTTAGGAATAGAATTAAATGTCTTCAAAGGTAGAATTTAGGAATAGAATTAAATGTCTTCAAAGGTTAGAATTTAGGAATAGAATTAAATGTCTTCAAAGGTTAGAATTTAGGAATAGAATTAAATGTCTTCAAAGGTTAGAATTTAGGAATAGAATTAAATGTCTTCAAAGGTTAGAATTTAGGAATAGAATTAAATGTCTTCAAAGGTTAGAATTTAGGAATAGAATTAAATGTCTTCAAAGGTTAGAATTTAGGAATAGAATTAAATGTCTTCAAAGGTTAGAATTTAGGAATAGAATTAAATGTCTTCAAAGGTTAGAATTTAGGAATAGAATTAAATGTCTTCAAAGGTTAGAATTTAGGAATAGAATTAAATGTCTTCAAAGGTTAGAATTTAGGAATAGAATTAAATGTCTTCAAAGGTTAGAATTTAGGAATAGAATTAAATGTCTTCAAAGGTAGAATTTAGGAATAGAATTAAATGTCTTCAAAGGTAGAATTTAGGAATAGAATTAAATGTCTTCAAAGGTTAGAATTTAGGAATAGAATTAAATGTCTTCAAAGGTTAGAATTTAGGAATAGAATTAAATGTCTTCAAAGGTTAGAATTTAGGAATAGAATTAAATGTCTTCAAAGGTAGAATTTAGGAATAGAATTAAATGTCTTCAAAGGTAGAATTTAGGAATAGAATTAAATGTCTTCAAAGGTAGAATTTAGGAATAGAATTAAATGTCTTCAAAGGTAGAATTGAGGAATAGAATTAAATGTCTTCAAAGGTAGAATTGAGGAATAGAATTAAATGTCTTCAAAGGTAGAATTGAGGAATAGAATTAAATGTCTTCAAAGGTAGAATTGAGGAATAGAATTAAATGTCTTCAAAGGTAGAATTGAGGAATAGAATTAAATGTCTTCAAAGGTAGAATTGAGGAATAGAATTAAATGTCTTCAAAGGTAGAATTGAGGAATAGAATTAAATGTCTTCAAAGGTAGAATTGAGGAATAGAATTAAATGTCTTCAAAGGTAGAATTGAGGAATAGAATTAAATGTCTTCAAAGGTAGAATTGAGGAATAGAATTAAATGTCTTCAAAGGTAGAATTTAGGAATAGAATTAAATGTCTTCAAAGGTAGAATTTAGGAATAGAATTAAATGTCTTCAAAGGTAGAATTTAGGAATAGAATTAAATGTCTTCAAAGGTAGAATTTAGGAATAGAATTAAATGTCTTCAAAGGTAGAATTTAGGAATAGAATTAAATGTCTTCAAAGGTAGAATTTAGGAATAGAATTAAATGTCTTCAAAGGTAGAATTTAGGAATAGAATTAAATGTCTTCAAAGGTAGAATTTAGGAATAGAATTAAATGTCTTCAAAGGTAGAATTTAGGAATAGAATTAAATGTCTTCAAAGGTAGAATTTAGGAATAGAATTAAATGTCTTCAAAGGTAGAATTTAGGAATAGAATTAAATGTCTTCAAAGGTAGAATTTAGGAATAGAATTAAATGTCTTCAAAGGTAGAATTGAGGAATAGAATTAAATGTCTTCAAAGGTAGAATTGAGGAATAGAATTAAATGTCTTCAAAGGTAGAATTGAGGAATAGAATTAAATGTCTTCAAAGGTAGAATTTAGGAATAGAATTAAATGTCTTCAAAGGTAGAATTTAGGAATAGAATTAAATGTCTTCAAAGGTAGAATTTAGGAATAGAATTAAATGTCTTCAAAGGTAGAATTTAGGAATAGAATTAAATGTCTTCAAAGGTTAAAATTTAGGAAAAAAATATTTTGTAAATCATTACTATATCATATGCGAACTATGAGTGTATCCGAGCCCTTATATTCTAAATCGATCCACTCTAGTATGTAATTCTTTATCAGCTTTTGGAATGATAGACTGAAGACCAAATATAATGAATTTTCTAATGTTTTTTTATTTCATGATTTTTTTTTCATAATACTTCAGTATTGTTTCATATAATAATCATATCTTGCCTGGAAAACACTTTGTATCAAAATATTTTCACTCAGTCTATTCTTGAATACTCAGTTATTTAGTATTATTTAGAAAGTTAAAATGAAGCAAATGACTCCTATTTAACTAATATATATATATATATATATATATATATATATATATATATATATATATATATATATATATATATATATATAAATAGAAAACAAAGTATTGTGTAGATTCGGCACTTTAATTATGGTATCAGCTGAAAGGAAAAAGTTTAGCCTGTCACCATATTTGACGTCACTCAAACTGTTATTTTATTTTAATACAAATGAATCTTATTTTGAAAATGTTTTAAAATTTGGAATGGAATGTCGGATCTAGGCACGCTAAATCTCTTTCAGCTACTAACATAATTGGGGTGCTGGATCTATATTTGATTTAAAAAAAAAAAAAAGATGAGTAGCTTTGCATTTTAGTAACATTTAGGAAGCACTCACATTGACATACTAATTGCTTTTTTATAAATAATATATCACATAAAAATGCCTTTTTAACTTAAAACTATTTAATATATTATATGCTAAGGCATTTCATGTTCATGTGTATGTTACTTTTCACACACATTTTAAAAAATGAGATCGTTCGATCAGCAAAGATTCTGATTGGTGATTAATCTGATATCGTTAAGGTAAACAATTCCAACTTTAACCATTTTAAAATGAATTGTTCCAAAATCAAATTATGTCGACCCATTAACTAAAATAGTACAATTTTAAATAAATAAATTTCAAAAATTGACATTCATTTTATTGACTTGAAGAATATTTAGCTGGCAATTATTTTTACTGTAAGGAGACAGAATATTTTTTAAAGAAGAATTGGTGCTTGTATAATAAAAAGCCGAAAAAAAGTTTTTGTCTTTTAGTGTTGGAGAGGTAAATAAGGGGCAGGTAACTCTTACCACGAATTTTAAGCAAGATTTTCCAGTAATTAAAACTGATGGCTTTAATTGGCGTTGCACATGTGGCTACTGTGCAAGGAGAATGTCAATTAGACATAAAAGGGTTAGGGTTAGAAAAATATTGTTCGAAAGCTAGAGCTGTTGTGAAGAGTTACCTGCCCCTCATTTACCTCTCCAACACTAAAAGACAAAAACTTTTTTTCGGCGTTTTATTATACAAGCACCGAAGAATTAAATTGCTACAATTTTAAATAAGGAAGAAACGCTCATTTTATTTATTTAAAGAATATTATGTTGACAATGACAATTATTTTTATGGAAGAAATTCCTTTTTTTTTTTTTTTTTTTTTTTAAAATATTGACTCTGACAAAGAAATTATTTCTAAATGAATGTTATTATTAACAGTAAGTTATACAGATGGATGAAAAAAGCACTGTGGAATTTCCACAGGGTTCTTCTAGTTTAATATATTAGTACAGAATAATATCATTAATATTGGTAGTTATTAAATGGTTTACATTTATACTAGACATTCTGTAAAATGTATGACTTGGGATCAAGAGTACAATAAGGACCCCAGTTCATTAACACAACATGCAGAACATGTTCCGGAAGTCACCGGCGTCTTCCGATTGACCTCGTAATACATGTGGTCGCTATTTACAAAACAACTTGTAAATAAAATAAACGAAATATATACGCTTTTTAAAAAATCGGCTGACTTGTAATCTTTCATTTTGCAATAAACAAAACAATTTATCGTTTTTTTGTTTTACTTTTATTTACTAAAAAAAACAAATTTTAAATGCAGAACATTCTATATTGCGTGTTGTGTATTTTAAGAAAAAGTGTATTGCGAGGTCAACCGGAAGACGCCGGTGACTTCCGGAACATGTTCCGCGTGTTGTGTTAATGAACTGGGGTCCTTATTGTACTCTTGCTCCAAGACTTGTATATTTACGATTGGATGTCTATACAGAATTTGTATACCATATATGACTGACTAAAATACCATCTACCTGGCATGTATCAATCAGAACAGTGTGAATGTCTTTCCTAATGGAATGAAGCAGTCCTTCATGTGTGTTAGCATGTAGTATATTTGGCAAAATGTTGCTGCTCTCGACGTTGCAAGTTAAGGGAAGCAGATCTCATGAATGACGAAAATCTCAAAGTTTGTCGTGATTGTAATGCCTGCTGATTCCTGTTTCTGAATTACATCTCTGTTTTGGTATCTACAAAAGAACATCTCTGACAATTTCATCCTTAGCCCTCCAGCAGTTAGTAGTAAAACTGGATCTTCTCTCTCTCTCATCAAGGTTAAGATCCGAGGAAGGTGTCTATCTATAGAGTTGCTCTCTTGTTGAGTGTTTCCCCCAGGAGATGTTGAGCGATTCTTAGCATTCAAATGTACACGGTCAAGTTCTTCCAATGTTTTTGTAAAAGTTCAGGTGCTACTTCCATATGAGAACTGCTGTAACAATTATTTCAAATATGTTCCGTTTTATCTTGGTAGCAAGATTTTACTTCCAGATTACTTTCACTATGTCCAGTCAAGCTCAGTCTTTTCTGATTCGTACGTTTAGTTCACTCATTGTGCAGTTTTTTTTTTGTTTTTTTTTTTGCAATTTTATTGCTAAGATAGGTAAACTCATCGACATTTTTGTTAACAATTCCCATTTACGGAAGAGATGTTTCCGTGCTGATGCTGTAGAATTGTATTAAGTGGATGAAAAATGTGAGAAAAGGAAGTGGCCAGTGCATTACATGGACGGCGGCCCCGGGGGGGGGGGGAGTGGGCTCACCCCTCCCCCCACACTTTTTTTGACTTGGTCCCACCCACTTTAGTCATCAATAATGAAGTTATATATGCATGTGTTTAACCGCCCCCCCCACACTTTTTAGGAGAGCCTCCCCCCACTTTTATAACTGTCCCGCCGGTCCTGCATTATTTACAAAATCACTTCTAAAATAGATGGTCTAGTTTGTCTTATACGTTATGGCATTAGAATTAACTCATAAAAATATACATGTAAAACAAATCATTCCTACGACATTTCAGTTTTCTATGCCCAACAGTCTGGTTGTTTATATGCTCCAGACAGACACGACCAACTTTTATTAAGTCGATTGGGTGTCAAAAGCAGAAAATGAATTTGGCCTGAATTGATTTCTACTTCGCTTGTCTTGGCCGTTAGATGATTAAGAGAATGTCTATTTTGATGAATGAAATTTGGCAGACGATTACGAGGTGAGTCGGTCACACTTGATTTTAAGATTTACATTGTTAAATATGCAGATTGAAAAGCCACTTCATTTTTTTTTTTCTAAACATGTTCAAGCATCTCTAAAAGAGGCTCTGTTTGTCAGTTAGCATATAACGCTCGTCGGTCGGTTATCCTCAAGTTTGAAAAAGCATTTTCGTCGGTTGGTTATCGGCAGAAAAGATGTGAAATTTCAGAGCAAGAAGAAAACTGTTAGATCCAAATTTTCAACAGAAAGAAAATTTAAGATTGAAAGCTGTCAAGACAAATATAGTAAATGCAATGACTAATCTTGAACTTGCAGAGTACAAGAAGAAAAGTCGAGACAGGAAGAGAAAGTCGCGGCTTCTTAAAGCAAATGCAGAAAAACCACCTTCTACAGCTACTAGTACACCAAGTAAATCCTATAGATCACTACAATCGTATGGGAGGGCTGTCAGAAAGGCTGAGAGGGCTTTTCCTTCCAGTCCTCGAAAACGAAAAGCTGTAGTGTGGGGGGTGGCAAAACGTATTGGAGAAAGTTTGTCCACAAAGGCCGAAAACAATTTAAGAACCCATGGAAATGGATTGTCAGAAGATACTGTAAGAACGGTCCTGGATTTTTAAAAAAGTATGGACATTGTGTATATGAGTCCAGGCATAAAAACAATGGCTGTGTGGGAAAATGGAGAGAAAAGGACAGAGCCTAGACTTTACCTGCAAATGTATTTAAAAGAAGCATATGCTTTGTTCAAAAACACTCACCCAGATATCACTATTTGTTTCTCCAGTTTTTGTACACTGAGGCCAAAAAATGTACTTACAATGAAGAACTTTCCTAATGAACAATGCAATGCAATTCAGATTCAATGAAGTTAATCTTATTTAAATGTGCTGTTTTTTTTTGTTGTCAAAATTGCCACTGATATTATCATGCATTTATACGGTAGACATTTTGTTATTTGAATATGTACATTAGCTTATTTTGTCAAGGCCTGACAATTTGTTCATCAATTTTATCTTTATTAGCAAGTTCATTAAAGATTTATACTTAACTATGTTAATAAGACAGTTTTGATTGGGAAGAGTTTATTCTGAGCAAAGTTGAAAAAAATGCATCTGAATGGTCGGTCACGTACGTGACCGAGACTGGGCCCTTATGAACCTGCAATACAGAGTTTTATGAATATTTGAATGCTCAAATTAATTCCACCCAAGATTGTTAACAGGCAAACTAAAAAAAATGCTTGAAAATACATATGTCACATACATCTGTCACGTACGTGACAGAATTATGTATGTGCTTTTTTCTAAAGCAATTGGTTGTAGCTACTTTAAATTTTGGCTCAAGGATGGTATCAGTATACTTGCTTTGTAAAAAAAATTTGAACTGTCTATTCCATAAATCTTTTATGCTAGCAAAACTTATATCTCTGATGGGTCACGTACGTGACGGAACAAAGTAACCTTTCAATTATCATGTATAAGAGGTATTGCTTTGTAAAAATACCTATCTTATTGATGTACTCAGATAAATGTCTGAACTTATGTATGAATGCTGTTTAAGAGATTTTTGAAGCTTTTATATACCCAAATAAATCCATTATAAAAGAGTGAAAAAAGATGTATTTATACAGCAGAGGTTTGATGGTTTTCAGATAAGCCATATAAAAAAAATAAAACGTTAAAAAGCACTCAGCAGGCCAAAAAGAGATACTTCAACCTTTCTAGTTTTCATAAAAATAAATGCCAGTCATGAATTAAAAAAAAAAAAATGACACCATCATAGGACTACTTTTCATGGAATAGGCCTGCAGAGAAAGTGATGCAGAGAAAGCTGCTGAGTTTCATGAATTTACAATTCATGGTGGCCATTTTTTTTTAGTATTTCTCCTAGATCTGGAAGGTTATTGTCAAGGCAGTTTTCAAAAACTAGATCTGTTAACCAGTTAAGTTTTTTTGCTCACAGAATAATGTTTTTGGAATAAGTTGCCAGATCGGATTAAGAACAGCAATAGCGTGGATCAGTTTAAGATGAAGTTGGATGAATTCAGAGAAAGTGGTAGGAGGGAGAAATTGAGGGGGCACTTTAAGGTGTTGTCAAATGAAATATTTAAAAGAATTTCATCTGGATATCGATACTGTACTAAGAGTTTAATTATTTTTTAAACGGTTGAATTGAGAAGATAGTTAAAGGGGAGATGCCCAAGGAGGCTTAACAAACAAATAATAATGATAATAGCTTAAGCCGGGCTTAAACAACTTATTGGACGTTACTGTATTTTAATCATTTTTTGCTGAGTTTGTTAGAAGAGTTTCAATTAATATTTATTATTGAATAGAGGGTAATGCAGCTAAAGACTTTGATTGACTATCATTTTTTGATGAATGCATTTCAATTTTTTTGTAAATTTGAAAAACCGTGGCAATTGTGCAGTATAGTTAACAAGAAAAAGGGGTAAAAAAAAAACAAACAACAAATAACTGTTACCAAATGCAAATTTTTTTTACTTTTCTACTTATCTGTATAATTTTCATGTGCGTTTACTGATTGTAAGATTTATTGTTGGTGCATTCGTTAGCAAACTTTTACCTAACCAAGTTTGCATAGTTTCCAACATGGCTGCCAATTTTAATAACATTTACAGGCGATTAGCGACCATGTTGGAAACTATGCAAGCTTGACTAAGTAAAAGTGACGATAATAAATTATTTATTGCCCATTTCTTTATTCACCCCTTTTTTCTTAACTATACTGCACAATCGTCAAAAGCGTTTAATCTCTGTTAGTGCAAGATATAGCTCAATTTATAAAGATACAAATAAATTGTTTTTTTCATATTGGTCTATTTTGAGAGGAGATAAAATTAAAATCTGCATATTTAGTTGTCACCCTGTATATCAATTATGATTATTATACCACTTTGAACATATTGTTTTAATTTTTTTTTTTTTATTAAAATAATTTTTTTTTTAATTGAAACATGAAATGAAAATATTTTGACTATAGTTTTAAGATAAATCAATGTTTGACAATGAAGATGTTATTGTTGCTGCTGCTTTTGTTCCGAACCATTTTTGTATTGCTTTCTGCGATCAACTTTAGCGTACATGTTTCCAAGCCTGTTATTGTTTTAATTCCTTTTTATTGTTTCTTTGTACTCTTCAGCTGAATAAATTTCAGGCTATTTGTTTTCTTTTTAAATCTCCCAGCAGCAATTGAATCGTGCTGTATAAATACATTTTCTTTTTAGTAGCTGTAGGGATCGGTTTCTTTTATTTAATCTATTAACTTTTATGTTGATTCAGATTAAGGTATTGGAAAATAGTTTCTTAAAGACAGAACTTTCTAATTTTTATCCTGGTGTGAGAGCTATCTCCTGCCATCCGCATTACTCTGCACCACTGCCAGTGAGACACACTGCAAGAGCCGTTCACTTCATGAGATGCAATCCCAACAATCTTCCAAAGGATCACAATTGAAAAAGTGGTCAACAATCCCAGAAGTCTCCATTGGAATAGAAATAACTCTATCTATAAAAAACAAAATTTTTTTAGTCTCTTACCAACAGACCCCGGTTCAATCGCACATATGACCAAAGTGCTAGTCGATAATGTGTCGCCATAGGTAACATCCAAATAGGAGCAAGAACTCCAAAAACGTAGAGAGGAGGTGGCGATGTCCTGATTGTGCATCAATCACTAGAGACTGACCCACCCTTCCATTTGTGAAACAAGGCCAATCACCTGAATACTTAGCTTGCCAAACAAAATAGACTGTCAAACATCCTGATAGAATGTGGTGATCTTGCTCTCACTAGGCAACGTTACTACTACAGCATTAAAAGTATGATGGAATTGTTTGAGAAATGCATCTATATCAGAAAATATAATAAACATGCTAACCACACAAAACCTCACTTATAAATGTATGTATATATAACCGGGGAACACCTACATTGTAAAATATGGACATGATGCAAAACTTTAACCCGCTATCCATAAAATGATCATTAACAGGTTGACATGGTATTAGCTGAAATCAATCAGCTACAATAACAGGTGACTGGATGAAAACCAACTTCATCAAGGAAAGCCCCATATCTTTATCAGAGATGCCTACGTAATTTGCATCAAAGATGAATTGCGTCTCTATTATTTGGATTTTTCAGAGTACTGTATCATCTTCAATGCTATTCTCACAACGTTATGGCCGATGTAACCTCCGAATTTCTTCAGGTGTGTCTTATTGAACTTGATGAGAACAATGGTTTGAATAATCCAAATACAAATTATCGATACTCATCTTAAAAAAAACTTGGCCTTTTGGCTAAGATCAAAGTGTAGTATCTGTTCCGATGGATACTGCACCCCATAGACTGGTATTGTCTTGGCTTTCGGGGCTTGATTTACGCCGGTCTATGGGTCTGCCCTGTGCAGTTCTAGGAGGTCCACCCTCCCAGGCTTCGCCTCCCCTATTTGGGAGGAGTAAGTTTATTGCTTACTGTCTGAGGCGCCCCTACCGGGAAATGCCGACGGGGCTGCCCAGGCAATTTTTAAACGCCACTTTCCCGACCCGACCTTGGGTCACATCTTGTGGGAGTAAGATAAAAAACTGGCCTTGTGCCTAACTCCTGGAGAGGAGTAAATCAATACTCATCTTTAAAAAAACCCCCAAAAAACAGACATAAAATCGCGTCTCATATTGGAGTCATCAAGAAGGGTACCAGTAGAAGAGGCTGGTCCGGTTTTGATCCAGCCACCACTAATTTGCTGTGAAGCAGCGAGTAGACTGACAAGGCTATGCTGATCCCATTAAAGTATTTATATAACATTTACCATGTCTTTAATTTACAAACCTGTTAAAGAGATAGATGATGATGATACAAAATTCTATGAATGATAATAACAATATGATCAAATATTCAGAAGACAATATCACCAGACAAGAATAAGACAAAAGTAAGCAAACATTGTATTTGTATGAATATATTGAGTATACCAGCAGAGAAAGTGAAATGTAATTGAGATGATGGTAAATCCAGAAGCAAAGTGAATCAATAATGGTAACTCGTACCATGGTGCGATTGCATAACAAAAATATGAAAGATAATTCTAGTCAATATTTTGGTATACGATGAATTCCATATGCGATGCCTCATTAGCATATATTGATAATTTCGATTTCATCTTATGAGTTGTTATTTTATGATGAACAAAAGTACTATTGTCCTTTTTAAACTGAAAATATAGTTCAGCCATCGTAGTTCTGGTCACTTTCCAAGATTTGCAGAATAAGACAACATATATGCCTTATGAGCAGATATTGATAATTTCGATTCCCCATAAACATCTTTTATACAGATTGTCATTAAACGCTACGAGTACAATATTTTTTACCATTGAACAAAATAATAGTTTAATTTTTGGGGTGGGGGGAATTCTTCCCAGTCACACTTAATTTGAAAGCCATAGTTTCCATCCCTCTGTTATTAATTGCTGTATTATAATGAACAAAAGCATGATTGTCCTTTTAAAACCAAAATCAATATAGTTCAGCCAAAACATGCAGCATTAAATATCTTCAGTAGAGATCTGGATACAACGGAGTGAGATCCTTTCCTTCCCAAACTTACAAACCCTTACATATTGACCATGGTGATAGAAAGTGGCTGGACAGGATTACCATCACTCTTTTTAAAAGGTGAAAGTCGTTGATTTAAGATGTTACCTGTGGAGACACATTTTCGACTAGTAATTTAGTCAGGTCCACAATTAGACCGGGTTCTGTTCCCCAAAATGTAGAGGTAAAATAAAGCATATAAATATTATCTCGTGGCCATTATTTTTTATTCCGGTGGCAGTGGAGACTTTTGGAGTTGTTTGCCATCATTCAATTCTGTTTAAATAGTATTTTGTTAATAGACTTTGGATTTTGTGTTTCGGAATTTTTTAGATGAGGATCGATAATTTGGATTACTCGAATTATTCGGACTATTGTTCTCATCTTGGATGTTAGTCTCACAACGTTTCAGCTGATGTAACCTCAGATATTCTTAAGATGCATCTTGTCGAACTTAGAAATGTGTATAGTATTTCGAACTGAACCTGTTATTTAATCCACAGGGATAGATTGTTCTTGTTCCATCAGTTATGACCAGCGGGTAGAAATCTTAAGTAATTCTGAATTATATTCTTAGTATCACTTGATACTTCTACTCAGTCATGGCTGATGGAACGAGAACAATCTACCTCTGTGGATTAAATAAAGGGTTCAATTCGAAATTCTTCAGATTCCAGAGTTCAACAAGACGCACCTGAAGAAGGTTGGAGGTTACATCGGCTGAAACGTTGTGAGAATAACATTCAAGATGAGAACAGTAGTCTAAATAATCTAAAATGATGCAGATTTTGGATTGTACAAAATTGCAATTAATTTTTTGTATAATTCTCAAATAAACTTTTAAAGGCAGTTTGTTAAATGGCTGAAATGAAATTTTATAACAAAACACACACACACACACACACACACACACATATATATATATATATATATATATATTATTAAGAATAAGAAAAGAGGCAAAATACCTTCAAAGCATATTTAAGATGCAATATTAATTTAAAAGAACAGATTTTCTCTTTTTTTTTTTTTTTTTCTTTTATAAACCCTCATTTTAGTTTATAAACTAAAATGAAAGTTTATAAGAGAAAAAAAGAGAAAATCTGTTACGATTTTTCTTTTAAATTAATATCGCATCTTAAATATGCTTGAAGGTATTTTGCCTCTTTTTTTATTCTTAATTCCTAATAGATGCTTAAAAAAAATATGAACTCTATATTATATATATACTTATATATATATATGGGACATAACACAATTTAAACCGGGAATATTTATGCAAAACGAGAAACAAGAATTTAATCTTTACAATGTAGAGATTTCTGTTTAACTTCCCAATTAAAATTGTTCAAAATAATTTGGCAATTTTTTTTTTTTTTCATTAAATTTTTTTTCATTAAATTTTTTTTCATTAAATTTCTTTTCATTATATTTCAATTGTGTATTATGATGTCCAAGTCTTGATGAGGAAAACACAAAAAAAACTTTGCCCTCGTGTGGAGGCAAGTAAATCAGGACTTATTGAAATACACTTTTAGTTAGAAGTTAGTTATTTAATTTTCCAATAACCTATTAATTTTTATTTCTGTTTTTATATTATGTATTTATCTAAAATGTAAATGAAAATAAAAGTTATTTATTGTATTTGCTTTTAATGTGTCACTAACTATCTTTTGATATTCTCTCATGGCATGGTTCGCCCTCTTTTGTTATTTTTTCTGCGTCAGGGCTTGGTGGATACCGGCGAGAATATGCACTACAGTAGCGTGGACCCAATTTCCTCAACAGATCCTCGCCCCAAGGGAGGCGATATCGAAAGTCAAGAAGAATCTGATGAGGAAATGCAAGCAACTGTAGACTCTCGGAAACACAGCCGTACACCTGAAAAAAGATCAGTCCTCGCTTCCATTCTGGTTTATATCATGAATCAGAGCTATGTCCTCGCTCTTATTGCCATGATGGTAAGTGGTTTTAACGTTGTTTTTTTTTTTTTTTTTTTTTTTTTTCTTTTACAGCATTTCCTTCTCTTATTTTATCATTTTATTTTAATTAACCAGTTTAATTATATTTTACGTTGCAAATGTTTTACTCATTTCACACCCCATTGATATTGCGATAATTAACATGTCTGTTCAATTGTACAAGGGAGGTAATTTCGTTGTTACATAAAAACAATGAAGTGAAAAGTATTTATTTTGAGTGCTTTAACAAAGACAGAACATTTGTAAATGAGAGAAAAAAAAGTTTTTTATTTTATTTTTTTAGGGTAGTGTAAGGTGGATGATTGTAAAGAAAGATAGATGCTAAGATCTGTTTTTTACTAACCAATATTTAAAAATATTCTAGTTTAAATTATAAGTATTTGTATTCACTTTATTTCTTTTTCTCTTTTAAAATTTTTTTCTTTCTATTTTTTTCCGTTTTCTATTTTTCCGTTTTCTATTTTTCCGTTTTCTATTTTTCCGTTTTCTATTTTTCCTTTTTATTTTTCTCCTTAGTTTATCTTTCCTTCCTCTAATAAAGAGAAATACATTTTAAAAAATGACATTCGTTTTGATCTGAAGAATATTTAGCTGACAATTATTTTTACAATAAAAGGACAGAATATTATGTGTTTAAAAAAGAATTTAATTGCTACAATTTAAAATAAAGAATAGATATATTTGTTTTATCTATTTAGAGAATATTTAACTGAAAATGACAATTATTTTTATGGAGAAAGAAAGTCATTTTATTCTTAATAGTATTAACCCTGACAAACATTATTTCAAAATGAATATTATATTGAACAGTAAATTATACAGATTGATGTAGAAAGCACATAAACTTATATTGCAGTAATACAATATTGCTAGTATAACTTAGTGTTGCTTGACTCTGAGTGAATTACAGTCAAAATATTGAGTCCATTGTGTAGCTAAATAGTGATGATAGCACACTAGTTATTAAATATTTTTTGTATTAAAAGGCAATGTTTCTTTCTTGACAGGCTTGGAGTATCACCTTTCACAGCTGGCTTACGTTTGTCCTTCTTTTGGGGGCTTGCATCATTTGGATGATCCCCAAATCCCGACGAGCCTGCCTCCTCGTCTCGCCTGTTATTGTCGTTTATGCCGAAGTCTTGCTCATCATTCAATACATATACGGCTTGAAGCTTCATGAAGACGAACTGCCAACAGAGGTGAATGGTGTGAAGATGTCTGAAATCGGTCTCATCAAATTTGAAATCCCGTGCCGCAGCCTGGCTCTACAGGTAAGTTTTCACATGTTACCTATCTGGTCATTGTTTACCATTTTTTATACTAATGGATCACTGTTTATCAAGGCCTAAAGGCCACTTAAGGATAAGGGTTAATGAGTTTGTCAGGTGGGCGGCAAGACAAACACCTTGAGTATTGGAGATGATGGATGAACTGGGCAGAATTTTTATTATTTAAGAGGACGGCTTGACAAGAATTTAAGATTGGACTTCAAAACGACCATGTTGTAGTCAGCTGGCAAGCAACCATGTGGTATTGTTCCAACAATGGGAAGAAACTTTGTTCATGGAAATTTTATTTAGATTTAGGTACACAGATGAAGAAAGGAAAACAGTAGTTGTAGCTAGATGAGTTTTTGCTACCTAAAATATTGTCAATATTATTTTTTACATTAGGACGTGTCATTGTTTTACATTTAAATATTGACTAACTGGCCGTGACAGTCAGAGGTCTGGTGATGTCCGCGGCCAACTCTTTTTATTGTATGCTTCAAAGACTCTATAAGTCCTAGTACTGAGAAATATTATGAGAAAGAGAGATAGTTTAATTATGATTGGATACCCAGGGCCATCGTGGCTTCTCCCTCCCCTCTGCACACCACTTCTAGCTCGAATGTTCATCTTAGAACAGGTTAAAAGTCTTGAGACTCCCTTGGACATTTTAATGTTTAATAGTGTCGGATCTATTGCATTATCTTATATTGTAATACTATTGAGAAAGATATAGAGAACCCTCTCCATTCATGGGTAAAAATAGTAACTTGTGTTTAATGAATCATATACAAGGTTCCTGTGAAGTCTTGAGACATATGTAAAAAAAAACAAAAAAAAAAAACAGAAAAAGCAGTTGGGATTTGCTTGCTTCCTTCTGTAGCAAGATGTCACCCAAAACCAGAAGGTGGGGGAAACCAGCTTCCCTAAGGAGGAATTTTGGCCGGGTGCAAAAATAACAGAACAGGCTTGTTGACATTTCTCGGTAAGAACACCTCGGGTGATCAGCATTATCTCCCCCCCCTCCCTCCTGAAGAAAGTAATGACCGGGAGGGTGCACCTCCTAGGACTGAGCCAAACCATATATCATTCCAATAAAGAAGGGTCTGATGGGGGGTTCAAGTCTCAAGTCAGGCCCTAGGTTGGCAGAATGATACCAAGTCGAACCAAGGTTGGTATGACAACTGGCAAATATCCAATTATCCTAGGTGTCCAGACTTTACGGACACCCTGAAAAATCTATTGTTTAGAATAGGTATTGTTTCGGCATTAAATAACCCTGTTGAAATGCCGTAAAACAGACAAACCAACTTAAACGCTTAGAATTTGTTTTTGACCATCAGCTATAGAGGGAGGATTCGCATATGTTAATCCTATGTAGAATGCGAGGATGAAAATCCAATAGAATGTATAGGAAAAAGAATTAAATGAAGACATCTATATGGAACAAATAAAAATAAACACGGAGACATGCGTAGAGAAATTGAAATTTCGTTAAGGCTGCCTTTGGAAAAAAAGGCATGTTACCGGCAAAAACAAAGTATTTATTCAAACATACATGGGTAGTAGGAAAGAAGAGTCGAAATGATGAAGACAAGTTCATTGTTCAGGTCAGTAGTAGGTAAGCATATGAGTAGAGATGGATGGAAGGATAGACAGGTAGTTGGGTAGATGACATAACTACCTTCTTTTTCTCTCTCTACCCTTGCTGTCTCTTTCTCTCTTTATTTAATACGTTTCCATGGCAACCTGATTCTGCCTGATGTTTTCTTATATTTATCTATCTTTCATTTCTGGGGATTCTTTTCTTTCCTCTTATTTTCAACTAGTCGAATAGTAATGACAATTTTACGTAACAAGTTGTTCGATCCTAGCAGTCACGCAATACCACCTGATGGATCTACATAAACTTTGTTCTCATCAGAATTAAATTTAACGAGCGTGTATGCATTGAACTTTCTTCTCAAATTTAATTTATGCAAAACTAGCTGTACCGACTTGGCGTTGCCTGGGATCCATTACATTCAAAGTTTTTTTGTAGATATTTCTATGTTCTATAACCACACCTTTTTTGTGAGGTTCAGTATCTAAACTAAAAAAGCGAAACAGAAACGCTAACTCTTACTAAAAGAATGAGTTATTCCCCTTAGCTGAGGTGTTGATTGAAAAAATATCTCCATATTAGAAAACTGCCGAAGCAGATTATTTTTTTTTTTTTTTAAATAAATTGTAGCAAAGTACATTAGTTAATTTCTAATAACACGGTAAACAACAACAAATGAAAATTGGTTAGTCAGAATCAAATTTTGATTTGTCAGCTTAAATGCTATTTAGGTCCAACTTCTAAAATCCATCCGACATAATTTTATATATGAGATAAAAATTATCTTAAACCTATGTTCGATTTCAATTGATTGAATTCTGTATCCCCCATCAATTTACATCTCAGAGTGTTGTCATACTAAACCATTCCGTTCAGTGATCGGCAGAACCGGTGTGCTGAATCTACACATTGTCCTATTTTAATTTATTCATTCTCTTGAAAAATAAAAATATAATACATGAGTGTTAAAAGTTTGTACTGGAACCAAGCCTCGAGTTTGAACTATTCTCACATTGAAGAGACAATGTTATTGGATGGCGATGGATTGAACGAATACCTGGGTAAATTACAAATATTTTATATCCACATTTTTATGCTTTTTGTAGCAACCATGTGTTTGGGTTTCTTTTTATAACGGACACAGTTGCCATTTTGTATGTTGTGTTAGCATGAGTAACACACACAAGGTTGAATTAAAAGGAAGATTGACAATGAAGAAGTGGTTGAATTCACATACACACATTTATTCTCAGATATAGTTACTAAAGGAAAAAGTATGTTAATAACCCAACACAATTGATAAAGAATATTCATTGCCAGGGTCATAGAAGAGATTCATGAGTAATGCATAAGTAAATATGACTTACTCTGTTGATGATAGTCTAGAAGCGTGGAAAGGGTATGCAAAGATGCAAAGCGGTTCTGATAGTCTTGTCTGACTGTGACTAGAAGAGAGGGGGTCTAAAAATGACTACGATCTGGCTTAGTAAAAGACATGCCAGTCTGTCAGACGGCATCTGATGCCTTGAGCATCCAAGCCATAAAGAGGCTGAATCCAGTTTCTTTATCCTCCACGTGAGGTGGAATTAGATATTTTTGATTTCTGGAAACAGTGTATTCTCTCGTTGATAGTAATGTCAGGGGAGATAACTTGAATATTGTTCAAGGGATATTGCTCCTGATAATTATCACATTACGCTTGTATTATTAGAGGAAGTGTCATAGTCGTTTTATCATCTTACTTCCTTGGTTAGATGTCAGACGTTTTCTGACGGCCTGCAATCTGTCTCTAAGCTTCATGGTGTTGAGGATTGATTCTGTTCAAATTCCACTGTCCAAGATCCTTGTTGATGGCTTGCATCCACCTCAAGGTTTCTGCATTTTCTTATCTAAGAGGTGCTCCTCTCCTCAATGTGGCCAAGTCAACTTATCGTCAGGAGTTCATCAAGTTTTGGTATGCTCAGTCTTGCCAACAGAGTATCGGAGTTCATGTGCCGGGTCTAATCTGATGATCTGCATATCCATCTGATCATTGCTCTGTCATTACACTGGAGATTGAGGACTGAGTAGGGGCCCAGCACTTATCTCATACATCATCACACTCCTTACACAGCTTGCTATATACTCTTCTGGTAGTGTGAGAAATAGCTCACAATGTCAGAACTGGCAACAGTTTGTGGAATCTATCCTAAGCCGATCTTAGTCTAATGGTAGAGCTAAACTCGCAACCATCTCTACAACTCAACATGTACATCTGAAAAAAAAAAAAGCCCAAAAAGAAAACAGATCAACAATATTAGTTTCATAGTGTATTATTACTGTGTCAGAAATTTATTTTCTTCTTCTTCTTCTTCTTCTTCTTCTTCTTCTTCTTCTTCTTCTTCTTTTCTTCTTCTTCTAAAACCCCCTTTTTTAAGAACTTGTAATGAATGACTGCTGCTGATGGCACGTGTCGGTGTCTGAAGCGTGGGCGTTTGACGCCGGAAGCCGTTGAAATAACCGCGAAATTCAAGTTAGTTGCTGAAACGATCTCGAGCTGGAGAGGTCGGTCGACTCAACTCGGACATGAAGAAGTCCTAAAAACAAGAATGTTAAAACAGGAATATGTAGAGAGCATGCCTGTAAAAATCTTCAAAGAAGTTGGAGTTTCAACTAGTGTTCGAGGTTGAATATTTACGTTGGACGGAGAAGTCCACTGAAGTCTAAAAACAGAAACAAGGAAGATATTCATTTGAAAGGCAAATGTGCCTTTGGAAAAGACAAAACGAAGTGTGTTCCGAAAGATGTCTCCAAATGAAGAATTGACGTGGAAGAGTGCCACTATTCTCAAAAGGAGTCGATCGAAGAAACGATGCGATGTCTATGAAAAAAGATGAACAATCAAAGGAAACAAACAGCGCGAACAAAAAGGACTTTTCTATATTCTTCTGGTATTTTTTTATTTTACTAACAAAATTCTTTCAAGTGAGTTTTCTCTTTTTTCTGACATGTCTTTCCTAGCAAAGTTAATAAGCCTTCGGGCAGCATAATTATGACTTTATTTATGCAGCCTTTCCGTGTGTCCATCGGAACTTAAATTCAGTCTATGAAGTGAACTTTGAACAATGACTTTCTGCCGAACTCATTTTACCTATTTTCTTTTTCTTCAATAAATTATTTGTTGTTTAAAATAGCTTGTTTTTTTTTCTCTTACTGTTTATTTAATTGTCTAGTTATTGCCCGAGGTCCTTACGTGTATCGATTTTGGCCTGTACGTGGTTAAAATTGCGATATTCTGCATAAATAAAACTCTAGGTCTCTGTGTTCTATTCTGTGTCTATGTTTAAACACAGAGGCGTTCGGCCTAATGGTTTCTACGCTCTGTCTTTCTAAGAATAGTGAGCGAGACCATTTCTTCTGTCTATCGTTTGGGAGTGGTTCTATAAACACTATTTTATTGTACTGTAAAGGTAGTCGTTTGTGCCCAAACTGTATATAGACTTATCAAGGTTCACTGGACTGAAGAAGCTGCTTTATAGTCAATTAATGATTTTCTGTTTTATCTTCGTCGCTGCTTTGAGTTCATTGTGTAATTTATCTTGCGCGCGTGCGTGTCGCCATTTTATTGTCTCCACGTGGTGAGTCAGCCTTCTTGTCTTGTTCAGTTTAAGTTGGCGGGAAAATTTGGCGCCAAGTGTAGGTGTCACTGTCTGTAGTAACCCCCCCCTCTCTTAGTACATGTAGAAAGGAGTCGGTGGGGAGGGATTTGAAAAATGGCGAGTTTAACAGCAGATGTCTTGTTGAAAAAAATAAAATACGCTAAAGATAAAATATTAGTCGTATTTGAAGTGTTAAAATCTTCTAGTGAGATAGAAGAATCTAAATATATTTTGTGTAAAGAACAGATTGATGAATATCTGAAAGACGTAGTTCGGTTGGAGGAACAAGTTATAGATGCTTATCTCTCTGATGGTGTAGACGATGAGTTAGTGGAAAATTTTAATAAGGGAGCTGCCTTATTTAAAATACAAGTGATAGAAAAATTAACTACGTTTAAGCCTTGTAAAAAAGACGTTGACGAGAATTCCAGAATTAGTAAGGGGATAAAAGGCATCGATTTAACCCCTAAAATAGTTTGTCACAAGTTTAGCGATAGGGATCTGGAAACGGATAAGTTAGCTTATCTAAACTTCCATAGAGAATTTTTGAATTGTGTAGCTAATCTTGATAGTGACGCATTAAGATTAGTGATATTGAAAAACCATCTTTCTGGTTATGCCTTTCATGTGATAAAACATCTGTCTGTATCAGATGAAAATTATCGAGTAGCTTTGGACTTGCTATCGAAAGAGTTCTTAGACGAAAAGTGTATCGTCGACTCTATATTTTCGTCCATGTTGAATGAAAATCGCATGTATAATAATAATGTCGTAAAGAAATTCCTGACTAAGATGAAAACCCAATTGTACGAGTTAAAGAACTCGTTCGGTTTGGATTTCTTTGAAAGTGATTCTCCGGGAAATCGTTTGTTAAGTCACATTGTATTCAATAAACTGACAACTTCCTTTAAGTCAGAATTAATACATAAGGTGAACGGAAATTATCCTTCTTTGAACCAAATTCTGGAGAATAGTGTTGAGATATTTAAAACACTGGAGTTTTGTGAACACGATTCGAGATATCGTAAAGTTGATTCCTTTAAGGAAAAGAGTAAATTCAGGCCTTTCGAACCTGAAAAGAAACCTTCCACGTTGAAAAATTTTCATGTTAAAACATATAAGGTTAAGTTTAAGTGTTGTTTTTGTAGAAACGATTATCATCTGTCTCGTGACTGTAATAAGTTTCCCTCTTACGAAGAAAGACTTAAAAGATGTAGCGAATTAAAGTTATGTGCTAGGTGTACTAGCTCTTATCATCTGAAGAATTTATGTCCTTATGAAAAAAACGATAAGATTACGTGTTGGTCGTGCGAACAGTCGGGACACTTGTCCGCCTTGTGTCCGAGTTTTCTCAAACCTGTGGTGAAGTCAAATATTTGCAGGTTGAAGAGTAGTTCTTTGTTGCCTGTGATAGGTATCACAGTTGAAGTAGGTGGCGAACTTCACACCGTAAATTGTCTGCTAGACACTGGTAGTGAACGGTCTTATATGGGTAAAAGATTTTCTGATAGATTTATGAAAGAAGAGTTGTCTTCCTTGCATCGTCGAAAATACGTAATAAAGACCTTTATTGGTAGCCAAGAGAAAGACTTGAATGAAGTAACATTGAAGGTGTCCTTTCCCGATGTTGCGAGAAGTATAAATTTTCTGATGGATGAACAGTTGGATTTGTCCTTCAGAATGAAAGGGTTGGAGGAGGTGATCAGTAATTTGAAGAAAAGCGACGTTAAACTTGCTGCTGATTTCTCCGAATTGAGAAGTGATGTTCTTGAAATATACGGTCTGATAGGGATTGATGTGATTAGATTTCTGGGACCCTTAAGATTAACAAAGATTAAAAATGGTTCTGCTTTTGAGTCCTCGCTGGGTATGATATTATTTGGTGACCCCTCTGATTTTGAACCACATATGGAGATTGGTTTAAATTATAATCAAGTCATCGGTGAACATGCGTCTTGTGATGTGACCCATGTTTACTTTGCTCTAGAACCTAAGTCCAACCATCTGGATCCTTGGAATGGTCTTGATGGAGCTTCCGTGGACAGAGGTATTGAACAAATGTTCAAATTGGAAACATTAGGGATAGTTAATGAAGTTGGTAGTGATTACGACAGAAAGAAAATAGAAGAATTCAGCTCCTCTATTGAATACAGAGATAATAATTACTACATAGGTTTGTCGTGGGACTTAGATAAATTAAAGAAAGTACCCTCTAACCATAGAGTATCGTTAGCTGTCCTAGATAAAGTAGTGGACAGATTATCCTCTCAGAACTTATATTCTGAGTATTGCAAAGTCTTCCTAGACCAGGAATGTGAGGGTGTGATTGAAAGAATCCATTCGACTCCTTCGGAGTTCTACAAGTATACGTGGATACCGCACCGGCCAGTCTTTAAAAATGATGTGCAGTGCACGACTAAGATTAGGCCTGTTTTCAATTGCTCGTTGAGGGTAAATAATAAACCTTCTCTCAACGATTGTGCTTATAGTGGCATAAATCTGTATACTGACATGTTGGAACTTCTGTTCAAGTTTAGAACAGATAATTATGTATTATTGGCTGACATCAGAAAGGCGTTTCTGATGATTAGACTAAAGAATAACTTTGACAAAAATAGATTCTGCTTCTTTTTAAAAATAAAAGATGAATTAGTGTGTTTTCGATACAAAACTCTGATATTCGGGTTTGTGTCTAGTCCCTTCATCTTAAGTTACGTAGTGAAGCACCACGTTGAGAAGCACTCATCGGGACCTTGTAGAGACATGTTGTTAAAAAACTTTTACGTAGATAATCTAGTGAAAACACATGGGTCTCCTGATGAATTGTTGAAACTCTATACCGAGGCTGTGAATGTCATGAAAAAGGGAAGCTTCTTATTGAAAACGTGCTGTAGTAACAGTAAATTGGTGTCTGCTCGCATTCGAGCAGATAACAATTACTCTTCTCATGGAGTGCCCTGTGAGAAAGTACTGGGATATTGGTATGACCCTGAGTCAGACGAAATTGGTATCTCCAAAGGTGAAGTTAAAAAGTCAGTCTCCACAAAAAGAGATATGCTATCCGTTAGTTCGTCTGTATTCGATCCGTTAGGTTTAGTATTGCCTATAACTATAAAAGGAAAAATTATATTAAGTCAAGTTTGGAAATCAGGAGTGGCATGGGATCAGGTAGTTCCTGATAGCTTGTTGTCTGTTTGGAATAGTTTTCAGGCAAATCTCCGAGATGTTCAAGAAATTGGTTTTGAAAGATGTTCAGTACAAACCAATTCGCCTGTTACCTTGATCGTGTTTTGTGATGCTTCGAATCTTGCTTATGGCATAGTCGAATATATGTATCAGGGAGGAGAGGCCAGGCTATTTTATGCAAAAGCCAAAGTGGCTCCTTCTGTTAAAAGAACTCTTCCTACGTTGGAATTACTAGCTGTATATCTGGGGATTAAGCATCTCCTTATTTTGATTGAAATGTTTCCCAAGCTGTTTGAGGAAATTATCATTGCTGTAGATGCACAGGTAGTGCTATCTTGGTTGTTGTCTGAATCTGTACACACTAAGTGCCAGTTCACTAAAAATCGTTTGAAGGATATAAAATTCATGATGAATGAGATAAGTTGTAAGGGTTATACCTTAAAGTTCAAGTATGTAAGTACTAATGAAAACCCTGCAGATTTGTTAACTAGAGGCGTTTCCTTTAGTAAGTTTAAAAAGGATAAAAACTTTTGGATTAGAGGTCCAGTATGGTTACAGACAGAAAAGTTGAAGTGGCCTGACTATAAGTTGGATTGCATAAGTGACGAATGCAAGACCTTGGTAACTGCTTATACTGGCTTGAATGGGGATTCTAACTCATGTGTGGTTGAGTTGGAAAGATTCTCTTCTCTCAAAAGGTTGATAAGTACCTTAGAGATTGTGTTTAAATTTATTGCCAAGTTAAAGGGCGATAAGCGTGATGTCAATTTTACATCTGAGGCAAAGTCCTATTTGATTAAGGTTACTCAGAGTGAGTTTTTCGCTGAAGAAATAAGTTTTCTGAAAAGTAAAGTGGAAAGTAATATTCCTTTGTTGGTGAATAAGTTGAACCTAATTTTGGATGACAACAATTTGTTACGTTGTCGGGGACGTATAGAAAACTCTGAATATTTTTCTGAAGAAGTGAAAAGTCCTGTTCTGCTGCCTAAAATGTGTCACCTAACCAGTTTGTTGGTGATGGAGTGTCACATAAAATGCAAGCATTTGGGGATTGCTGCTACGCTTGATAAGGTGCGCAATTCTGGGTTTTGGTTACCCAAGGCCAGGCAGGCCGTCAAGATTGTTCTTGCTAGTTGTATGATATGCAAGAAGTTTAACTCCTTGTCTTTTCGTTATCCTAAGATGACAAACCTACCCAAGCATCGAGTTAATCTTATCAGACCTTTCTACCATACGGGGATAGACTTCACGGGTCACCTGTGGGTAGAGGACGGTAGTAAAGTAGGAAGGATGTACATGTTGCTGTTCGCTTGTCTTGGTGTGCGTTCTGTGCATATGGAGTTGGTTGAAGAAATGAGTACTCAATCGGTAGTGTTAGCCTTTTTGAGGTTCTTCAATGTATATGGTGTGCCATCACACATATACTCAGACAATGCTTTATCCTTTGTTGCTGGGTGCGACTTAGTGAAAGAAGTTCTTCTCTCTGATGGATTCAGAGGAGATTTGGAAATGTGTAATATAAAACACTGCAGGATTCCTTCGTATTCTGCTTGGTTCGGAGCAATATGGGAAAGGTTGATAAAAACTGTCAAGTGTTGTCTATTCAAAACAATTGGTCGCAAGAGGTTGGATTACTTTCAACTGCTAACCATTTTGTCTGACATACAAAGAGCGGTAAATGATAGGCCTTTGACTTATCGTTGTAGCGATGATGCTTCCCTGGAAGTCATCTCTCCTAGTGCCTTTATGCGTTTTTCTCCTGGGAAAACCGTGTTCTTGAACCTTGAAAACGATTCTTGTTTAGAAGTGCCCCCGAATCGAGTGGATTTGATCGAGAGTTTGAAAGGTAGAGAATGCCTTTTGATCAGATTCAAGTCATTGTGGTATGAGCAATATTTACTGAGTCTGAGGGAATTGTCTAAGGATTTGCATCAAGCGGAGTTTGGTAACAAAATTAAGGTAGATGATATAGTCCTAGTTAGGAATCTCGTTAAACCTAGGCCCTATTGGAAGCTAGGTAGAGTTGTTAAGCTCACTCAGGGGTCTGACGGAATTGTTCGCTCTGCCTTGATAAAGAAGGGAGAGACATGTAGCGAGCATTCTATTAAGCATTTGTATCCTATGGAGCTATCTATATCTCATTCGTACCAAGTGAGACCTGGGAAAAATAAGGATTTGTGCAGTGATGATAGTGGAGCTGAGAATTCTAAACCTAAGAGAGGTAGAAAATGTGTTAAGGATAAGAATCCTGACTATGTTTACTATTAGACTGTAAGTGAGCGATCTTTTTCTTTTCTTTTTTTGTTCGGGAGAGTGTCAGAAATTTATTTTCTTCTTCTTCTTCTTCTTCTTCTTTTCTTTTCTTCTTCTTCTAAAACCCCCTTTTTTAAGAACTTGTAATGAATGACTGCTGCTGATGGCACGTGTCGGTGTCTGAAGCGTGGGCGTTTGACGCCGGAAGCCGTTGAAATAACCGCGAAATTCAAGTTAGTTGCTGAAACGATCTCGAGCTGGAGAGGTCGGTCGACTCAACTCGGACATGAAGAAGTCCTAAAAACAAGAATGTTAAAACAGGAATATGTAGAGAGCATGCCTGTAAAAATCTTCAAAGAAGTTGGAGTTTCAACTAGTGTTCGAGGTTGAATATTTACGTTGGACGGAGAAGTCCACTGAAGTCTAAAAACAGAAACAAGGAAGATATTCATTTGAAAGGCAAATGTGCCTTTGGAAAAGACAAAACGAAGTGTGTTCCGAAAGATGTCTCCAAATGAAGAATTGACGTGGAAGAGTGCCACTATTCTCAAAAGGAGTCGATCGAAGAAACGATGTGATGTTAATGAAAAAAGATGAACAACCAAAGGAAACAAACAGCGCGAACAAAAAGGACTTTTCTATATTCTTCTGGTATTTTTTTATTTTACTAACAAAATTCTTTCAAGTAAGTTTTCTCTTTTTTCTGACATGTCTTTCCTAGCAAAGTTAATAAGCCTTCGGGCAGCATAATTAGGACTTTATTTATGCAGCCTTTCCGTGTGTCCATCGGAACTTAAATTCAGTCTATGAAGTGAACTTTGAACAATGACTTTCTGCCGAACTCATTTTACCTATTTTCTTTTTCTTCAATAAATTATTTGTTGTTTAAAATAGCTTGTTTTTTTTTCTCTTACTGTTTATTTAATTGTCTAGTTATTGCCCGAGGTCCTTACGTGTATCGATTTTGGCCTGTACGTGGTTAAAATTGCGATAACTGTTCCTATATTTCAAGCTTAAACATTTAATTTTTTAAATGTTTTTTAAAACTTATTTTTAATTTGTTTTTGTTTTTTTAATGTTTTCTGTTTTTTAAAAAAATGTTTTTTTAATGCTTTAATGTTTCTTTAACGTTTTAATGGATCCAATGTTTATATTTCAGACTCTCTATACATTGGTGTTCTTACTGACTCTACGGCAGTACATGAGAGAGAGGCGCCACAAGCAAGAAGCTTCAGTTCAAGGTTATGCCCTAGAACGTCTGGATACGGGTAGCACCTCCATTACCCCGGCGTTCTCCGAGACGCTGTGTATGTGACCAACATCAGTGAATTAGATATTGTCGCAAAATGCTTATACGTTCATTTTTTTTTGTTTTTTGTCAAGGGCTGTTTATTCATTTAGCTGTCACAGTAGTGCTTAAAAAAAGATCCTCTTCGATGAGGGTTGCATGCATCTGCTAGATTCCCTTGTTAGTCTGTTTTTATTGCTCGTATTTAATTGGTAGCTCTTCTTTGTTTCTCTGTTTCGCACATTATTTCTCTACCCCCTCCACTTGAGTGGGTCTTTTCTAGTTTACCTTACAAATAGTCAATTTTCTTTATTCAAATTTCTTTTCACTTATCACGTCTCTCCTCTAATTCTTTAAAGCTTATTTTACATTTTTGTTAGATTTTTTTTTTATTTGGTTTTTGAGATTTTTTTCTTTTCTTGTTTGGTTTTTGAGATCTTTTTTTTTTCTTTTCTTAATTGGTTTTTGAGATCTTTTTTTTTTCTTTTCTTAATTGGTTTTTGAGATCTTTTTTTTTCTTTTCTTGTTTGTTTTTTTGAGATCTTTTTTTTTCTTTTCTTGTTTGTTTTTTTAGATCTTTTTCTTTTCTTATTTTTTTTTAGATCTTTTTCTTTTCTTATTTGTTTTTTTGAGATCCTTTTCTTTTCTTATTTGGTTTTTGAGATCCTTTTCTTTTCTTATTTGGTTTTTGAGATCTTTTTCTTTTCTTATTTGATTTTTTAGATCCTTTTCTTTTCTTATTTGGTTTTTGAGATCCTTTTCTTTTCTTATTTGGTTTTTGAGATCTTTTTCTTTTCTTATTTGATTTTTTTAGATCTTTTTCTTTTCTTATTTGTTTTTGAGATCTTTTCTTTTCTTATTTGGTTTTTGAGATCCTTTTCTTTTCTTATTTGGTTTTTGAGATCCTTTTCTTTTCTTATTTGGTTTTTGAGATCCTTTTCTTTTCTTATTTGGTTTTTGAGATCCTTTTCTTTTCTTATTTGGTTTCTGAGATTTTTTTTTTCTTATTTGGTTTTAGATTTTTCACATTCTTGCTATACTTTTTGTATTTCTTCTTTTCCTTAATTTCACAATCAAAGTTGCATGCGTGCACAATTTTGTTTGGCTCTTTTTTTTTTTCATTTTTTTTCTTTTTATACTTCAAGTTACTGAGTGCAGCATTTCGTCCATCCTTAAAAATGTGTTGTCAATGACGACAGATTTAATTTTTAAAAGGGATGTAACTCTAATCTACTTTTTCTCAAGAGATAAATATGGATTTTATATATATATGTATATGGCAAACGTTGAGATAGGTTTCAGACAGATTGTGATACAAAAATTGTGTATAGGTGATAAAAATGGTTTTATGTTTTTCTTTGTAAAGATTGAACCTTTTGGAGTTAAAATCTATTTAGTATCATGCATGAAATCTGAAGAAAAACACATTTAAATGAATAAATATGCTAATATTTCCAAGATGGCGGCATATCATGCCACCATCTTGGAAATATGTTGATTACACTAGCACATTTACTCATTTAAAAAGTGTTTTTCTCTAGATTTCATGCGCAATAATAGATAACTCCAAAAGGATCATCATGTCATAATCTTTAAAAAAAACAAACCCCAAAAACATAAAACCTTTTTTATGGTTATCTGTCCCGGATGCCAATCTTAACATTGCCATATATATATATATATATATTTTTATGTAATTGTTTTTATTGGTGAGTGCAGCGTTTGTTGTTTTTGCTTACTACTACTATTTCGATTGTTTCACTCCCTGAGTAATTAAGATGCAGAAAATTGCATTATTAGTAGCCCTTAACTTTATAGGACGTCCTTAACTTATATATATACATATATATATATATATATAGACAAATGATAAAAGAGAAATAAGTTGTAAAATACAAAATCTATTACGTCTTCAGTTCAAAACAATATATATTCAATTAAAGAATATTTATTTTTTCTTTCCTTAAGCCATGGCTTTTCAAAGAATGGTTTCTTATCATCAGAGGAATACAAATAGATAAGTTGATAAAAGAAATACCAAGAGTCATCATTTGAAAAGATGTAAATACAGATATGATAGATAAATTTTAGGGAGAAATGCAGAAAATGTCCAAAGAAAAAAGATATAAAATATAGAAGAAAGTTCACAAATTCTTCTATGATAGGTTTAAATTTAAAGGTATACATTATACCTTTATTTTCATATCTTTTGTATATTTATATCTATATATTAGAAATAAATGCACCATTGTCTTTATTATAAAATGGAGGATAGTGTTTTTTTTTTGTTCTTTGAAGAATAAAGATTAATTATTTCTTATGTTTCTTTAATTTGTGACGGGATACACATCTGTAAAGTATAATTTGAAAAAAGAAAAGCTATCAATTACAAATCAAAACAATGCAAAAAAGATATCAATAATCATAGTGATGAGATGTCTGTCCATTCGTTCAACTACTACCGAACATGCTGTAACAGGAGACAATGAAGGGCAAATGGGACGGAAATAGGAAGCTCTGTCTGTTGATTTGTGACATTTGTTTAAAATGTCATTTTTAGATTCGTCCATACATTTATATAAGAGGTTTGGTCTGTCCACCTATTATGCTTAAGTTTGAAATAGTATTTTTAGATGCAACCTCGCATCTCAATAAGAGTCTATTATGCTTCTTCATTTAACAAGTCTCGTCTACATCAGGTATAGGTTGCATGTTGGTCATGCTGGCACAAAGTGACTTTCTCCATGAAACTTTAATTATTTATGTTGGTTTCAATGTGCCATTGCTTGAGGTCATCTTTGACCGAGTCTTTCTCGGCCTGTTTTTTCCTCGCTTACCCTCGATTGAGATGTGTGTATATCTGTTCATCCAACCAGAACTTCGTTCAACATGTCCATACCAATGTAAGCGATTGCAACACATGCAAGAAATACTATTACACATCAAAATTCATCATCTCGTTAGAAATTTTGCCCACATCACAATAGACTACTTTCTTCTATTCATTTAACGTCACTTTTCCCTTATTCAGGGGTCAGATGTTTTCTGATATAACGCAAGCTTACTCTCCACTTCTCACAGTTCAGCAGTCTCCAAATTTCACTCTGTGCTGTCTTGTCCAATCACTTCTTCCAACTATTTCCTTGACCGGCCAATCTTTCTGCGATTTAGGACATTCATGCTTCTGCATCAGTTTATCCAGGAGAATAAACGTTCCACATGACCATACCAGCATAATTGATTCATCCTTAGAATCACATCCGGGCTAGACAAGTGTAGTGTTTTGAGCAAATCCATACTGACGTATTGAGTTTACTCAGATTTCACATTGCAGGTCCATCTGATCATAGATCTGTCATTATGCTGCAGTCGGTGAGAGGGGGCTGGGTTTAAAAAAATAAATCCCTTCCAACTCGTATAGGAGAAATCAGCGATACAATAAAATAATTTTCCAGAACTTATTCAAATGACTATTTTAGAAATACATCGTATGGCACAAAATTACCCATAGGGTTGATGTGCCGTAAAAGAAACAATTCCAAATGCAATCAATAATTAAGTTATTGCTTTACCATACAAATGTGATTTCGAAATTTTCAAGATACTCTTTTTTTTATTATTAATTTATTTTATTTAAATTCAAAAATTTGTTTTCATCTTAAAATCTGAAACATTGCAAAGTTTCCTGTCTTGATGTTTTTTTTTTATTTTTGAATTTCTACGTTTCTACATTTTTCTTTTGTTTTTTAATAAAGATCTTTGAACTTTTAGATACATCCTTGGATCTCGGGTTTTGTCGGTCGTATCACGATTAAGTTTGAAATAACATTTTCATATGTGTCTACACATCTATAAGACACTGTCTGTTGGTCTGTCAGTCTTTCATACTTAAGTTTGGAATCGTATTTTTGATCATTTAACCATTGAGATTAAATGGACATGTTATATTAAATACCACCAATCATCTCTATAAGAAGCATAATTCGTCTGTAATTCCTTTTTTTTTGTTTTCAATTTTATCTTTTTGGTTTTTGCTGGAGATGGGGTATCCTACCGGATGCCAGACATTCAATCGCAATTTTAGACTCCAACCGAGAGATCTTTTTAGGATTCTAACTGCCCCTTTAAGCGGAATTGTTTGTATCTCTCTTGCACTTTGTTCACTGGTTATATTCACCATATATTTTAAAAATTCTTTGAGCCTGGTAGATCCTATGATTACTGGTTTCTTTTCATGTCGTACATAAGACTTTTTATTTAGTTGTCATCTCCCTCTCAGCTCTGTTTAAGCCAGCATCATTAGGGACGCTGACTTCAACTAGGGTTGCTACTCTCTTCCTCTTGTCCCATATCATTGTCAGGTTTAACAGCTCCATTTTCTAAGTATGTAGCTGTAGGCATTGTATAGTCATAGTGGATGGTGTATGATTTATTTCCAACAGTTCTTTCTAGTATATGTTCCCAGGACATGCTGTTAAACTGGATATTCAATCTTTTACAGATGGTCCAGTGGAGATATTTACACACTCCATTGTGTCGCATGGTATCGTAACTGTCCCCCAGTTAAACCTTCCAACTAAGTTTGAAATAGCATTTCCATCACTCAATGCAGATTGAAGAATGGATCTATTTTGTTAACTTTCTGATGGGTTTTATTTCTTATTTATTTTTTGCATTTCATGTTTTTGTCGAACATAAAGAATTAGAGGAGAGAAAGATAGGCTTTTTTAATAGAAAATTCAACCTCGTTCATAGCTTGAAGAATCTCGTCCAGTTGGGCATAGCAGAAGTGCCATCAAATTGGGTCTCACTTTAAATTTTGATGTTGTCTGCATGAATTTATCGTCTCTTTATTCTTGACCAATCGTTTTATTTTTTTTGTTGTAATTTTTGAGATGAGGATTGATAATCTGGATTATTTGAACTACCATTCTCATCTTGGTTGTTATTTTCACGTTTTGGCCGATGTAACCTCCGACCTTCAAGTGCATCTTTTCAAACTTTGAAACTTTAAATCAGAGTAGGAACCTATACAGAATTTCGAACTGAACTCACTATTACTCCCATGGGGGTAGATTGTTCTTATTCCGTCAGCCATGACTGCATAGAAGTATTAATTTTATGTAATGCTTAGTTATTGCCTCTAGTAAATTGTCACTTAAAACTGATTGTTAATCAAAGCCTTTAACCATTATGGATCCGTGAGTTCGATCTTTACTACAGGTGATAATAATTAAGACTAATATAAAATGATAACATTTCTACTGTCATGGCTGACAGAACAAGAACAATCTACCGACATGGATTAAACAAATGTTGCATTACTTCTTACCTTTGTGTTTGTGTGCTCAGGTTTCGTTGCTGCTGGCTGGTGTATCTCGGCCGTTGAAAAGATAACACATGGATGCCAGACTTAGGTTTTAAAAGTGTTTTATTTAAAACAAGACAACAGATACAGAGAGAAAGAGAAAAAGAAAAAGAGAGATCCAGAGAGAGAGAGAGAGAGAGAGAGATCCAGAGAGAGAGAAAGAGAGAGAGAAAGAGATATCCAGAGAGAGAGAAAGAGATATCCAGAGAGAGAGAAAGAGAGATATCCAGAGAGAGAGAGAGAGATATCCAGAGAGAGAGAGAGAGAGAGATATCCAGAGAGAGATATCCAGAGAGAGAGAGAGAGATATCCAGAGATATCCAGAGAGAGAGAGAGAGATATCCAGAGAGAGAAAGAGAGATATCCAGAGAGAGAGAGAGAGAGAAAGAGAGATATCCAGAGAGAGAGATATCCAGAGAGAGAGAAAGAGAGATATCCAGAGAGAGAGATATCCAGAGAGAGAGAAAGAGAGAGATCCAGAGAGAGAGAGAGAGAGAGAGAGATATCCAGAGAGAGAGAGAGAGAGATATCTAGAAATAATTACTTGGAAGAAGATTTACCATAGCATCAGTCAGGCCATTTTGGTCTACACTGTGCCCCACCTCCTCTGGTCCCCCTACCGACTGGCAGAGGACCGGACGTTTCTCACATCTGGTTCGGTTGTCGGTCAGGCTCAAGAGACAGAATCTACTCCAAACAGAAGTGTCATCATTTCAGACTTCCGCTTTTAGCTCCCTCCCACCCCACCGGTCCCTTTCACAATCTAACAGAAAGGGTTCAATTCAAAATTCCACATCGGTTCCTGAGTTTGAAAAACTGCAGCTGAAGAAGGTCAGAAGTTACATCGGCCAAAATGTTGTCAAAATAACAACCGAGATGAGAATAGTCGTCCGAATAATCCAAACGATACAATCAGTGTCTCAAAATGTTTCCACTAAAAAAAAAAATGTCAATTTTAGTATATTTAGTCTGAAAATACATCTGTTGGCATGTTAGTGAACAATCAATTTTTTTTTCCCCGTTACATATTAATCGAATGTTTAATGAATATTCTTGTTTCTGTTCACAGAAAAACAACGAATAAATAAGATTTGTCACCGCGTCAATATGCACTGATGAGCCGATATTCAAATACAATTATCGACACTCTTCGATATGCTTAAATACCTGCATTGAACAAAATTGCATTTTTTTAAAATTATTTTAGTCGAAATTACTTTTTTGTATTTATTCTCTCTAATATGAACATTTTGAGTTTCTTACATTTTGTGTTATGCTTACTTGTTCTCCCATAATCATCATATTTTTAATATATATAACTCTTTATCATCTCGACGATAATGATTTCTCTCTATATTCTAGTCATCTTGTTGACACAAGGCCATTGAAAGATTTCATCAACTAGCGATATCGTTGAATCTGTATAGAAAGCAGAAAAAAATAAAGTTTCATTTGGGGTGGGACGTAATGGGTGAAAATTTCAGATTCATGCGAGTAGTATTTTTTTTGTGTTCATTTATACATAAATAACACTAAACAATCAAACATTTTGAAAATTTTGCAAAATTCAGAAGGTGCAGGCCAAAAATAGCCATTAGGGCTCTACGGGACTCAAAATCCATCATTTTTCGGTGAAAAAGTGGTTTCATGCGACATTGCAGGTCCTAAAACATCCTCAAAAGCTATGAATGGATATAGATGGTTAAATCTGATATAGTACTTTAATTTAGGACCATTCTCAGGCTGTGAAAGGGTTTTCATAAATGTAAAATAGCCAAAAACTATTGGCCTGCACCTTTATAATTTTGCAAAATTTTCAAAATGTTTGATTGTTTAGTGTTATTTATGTATAAATGAACACCAAAAAAATACTATTCGCATGAATCTGAAATTTTCACTCATTACGTCCTACCCCTAGTTTCAGTATGGAATTAGATTAGCCTGCTAATTTCCTCTTAATACTTGAAATAGATTTGCCAGGTAGTTTTTTTTATTGCTAACTTTCTTGTGCCGGGATATATAATATATGGAGTAAGGTACACGATAAGTCATGAAAATGAAATGCCGTGGTAGACAAAATGTGTGAAAAAAAAGACAAACGGAAAACAGGTTAAAATGCAGGAGAAAAACAAAAACAAGAGATTTGACCGGTTTCGTTCGTATTAACGAATGTTTTCAGAAAAAGTGAAGATTTGGAAACAATTTTATTTTGAAGGCACACACATGGGAGAAGGAAAAGATGATCTGCTAAAAATCTTCTCATATGGTCCAATCGGATCATCTTTTCCTTCTCCCATGTGTGTGTCTTCAAAATAAAATTGTTTCCAAATCTTCACTTTTTCTGAAGACGTTCGTTAATATGAACGAAACCGGTCAAATCTCTTGTTTTTGTTTTTCTCCTGCATTTTAAACTGTTTTCCGTTTGTCTTTTTTTTCACCCCTCCACACACACACACACACACATATATAATGTATAATGTGTGTGTTATTGTAGGAAAAACTAACAAAAACAAGTCAATTACAGATTACTACAACCTATCGTTTTGTTTATTAAATCCCTTGTGTTTGATTGGACTTTTTATTTTTTAGAAGTATGGTATATATTGTTAAGTATATATATATATATATATATATATATATATATATATATACACATACATACACATTGCTCTTTATTATGGAGTGGATGATAGCATCATCAATATACAAGTTTTGAATTAAAACCTAAAATATTTTCTTTTGTCTACGTGAACGTTGAAATGAATACTGTGACCATATTATGTTTTATTTCTAATCTTATTACATATTTTTTATTTTGCAAAGACTTTCACTCATTTATATTTCGATAAAACCTTGCTGAATAATTATACATTTTCTTGGTCTAAATATTCTAGTTTGGAAGATTTAGTCAGATTTCAAAACATAGACCAATGCTTTTTATTTATGTATATATATATACGATTTATTAATTTCTTAACATTCATCTGATTGAATAAGGCTTTAAATAAGATCATTAATAAATATGTAGTTTGTCAGACACTATTTATTATTTAGTAAAATACCTGAAGTTGTAAGAATTTTGAACCCGACGATTTGTGTTTCTTTGGCCCAAACTGGAATATATTCTTCAAGTTGAAATTTAGTATTTTTATGAAAAAAAATACTCCCAAATAAGATTTTCATTCCTCAGGACAGTTTCTTATTTTAAAATCCGTATATTTTGTATTCTTCAATTGATAAAAAATAGATATCATCTAAAGATTCTTATATTCTTTTCTTGAAAATTCTTATAAAAGTTTCAATCATAGTCGAGTTAATCAAACTTAAATACTCTTATGTTCTTTCTGCAACATTTTGGTTAAATTGATTCTTTAGTCCATAAATCTCGTCAAGATTATGCTCGTCTGAATTAATCGGTTCTCATATTGAATCTAGAATTTTCTGCGTCGCAAAATTTGAGCCTGAAGACTTTATTCAACATAGCAAACATTTAATAAGAAATCTAATCAACTGAAACACTTTAATATATGGTCCAACCGTTATATGATGTCATTGTTGTAACGGCGTTACCTAATCAGATTGAGCTGGCTTCTTCCCTGGCCTGCACCACATTCTTGAACTATGGTGGCTTATGCATAAGGTTGCACGAGATGGTTAACTAATCGCAATTTCACCTGGAGGCTGACCACCGTGGACCTGAAAGCTTTGCTAAGTCCTCAGCTGCCCAATTTATCACTGTTGAGGACATGGCCAGCAACCATAAGATGATTATGCATTTTTCATAGGTAAAAATAAGTGATAGTAAATACATCTGCTCATGAGCCAGTTTTAATGTTTTACCAAGGAAATATTCAAAGCTAAGCATTTGATTTAAAAGAACTTTGTAATTCAGCTATTTTCGAATTGTAAAGAATAGTGTGACTGCTTTTATGTGATTCCAGTTGCCCTGTTCCTTTAATATATTAAAAAGAAAGAAAAAAAAAAAAGAAGAAAACTATGCATGCTAACTTCTGATTTAATCCATTTTTTTTTTATTCTCTTTAGCCGACCAATCAGGAATTGGTTCGAATACTTTTTCTATATTTACCCAAAGCTTAGACATGAAAACCTAAATCTTTAGCGCTATGTTTTCAGCTTCTGCTAGTTTAGTTTGCCAAGCATTCAATATTCCAGCATGTCGATCACGGAGCTGTCAGTACACATAGCGCATGGCATAAACCTTTGAACCGTTACAACTGAAATCATTTCCGAGTAGATATAGTTTGCCTTCGAAGGATCCATTAGGGTACGAGAGAGCAGGCACTTAGGGTGTTGTTCACTGGTATGGAGGTGCCACCATTATTTCTTTCATCTCTTTTTGTCCCTGGCTTTTCCATTCTCCCTTTTCCATTTAAACATCTTTTCAATTAATTTCATAACTAACTCACTGCTGCAACCTTCGTCTATTGTTTTTTAAGATCTTTTATACGAAAGGCACTCGAAAATATTGAACTGAAAAAAAAAAATGTTCACTTTTGTTTTTGTTATTTTAGTTTTTTTAAATTCAAAATATTTTTTGCACATTTGAATTTACTTAAAAAAAAATTATTTCTAAAAATTAAAATTTTTTTTAAAATAAATAATAAAAAATTTACTTCCGGTTGAATTATTTAACCAACCAACTGTTTTTTTTTGTAAACAAAACGAATAGTCAGGTTGTCGGCAAAAATCTAACACATTTAACACAGCCTTATACACGATATAACAGTTTCTTTATTTGTTGTCAAACAAGTCCCGAAATAAAGAGTTCTGTCTTGATTTATGATCTTTGTGGAAAGTTGGCTGGAAAGCAATCTCTAGGCGTAACATAAAACAGGGTAGTGAGAGTTAGCAGGGGAGAGCACAGCGGTGCTGTCTCTGCATTTCCTATCTTCATTCATATTAGCAACAACAAATTGCAATCAGCTGCATTTACCCATGCTCATCATTTTCTCAACCTGCTAATGCATATTTGTCTTTGACTCTCTATCTGACTCCTCATATTAAACTTTCTTAACCTCCAACCTCCCATGACCATGTATTCTTTGGTTTCTCCTTTAATGCCTCCAAGAACATTCAGTATATTACAATGCAAGAGTACGTTTTATGCTTTATAGAAATTTTGAATTTCACCTACATAATTTAAATAAAAATTAAAAAAAGTAAAACTAGGTAGTTTTTTGAATAAAAACTGTATTTTTATGTTTTGGGAATTTTTGAGATGAGGATTGATAATTTGGATTATTTGTATATAGAAAATTACAACCAATATGAGAATAGTAGTCCAAATGATATGGCATAATCACGTTGACACACCGGTTCCCGTTAGATCACTGAAGTTGAGTGTGGTCAGTACTAAAATGAGTGACCATTTGGGAATACCAGGTGCTGTATGTGCTCTCTGCTTATCTCGGGATTATTTCCGGTCGTCTTGCACTTCTTCTTGCCACTGGAATCAGGCAGTGCTGACTCAGGAGAAGTGTGGTTATGGATTGCGCAACCCTTGCTTCACAATTATACGCGCAGTAACCATTACGGGGGTATCCGTTGCCTCTCGAGATTGGACGGCGGCCATGATGGAGTCCAAATAATCCAAATATATGTATTTTTACTTTTTACATATGTATTTTTACTTTAAAAACTAAAAAAAAAAAATCTGTATTTGTGCCTTTCGTATGATTATTTTTTTTTATTAAAATAAATATTGTAGGCATATTTCAAAATCTCTATAAAACAAAATCTGCTATTCATTTTGTTTACAATTCAACTGGAAATAAAAATTTAAATTGGTGTTCAAGCTAAAATTACCCATTTTTTTTTTTTAGTTTCTAACTTCGGAGTGCCTTTCATATTAAAGATAATTCCTCTCCTTCTCACTAAAAACAAAACTCATAACATCATTAATCCTTTAAGAAGACCTTTATCACCTTAATCCAATATATTAAAATTATATGATGTGTATCCATGTGTGTATGATATAATGTCGTCGTGTGATTGCGTAACTTTTTTTTAATTTTTTTTTTTTTTTAATAAAACTTCAAATAAAGATTAATATTTTTATATATGTATGTAAAGCACTTTTAGGATGATTCTGAAACAAACAAACAAAATGTTGGATATTGATAGGCGGTAGGATGTGACACAAGGTCATTTTTATGTAGGGCAGCACTCCCATGAGCTCCTAGCACCAGCACAGTTATTTATATTATTTGTATATTTTATTTTCTGTTTATATATATATATATACACACACATACTTGGATGTAATGTTTTACACATATTTCAACTTTCTTATGATTCGTTTCTTTAATTATTTTTCAAGGGAGGTAACCTAAAAGTTACTGTTGTAGTACATAATATTTAGAACTAGCATGACCCTGTGAAAATTCCACGCTTGCTTTCTTCTTACTGTAAAAATAATTGTCAATTTAATATTCTTTAACTAAAACGAATCCCACTTTTAAGTCGATAATGATGATACAATCCTATTTATGACATCCTATTGATTTTGAAGCATTTCATTTTTGAAATGGCTAAAATCTAAATTTTTGGCAGTCAATAAGACTAAATAATCATAAATTACTTTTTTGCATTCTCATTTTTTCAAAACGGTGTGGAAGGCGATAACATATGTACAAGGGTTTTATTATACAGATATTACGCCATATATATATATATATGGTAATAATAATTGAATTATATATATATGATAATAATTAAATTGTTACATATGTATATATGATAATAATTAAATTGTTACATATGTATATATGATAATAATTAAATTGTTACATATGTATATATGATAATAATTAAATTGTTACATATGTATATATGATAATAATTAAATTGTTACAGATGTATATATGATAATAATTAAATTGTTATATATGTATATATGGTAATAATAATTATATATATATATGATAATAATTAAATTGTTATATACGTATATATGATAATAATTAAATCCGGTTCACTATATCTCTTCAAAAGTGCATGAACATGTGCACAGGGGGATGGACATCATGGGAGCTGTTTTCTGACTTTTTTTTCGTTCACTCATTTCTATAAGAGACTGTCCGTCTACTGGTTTGTCTGACTTAAGTTTAAAATAGCATTTTCATCACTGAACCTGCAAATTGAATGAATAGCCATCTATTGTTCATCTCTATAATTGACTATATACATCAATCGGTTAGTCTGTCACACTCAAGTTTGAAATAGTATTGTCTGTCACACGTGTTATAAATGTTTGAAATAGCATTTTTGGATGTGTCTATGCATGTCATTCGAACGACTTCAGTTTGCAATAAGCAATAGTTAATTGTCGGTAATTTCTATTATTTGAACACAGATTACTAGTTCTTCCATTTAATATTTACTGACTTTAACTTTTGTGTGATTGCTTTTGATTAAACTTCATTCGCGAAATTATATAATTTGAATATCATATATATATATATATATGTATATATATGAATAGTAAAATGCACGTTATGTCATGAAAATGAAATGCAGTGGTAGACAAAATGTGTGAAAAGACATAGGGAAAAGGAACAAACATTGGTCCATACTATAAATTTTAACAAGTATGAGATATTTTTGGCAAGTAAGCGATATTTAAAAAAAATTTTTTTTCACACCTATGAGCTAGTATTGGAATTTGGTTGACCATGTGAAAGGGAAAGACAATGCATATAACTATATATATATATGTATATGCATATAACTCTATATATACATATATGTATATGTGTATCGAGGCAGCATTTTTTCCTTAAGACACGTATTATTAAAAATGACCGACAATTCTTGTCTGGATATTTTCGTTTTGATCCCTTCAATTTTCCGGATTAAAGTCTTAATCTCGGAAGAAAATTGGCTGATGAAACTGCCGTAATTAGCGTTTTGGTCCAGAGTACTTTCTGACCCATCTGGGTCCATCTTCAGTTGAGTAATGTCAAACAGGTACAGACCTGGAGTGAGATTTATAAATCTCACTCGATATTTATATGCATATAACTCTATATATGTATATGCATATAACTCTATTTCCCATCAGAGCAAACAAGAAAGGATGAACTTGTGAACCATAGAATATTTATTTAATAATGCTCAATAACAAGTAGAGCTGCACATTCACATACATACACGCAACGCACATAGATGCAAGCATGAAACTCCTTGTCAAGGTATTTTTACATAAGCAGTTTCATGCTTGCATCTATGTGTGTTGTATGTATGTATGAGTCTCAGTATGGGTCTGAGCAATAAATATAGCATTAGTTTTAAATTTTAATGGTTTCCTTTCTTTAAGGGTATGGTGCGGTTTTGGTGCCCCCCCCCCCCCCCCCAATGGTATAGTTAAAAAAAAAAAAATGAATGTACCCACGTTACATAGTCTGTTGCCTAGGATAAATATTCTATAATTTATAAGTTAAATATTTTAGGATTTTACCAAGCACATACATATTATTGACGCACATGCACCACCGATCGTCGATCTGTCAGGCTTAAATTTAAAATATCTTTTTCACCACTATAGGCACAGATTAAATAGACAAATCTTAATATACATTCATGTTACTTATTGTCTATGTAAAAAATGTTTTGAATGGCAATCACCTCTTAGCATTATTTTTTTTTTCTTGCCTAATATTTTGTTTCCACAATATTTTGAAATTTCTTTCTTTATATCAGTTGGAAAAATTTATTTAATAAAAATTAAGTTATGATAAAAGGAGAAATATTAAAAATGTTTTGAAAGCAATAATGATAATTAGAAATTGTCTCATACTCCAAAAAATAAAACAATACCATTTTATTGATAATGGCAATTTCTTCTCATTACAAAGCTTTTGCTGCTTTGATAATAGCACCTGCAACGTTAATGGATATTTTTAATCTCCATGTCCGAGGTAAGTGAAAGGTCATTGACCAAAACACCTGGACAATCATTTGGGAAAAATTTAATTTAAAAAAAAAAAAATCAATTAGCATGTAATTTGGCCAAATCAACCGTAACGGTTTTTTAAAATTATTTTATCGGTATTTGTCCAGATTAGGACCCAAGTTAAAATCGACTTGGCGTCGATAGTTTCCGGATGTTTATGTAGACAGCCGGAAAAAGCCAAATTAAAAGTCGGTTGCCCGCGTCCCAAAAATCCAAAACTAGGCTGAAAAAAATGGTTTAATTTTACATGTAAATTTAAAAAAATTTTAATTTTAAAAAATAAAAATTTATTTTTAAGAAAAATATCACTGAACAAGTGTTAAAACTGTTAGGTAAGGGTTAGTTAAAATTCATTATCGCTTTGATCAATTTTTATTTCCAATTAGTGAATTTCGTGATTCAGTCAATTAAAATGTTTACTTGTCTACTTATTTTCTTCGCATTCTGATTGAATAAGCGTTTCGGAATTTTCTGTCCGTCTACGTAAACATCCGGAAACGACCGCCGCCAAGTCAATTTTAGCTTGGGTCCTAATCTGGACAAGTACCATTTTATTTTTAAGAATGATTTGTTTCTTAATAAAGAAACAAATCATTCTTAAAAATAAAATGGACATATTATTTTGGGAAATATTACTTGTGGCTATAAACTTATTACATATTACTTAGCAGTAGGGTTATCAGAATACCAGAATGTTAACATTGAAATTAATAAATGCAAACATTTTTTTTATCTATCACTCCTTTACTACGATCAAAACGAGGTTACTTAAATGAATAATTCAATATTATATTTTAAAATACTCTATATATAGTACCGGCGAACGATCAATAGACACTCCTTAGAATGCCTAATTAGCATAACTATTTTTTTTAACAATTTATAATAAATTAATTTTGGTGTTATACATTTGTAATTTTATTGTGATATTTTGTCTCCATATATGCAATAGTTTCCTCGGTATTAACAGTAATTAATTAAAATTGTTTAATAAAAAAAAAATGGATAACTTAGTAAAACCTTTCTTCTAAATCACTCTCCAGAATTTTTACCGAGAAAAGAAAAAAATAAGGGAGCGGGTGGCTGGTTTGCTAGATTGCTGTCTTTTTCGATTTCTCTCCTTCTTTCTTTCTTCCTTTCACGACATTGATTTTTTTCTGTTAATTTCATTAGGGACTTATTTAAAAGATAAATAGATTTGTATCAACATCACCGATACGTTAATGTTTATCTATTTATATGAATAAATGTTAAATTTTTAGTTTTGTCTTTGCCAGAAACTTATGAATGAAATGTTTATAATTTAGAGTTTTGGTTTCAAGTATTTCAAGTAGCGAACTTTGCGAAGCGATAGCAAGCTGGCAAAGCCAGCTAGTAGCATATCAAAACGATACGCAGTTCTAATTTGATATCACAGAAAAAAGTCCTATAATAGCACTGCTGGTAAATGGCTGAATATGTTGCATCCCATCCTATGTCTTTCAAGCAGTTTCATTGTACCTAATTTCACTCACAAGATTTCACCCGCTGTCAAAAACGATAAAAATAAATTATGCTTCACCAGTGTTCGCACTAATATTCATATTAATATGAAATAACGTCTCAATCAGTGAAGTTAAACTCAAGAAAAAAAAGAAAATGTCTCAAAATGAAAAGTTTAAAAAAAAAAAAAGAAAACAAAAGTATCAATTGGTATAGTAAGAAAAAAAGAAAATTATGGAAATAGTGAAGAATTTCTTTCTGAATTTATTTAAGACTATGGGGAGAGGCGTCTGACTTGCTATTTGCTTTCTGTTTTCTCCTAAACACTTGAAATGGTTTTGTCTGGTAGTTTATTTTACTCTCTACTTTTTGTGTGATCGGACGGATGTATATTAATTTATATACAAGTAAATACACATTGGTTTTTCTGAATTGGAGGATATATATATATATATATATATATATGTAATATATATATATATAATGAAATAATTACAGGAGGAAATTAGGGTATGAGAGCTCAATGTAATAAACAGAGCAAGAATAAAATAAAATGTAGTAACACGAAATTACATAATCATCGATGCAATAATTTATTTCAACCTTGTGGTATTTTCAAGCATGCAATTTAGATGATTACAAAAATGTAATCATCTAAATTGGATGCTTGAAAATACCACATGGTTGAAATAAATTATTGCATCGATGATTATGTAATTTCGTGTTACTACATTTTATTTTATATATATATATATATATATATACACACACATTCATATTTTACACATTATGAACTATTTTTTGCAAAGTATAAAATTAAAACGGATTTCATTCTGGAAGTTTCATTGTTGTTAATAGTTACACTGTTTAGGCCTCATTTCATTGGCTGTAATCGCAGTATTATGAACTGCATTTTGTTACTTGAGAAGAAATTAAAATTTAGGGAATGTTACTTAATTTGTGCCGAATGACTATGGATGAAATTCGATGCAAAACTGAAATATTTAGATTTTCAGATAGGAGCTTGTGGCCATAATTATACCTCTAAAACCCTTTAAAATATTCCAAAGAAACTGAAATTTGGTGAATATTTATTAATTGATATCTAATACCTATTGTTAAAATTTCATAAAAAATAAAAAGTATCTGAATTTTTGCAAAGGCTTTGCAGCCCCCTTTGCACAAAACTAACTTAAACTAAATATAAAGCACATTTGACCCATCCTCAAGTCTAGCAACTGTGTTTCAAAATACATAATGATTAGTTAATTAGTTTGGGAGTTTATGATTTATCGATTTGTTTTGCTGCACCCATGCAAGCATTGTTGAAGAATACAATTATAATCATTTGCCTTGTCATTCCCATATTTTAGCATTATTATTTTTATGTATATTTTTATTGACAACTACTGTCAAATCAATTCTGTCTGGGTTTTTCCTAAAGATCTAAAGTCAGTAATGATATGTTATTTAACTGAACACATACAGACATTCGATTTCACTAAGTAATATATATATATATATATATATATATATATAGATACTAGGGCAATTACTAAGGGAAGAGATGTTTTATCTTTCATGATTAACAGATATGAGGGAAGAAAAAAAAAAAAAAAGTGCCAGCCGATCGGTTTTGTCCACACTCGAACCTGCCGTGTGAAACGAATTATCATGAATATATATTTTTTTCTTAAAATTAGCCCCCCCCCCCCTCCCAAACAGCACTGTTGTTTTTGTACGCTGCACGTTTTATTTTTTTGGCAGATTTATTCAAATTTTTTTCACATTTTCTTTTTCTATTAAGGCAACGTTTTGAATGAATTGAAATTTGGTCTAGAGCAATTTTTAACATTTGATTTAAATTGTTTTGTGAGGGTATGCATGATTCTTTGCATGTTTTTTTTTTGTTGAGAATTGCTTACACACATACACACACACATATATATATATATATATATATATATATATATATATACTACTGTTTCGGCTGAAGATATACAGGGTTCGTCTGTCTGTTCATCCGTAAATTAAGAAAAGTTTCTAGGTTACAATGACCAAACCGGAGTCATCAATCTCCCTTAGCATGTTCAGTCTGATTATTGTAACAAGGAATTTTTCCTAATTTATGGATGACCAGATGGACGAAATTTGAGTATCTCCACCTGATGCAGTACTATATATATATATATAAACATTATAATGCCTAGCATTGAAATGCAGGTTGATCAGCATAGGCTGTTATAACGTTTATATAATTTTATTTATTTATAAAGTTCTACTTTGTATTGAGCACTTTTGAAAATATATTGGCTTAAAGTTCATTTTATCAATCTATTTGAACTTAATTTATATATATATATATATATATATATATATATATATAAATATAACTTGACAATAAAGAAAAATCTTGTTGCCATAAACGATTTATTTTGTGAACATGTTTAACCAAAGAAAATGGCTTCATTGGAGTGTTAGAATTGAATGTAATCCCCCCCCATAAATGTATTTTAAAGATAAATCATTTATGACAGCTTTTTTCCATATTTCAGAATTTTTTAGATGATTTCTGTGTGTTAAGTTTCATTATCCATTTTATTTCTTTTTGTTTGAGTTCATATGTGTACAGGAAGTTAGTGTCTATTTATATGCATTTGATACTCTTGTATCATCTGATTGATTAAAATGTTTAGCTATTTGGGAGTAGGGTGATTTTTTTTTTTTTTGTCTGATAGTAAGTTTGTGATTATTGAATCTGAGTCTGAAAGGTAAGTTTGTTTCACCTATGTATCCGTTATTTGTACATTTTGTACAGAAGATATATATCACAAGTAAGGTGTGGTGGTTGTATATAGATGTGAGTGTTTTCCATTGTGAAGGGGAAATCTATCACTTAGTATTTATAGACTAACACAATATTTCAGCTTTCGATTTGTCCAATGTGACCAGGAATAAAATGATTATGAAACTGAAGTAAGTTATTTCTATAAAAACAGGTCCTTTTTCTTTGTCAGAACTGTAAAGAGAATATGATGAGAAACTAGCTGTACCTATCCGGCGTTTCCCCGGGAGTCTTTTTACATACATTTTTGTTGTGTATCACCAGAAGACATTGATGTGAAAAGAGAAAATAATTGATGAGAGAAAAACTGCCCTAACTTTTATCGAGCTCCACACAAGATTCAGTTTCTCATTGGTTATTTGAAGATTGTTATTGCAATCACTTCTTTTAAAAGTACATTTTATTTTCTCTTTAGTCACAGTAGTTTTAATGTGTTACTACAGTGATAAATTAAGACATTATTAACAGTTCCAACCCTCTGAAAAATAACGGTCCTAAAATGAATGGTCACAAAGTTTCAAGAGTAAGATGAATAGTAATACAAATCCCAAACTTTTCTAACCATAAAAATCCTTCCCATCATTCTCTGCTGCAACTCCGTTGTACCACATCTCTTTTTCCTTTGATCTTCCATCCATTTTCTGTGTCTGCGATATTTTCAATATGCAAGTTTCATACATGTTTTTTTTCTGCAAACAAACATTTGAACAAACCCAACAAGCATGTATGAAAATCAGCCTTTTTAGTTATGGAGGACCTTAATAACCTACAATCTTGTATGTTTCTCTAGCTCTTCTGAACACTAGCCCAGTCTACTAACATTAAACCAGCAGTGACAATGGCAAATATATATGCTCTCAATCCTATTTTTTTTCACTTGTTCTTTTTGTGTTTTTCTCTTTGTCCCTCCTACTTTTTCTTGACGCTTTTTTTTTCTTGTCGTATTTACAGACGCCCGTCTTACCATCACTTATTTAAATTAATATTTTACATTCTATGTCTGTACTTCCATTGTCATTGCTGGTTTATAATTATTAACCTGGGCTCGTGTTCAGGAAAGACTAAGAACAATTATAGGTTATTTGGGACATCTCAAATTAAAATTATGGTTGATTTTTCAAAATAAATGCCCGTAGAGAAGCGACCTGCTTGGGTGCCTGGATGCAGAGATTCAAAGTAGTCTATTTTAAGTTTATTATATGTATTAAAGCTGATACGAACAATGGATTGCTCACTACCTCCAGTGATAATGGTCAACCACAAGTCGAAGCGCTGCCGATTTGTCTGCAGTGGGAAAGAGCTAATGGCTATCCAAAGCGTACAACATACAGACAGACAGGACAATTAAGTGATCCACGTCCGGTCATGCAAATGATTGGATCTGTTAACCAATCAAGGGCATTTTGGGCTCGATATATATATATATTTCAGAGGAAAAATTTTTTAATCAATGAAACGGCGGGTGGAAAAAAAAGAGAAAATTGCTAAAAATTTTCCTTACGTCCTTATCGTCTAACCCTCTAAGAGGAAACGTCAGAATGATAAATTAAAAACTAAGAAAATCGAATGAGATATGAAAGGAAAACATTGTTTCAGTTGGAGAAAACGATTGAGAGAGGGGGAAAAAAAAGGGTAAATCTCTTAACGTTATGGTGGCTTTGAATCATTAAAGATCTCCAACTGATGCTTCAAAATCTTTTGTCAACAAAGGCTAGGTCGAGAATTGTTAATAACTAACGCACAGGGATCAGCCATTGGTAATCACCTCGTTAGTACAAATAATTGTTCTGACACGTATTCCGATGGGTGGTTTTCTGTTTTACACAGTGCCAGGTCGAACTACCCTCTCAATATTATTGAGGAGTTAGTTATTAACAATTCTCGACCTAGCCTGTGTAGACAAAATATTTTGAAGCATCAGTTGGAGATCTTTAATGATTCAAAGCCACCATAACGTTGAGAGATTTACTTTTTTTTTTTTCTCTCAATCGTTTTCTCCAAGTGAAACTGTTTTCCCTTCATATCTCATTCGATTTTCTTAGTTTTTAATTTATCATTCTGATGTTTCCTCTTAGAAGGTCAGACGATAAGGCCTTAAGGAAAATTTTAGCAATTTTCTTTTTTAAAAAATTTTTTTCCACCCGCCGTTTCATTGATTAAAAAAATGTTTCCTCTGAAATTTATGCTACGATTTTGTTGTACGCGAAATTTACTTATATATATATATATATATATATAAGCAGACGTATTTTGTGTATTCAGTCGGTTTGATGACTAGACTCTGGCTCAGTTCCAGTCTGCTTCCATTGTAAGCTTTCTCTCTGTTGTGATAACCAGTGTTTGTTGAAGACTTGCAGCCGTTTATCCATTCGTCCATTGAAGTTTAAGTCAGCCAAAAGTCGTACAGCCTTTAACCGTCTCGTAGGGGTCAGAGCACAAGCAGTTTTACCCCGATCCAGTTTTATTACATTACAACAATAAATACTGAAGAAACAATTGATGCTTTAGAAAGCTGATGATAAACATAATTGTTGATGGAGGTTGTCGATAAACTAAATGCGGATGAATGATATGAGGCATAGCTCGAGATCCGCTCTCTTTTATCTCTTATCTATGATCATGTAATCTTAATAATTTATCAGCGCTCGAATTTTGCCGCTATATATTTTGGATTTTGATCGCAGCAAAGAAAAATATATCTATCTAGTTTTTCGTTGTTGTCAGTCAGCTTCGTGCATTTAGTCATTAGTTCTGTTTGTTTTGGAGAAGTTTGTATATTTTTTCCATATTTATTATATGTTCGAGAAAAAAAAAGATTTATTTTTATATCATGTTGTTAAATCGTTAATGTTTTTCTCTTATATACTATTCATTCTAAGTGGTTTACATAAACTTTCCTATAGTTTAATTCTTTCTTTCTCTTAAGTGTGAGATTAAACTTATGAGAGAAATATCTGAAAATTATATAATTATTAGAAGCCATTAACAATGTATTTTTTTTTATATACTAGAGCTATGGACCCTACAGACCCAAATAATAGTATTCCAACACTATTGATAATGTTTACCCATTCATTTAATTCTTTTTTATTATCGCTTATGTTTTAATTCATGTTTTGACATCTATGACATAAATTGTAAATCTATGACGTCACACCAAAACTATAATTATTTTGATAATGTCTTAAGCTCTCTTTATATGAAAATCCAAATAGCCCAGTTGATAGAATCTAAGACTAAAGATCTCAAAGTTTCGATTTCGGTCATGGCATCTGCTTTATTTGTTAGGAATTTATTATTTACTATTAATGCAATATTTTCTATTTCTAAAAGTAGTTCAGATCTCTGATATTTCGAAATCAGACAAATTCCGCAATGTATTTAAAAAAAAATTGTGACTGACAATTATTTATATCAAGATGATCTAAATTTTCAGAAAAGATCCCCCTCCTCATCATTTGTCTTTTTCTTTGGCTGTTATTAATCGTGCAGTCATAATAGGTGCTTCTGGTTTTGTATCGCCCCTTGAATATCTGAACATGGTGCCAACACCATGTTCAGATATTCAAAGGGCGACACATGACCAGAAGCGCCCATTATGACCTCACAACCAATAACAGCTAAGAAAGAAAAAAAATACTACAGAGAATGATAGTATCTCTGAGGAGGGAAGTCTTTTCCCAAAAATTAACATTATAAAAAGAAAAAAAAATGCATAGTTAACTGTTTCGAATCCTTATATAATTTCAAATTAAACAATGCTTCTCAAATAAATAACTTTATTCTGAAAATGATGTTAAAAAAATATTGTAATTTATTTTCTTTTAGTATTTACCTAAAGCATTAATGCCTATGGAACTCTTCAGTATTTGAGGCTAAAAATCGTTATGCACATAAAAAGTTCAGAATCTTGTGACTGATTATACAAGCAAGCATTATTGGCATTGCCCAGGAATAAATGGGGATCCCATGAAGCCCTGCTTCCCTCCCTGAACCCCATATTACTACTTTTTATTATTTTTTAATTTTTGAAATAAAGTAAACCGTTGTCTTAGCTGTTTATGGATGTCAGCCACAAAATAAGTCCTTAATGTTATAATCATGTAGAAGATGACTTAAATATACATATGTAGATCAACACTATTTTAAAACCTGCTAATACAACATAATTACAACCATTTGATTCCTTGTATAATTTTATTTGAGAAAAGTTGTTTGATCTTGGTATTGGTCTTTTGTTTTCAATTCGAGATATCACAAATATAATTTGTATTTTTTGGATTATTCGGACTACTGGTCGCATCTTGGTTGTTATATTAACAATTTTTCAGCCGATGTAAACTCCGACCTTCAGGTGTATATTTTTGAACTTGAGAATTTTTTCCCAACTAAGAAATTTTGAACTGAACCCTTTATTTAATCCGTGGGGGTAGATTGTTCTTGTTTCATCAGCCATGATCGGGTAAAAAGTGTTAATTATGTTATTCTGAGTTATAATTGCCTGTGATAAGAATTGAATCTAAAACCTCCACGGATATAGTAGAGATTCCTGGTATCTCCGTCTAATGATGTAATTGAAACAAAGTCCTACACCATGCCAAGCAACTTTTGATGGGAAATTCAACAGTGGAATTAATATTTTTATGGGATTTTATAATATTATGAAGTTTGCATTACAGCCTGACATCCATCAAATAATTATTTATAACTTAAAAATTGAAAATGTTAATCTAGGGTTTAGGACTTGGAAGTAAAAATACATTCAGATTCTCATTTATTGCTTGTATACTTTAATTTTCAAAGCGTTTTTTGCCCCCCCCCCCCAATAATTAACATTTAAATTTGTTATTTTGTGTTTTTATATTAATTTTGCATGTGTTTTGAGTTGAAATTGTTTATTTTTGTTAAAGTTAATATTTATCTAATTTTCATTCGTCTTCCTGTTAATTTTTATTTTTTATAAAATTTAAATTAAAGAAAAGTTAACTTTTTTATATATGTATATTAGAATTGATTAAAAAAAGAAACTTAGTTTTATAATAGGAATCAAAGAAAATGATAAAATGTGACATTCATAAATATTTCTTTTAAGAATATAATATTGATGTTTGAATTTAAATTTTCATGCTAATGTCTCTAACTCCATGTGAAATTTTTATCTTCTGTTCCAATTATTTTTTAATGAATTGTTTTCAATTGAAAATTATTTGTGACTTGTATTCTTGCATTTCTATAGATTCCCCGATGGATTCAGATTTGGCTGATGGCTATGATGGCTACACCATCAAGCAGATAGGTAAGCATGAAGATTTACATAATCAGAATTTTAACATTTTCATGCCTAAACTTGAAGTAAAAAGTAAACTATAAGATTAATAATTCAATAAATAATTAATAAATCCCTTATTCGTCACTTGGACATTGTTTAGTTCAATATCGAGAAATCCTGATTCCTTATATATATATATATATATATTATAGTATAAAATGAAGTAATAAAATAAGGTGTCAATCAAATTTTATTAGAATTCAGAGTTCAAGCAAAGTATCCTTAAGTTCACGTATATGGACTACTGTTTGTAACTTGGAGTAATGTCTTTCCCGATTATGCTTCTCAATTTGTATGACCTGGATGGACTGTATGGATTCAACAAAAAGTATGTTTTTGGGTTGATATGTTTGATGTTATGTATTTTTATGTATTTGTGTATATAATTTTATATATTTTCAAAGCGTAATTTTATTACCTGTAGTAGTATAAC
>OY744543.1:34254844-34382344 GCA_963556195.1 Sepiola atlantica
GAAATTGAAATTCAAGGAATCTTGCTTAATTGGTGTTTAATTACTATGGATCAAATTTAATGCAAATCTGAAATAATTTAATTTTCAAATGCCACCTAAAACCCTTTAAAATACTTTATAAAAAAAAAAAAATGAAATTTGAGGAATATTTATTAATTTGTGTCTGATACTTAGTGTTCAAATTTCACAAATCGAAGGTATTTGAATTTGTACAAAGGGCCCCCCTCTTTTCATAAAACTAAATTAAACTAGATATAATCCACATTTCGACCTCTTATGCCTAGCAGCTATATTCTAAAATTCATGATCGTTTAGGAGTGAATCCTGTACATACAAATATATAAACATATCCACATACCTGATTTTATATAAATAGATAAAATCCATAAAATGTTTGTAAAAGATTCAGAGAATAAACAAATTCTTTCTGCTTACATAAGGAAGGTCCTCAACACGGAATATAAATAGGTTCAAAATTAAAAAAGAAAAAATAGGTGACAATGCATAACTAAAGATTTGAAAGAAGTCATCCATGAGTATAACTGAGGCAGTGAAAGTTCAAATTTTCGATTTTTATTTGTGATTTTTAAATAGTACAATAAAACTTTTCTCAATACTTTTGTTTTTGTTTAAATTATATTCATCATTAATACCACTTAATGATTAGTTCCATTTTTTAATTAAAAAATTTTTTTTTTTTTTTAGTAATTTCTTGCTCAGAATGTAATGGGGGAAAAAACATCTTGGTGACAAACTCCCCACTCGGGTCGCCTCCTATAAATCTGGCCCCTACCACAGTAGCCTCTTGCGCTTCAGTGTCAATATGCCTTGCTTGGATTAAACAAAAGGAAAGAACTTTTGTTTATTTCACTTTTCTTTTTTATGGATGCCATTTTGGAGCTTTGTTAAACCAAGGCATTGGCGTTTTAAGCTTATTCAGCTGAAACGACGCTCACTTTTAAAATTTTGAAATTTTAAAAATTATATATCACCACATGGGGGGGGGGGTTAAGGATTTAAGAGGTGATTAAGTGAGGCATGACTAAAATGAAAGGTTGAGAACCACTGGCTTAGACAGGCAAAATATTTCATACACTAGTTGGATTAGCTATCAAGGGAGATAACTGAGCTGAAACTATTACCTCCCTCAGCATTTGATATGAAATATAGCTACTTTTTTTATATACAACATTTCAACATTTATAATTTATTATTAAAATCTCTAGAATTGGTTGTTCAGAAATGATATCTGAATTTTGTGTTTTGGCAAATTTGTTACTGATTATTCAAGCACCATCAGGATTTTATTGAATACTTCCTCATTAAATCTTAAACATTTGTTGAAAACATTTCTGAACATGAAAATTTATTTGGTAAACCTTCACATTATTTTAAATATACTAAAAAGTATATTTAAATAAATGAAGTTTTACAAATTAAATTTATTATTAAAAAAATATTTCTGAAGGAAAACTCTGAGGTTTATTGCAGTAAATCAATATAATATAACCATTTAAATATTTTCCTATTGTAGGTCGCTACTTGTGGTCTCTCCTCTGTAAATATTGGATCTTTATATGTGCTGGGATGATGCTCACAATAGCCATCCAAGATGTTGTGGCCTACAGACTTGTCTACCTCATATTTTTTCTATATTTCATACTCGCTTTCCAGGTAAGTTTGGCTTCCCACTCTTATTACATAATGAATATTTACTTTATTGATTTTTTCTTCTTCTTGATATTCAACTCTTATATTAACAAAATAAATGACCAATGAATAGATTATGAATTGAAAAAAAAAATGTAAATTATAAAGCAAAAGGTAAAATTGAAAATACGAACACAAAATGATTTACATTGAAGCAAATGAAAACCAATTTAAACAAACATGTAATAACTGTAACATAACTTTAAAAAATGATGTTTGAAAGTTCTACAAGATTATCCAAATATATATGAATACTAAAAGAAAAAAAAAAAAAACTAATAACAAAATGAAATATGATAGAGGTAAAAAAAGATAACACCATACCGAAAAAAAAGCCCCAAAAGATGAATGTCAAGTTAAAAAAAAAAAAAAAAATTTTTTAAATTAAAAATTAAAAAAAATTTTTTTAAACAAAAATTCTTTATTATTTTGAATGAGAGTACGTTCTTTTTTTAATTATATAATTAATCATCATGCAGAACATTATTTTTAGCACAAATAAAATATAGTCTTTCCAGTTATACAGTCAAGTTCGTAACAATCTATCCGAAAGTAAAAATTTAAACAAAAACATAAAACAAGACATTAGCTATTCTTGACTTAGGCTCTGGACATGGAAAATTTTTAACCGGATTTTAAGAGTTCATGGTTTTACTATATTTCGTTTTCTGTATATTTGTCCTTTGTCTACATTTTTAAGAAATTGTTTTATTAAACTGTTAGGACACCTAACGAAAACGGAATTACCTCCCTTGAACCATTTCGGGAGTTAAGAGTTATCGCCCTTGGAAAAGGGTCGTCTGCTCAGAGAGAAAGAAAACAAAGACCACGACGTCAGACTGTTAATATATCAATTGCGTCCAGCGGCCAATTAACTCATTAATTCATTCTGTGTTCAGTTTTAATAAATCTGTTAAACGTTTCTCTTGATAGTTCATCCATTTATTTACAAGTTATTATTTATAATTAACCTAAATTACGAGGTTATAAAATAAACACATTTTATGTTTTAATTACCTTGCTTGTCTTGGAAGGCACTGAATAAGTTGGATAAGATTTAGAAATCGAACCTAAGATGGAAACTTAAAATCCAGTTTTTCAGACTAACAGTGTTTTTATTGTACGGTGCTATAATTTGGAGATTTACAAGCATCATAAGAAAAAGGTTGGATGAGATTTATATTCGAATGTTGAAACCAATCTTTGGTTATACTTGGAAGGATAGATTATCAAACAAGAAGTAAATATAGTAAATGAAGAAGCGTCACATGAGTATTGAAAACAAGAAGGTTGAAGGAAGAAAGAACTGGTACACCAGGTGCTCTTTTTGGAACCAACCCTGACACAGGATTGACCACTGAAAAATTGAGGAAGATTATGGATAGATGTGAACAATGGAGGAAACTAGTCAGTGATATCCAAGCAAGCTCAAAATAAGTCTTTGATTAAAAAAAAAAAATATTTTTTATATATATATATATATTTTAGTAACGTTTCTATTGTTTTCACTTTCAGTTGTCCTACAGAATCTGGCGTGTGACAATGTACGTATTTTGGTGGGTGGTTATCATTTACTCCATGTTGGTGCTTTGTATGATCTACACCTACCAGTTCAGTCAATTCCCAAGTTACTGGAAAAATGGCACGGGTCTCTCAGAAGAAATGTGAGTATCTCTCTATGTTGGAATCGCATGTATAATATGGTATCAGTGAAGAGATCTTTAGCAATAGAAACCGTTCATCTATTTTTAAACTTTGATAACAAAAAAACATCAGCTACCCCAAAGTAAAAAAAATAATTCTTTCTAATTACTAAAGAATAAACTGTAAACTAAAAGATTATATATATATATATATATAAAAATTCCGTACTTACAAGGAGGTTTCTGTTTGCCATACAAATGTCTTGTAAAATGGGTTGAGAATTTTCCATTGGAATAAATTTGGAGTAATGAAAAATCCCTTATTAGGTTGAGGGGAAAAGTTTGTGTAATTTGGTTATTTCTCAACCAGCTTTACCGTAGAATCTATCAAGTTGCTTGCAGTAAAGTTGATCACTGATGGTGTGACTATTCGCACAAGATCAAAATGAAAGATTCCTTCGAAGTTCCACAAAATTTAAATCCTGATCTTCTTTCCAAATTATTTTGAGCACAGTGCATGAGCTTATATTTCTCAACTTAATAATATATCAAGAATCAAACAACACATCCACCCCCTCCCTGCAATACGACAGGGCTGACTAAACAATTTAAATCGTTTAGTCAACACATCCGGGTCAGCTATTGCCTAACACCTTATAAATAACGCTGAATGTGCATCGACTTACACTAGTGACAGTTTCTGTCATAAGTAGATCACATTCGTTGTTCCATCTTAAAGTCCTGGAAACAATTTATATTAAGCTATTAAAACTCTATGTAAGCAATAGAGGTGGCTGCTGGGGCTTAATGTGATCCACCTGTGACCCCCCCCCCCCATCCAACTTGTCACTGGTCTTTATTTCACTAAGACATTTTACGTTTTAATCGCAGTACATGAACTTTACTTCTACGTATTTACTCTGATGAGTGTAGATGAAAGCCGGCTTATTAAATTATGGTAAAATTATACCTTTTCTCTTGTGCTTACCACTTTTTAATCCCCCCCCCCACATATCACAAATGTCCATATTCATTGCCATAATATATATATATATATATATATATATATAAGTAATTTATAGGACGCAATGCAGAGGTGTAACGGATAGACACAAACTGAAGCAAATTAAGACATAATGGTGGAATGAGTTATGCAGTTTCCACCTTTTTTATTAATACAATATATATATATATATATATATATATGAAGGTTAATACAACAAAAGATATAAGAGGCAACTAATATCTTTAATTAGTGAACATCCGGATAAAAATAAAACCTAATATACTGGATAGAGCATTAATAGCAATAGATAAAGTGAAAGAATAGAATAAGATGCGAATCAAATTTTATTACAGTTCAATGTTCAGGCAAAGTTCTTTAAAGTCCTTAACTCATGAGTTTTCAAAGAAAATCTTCTCCTCAGAGGACCATTACTGCAGTAATGTCATTGCGGTAATGGTCCTCTGAGGAGAAGATTTGCCTGAACATTGAACTGTAATAAAATTTGATTCGCACCTCATTCTATTCTTTCACTTTATCTATTTCTATATATATATATATATATATTTAAAAAGTATTATATTACAATCTTACTTGCGTCAGGGTGGTCTGATAGAAATTCTGTATATATGTTATTATACTAAATAAGTGTACACCCTCAGTCAAAATTGATAAAAAAATTAAAAAAAAAAAAAAATGCTTTGCCAATATAAAATAAAGAGATGATACAAATTTACGAAATTAGAGTAACATTGGCAATACTATTGGCTTTATTCGCTCATGCATTTATTTTATACATCTGCTAGCAGGGTCACCTGGCATCACCCTGGGTCCTAATTTCCATAAACAATCTGTTTAATGTTGTAATTTGAGATGTTTCTTCTTAGGACAAAATCATGGTAAAACTATTTTTGCTCTAGTGAAGTTTGAACTCGTATCCTCCGCCTTTAACTACGACATGCCATATGTTTGATCCATGGCGAAAATTGTCTATTACAGTAAAATCTTGCTTAAAACGCCCCCTCCCCTATACCAAAAAAAAAACGGAATTCTTTTCTGTGTTCCCTTCCATCTGTCAGCTAGACTTAATGAAAGGAAAGAGAGAAAAAAAGCGAAAAGGATAAATGAAGACATCTTTTCTGTGGGGACGGTGCAAAGAGACCAAGGGATAAGCGGCCACGACTAGCATGTGCCCGCTGCAAGGAAACAGTGGCTGCACGTGGGAGTGAAACCGGAACTGTCTGATTTCGAGGTGACGGTTGTGATTATGCAAAATAGGCGCTTGTGGCAGTCAAAAAGAGCTGAATAAAAGGAGTAACATTTTTACTCGAGAGAGAGATCTTTTTTTAGATGCCATGCAGCTAACGTCGTTTGCATGTGTTTGGACTGTCGTCGGCAACATTATTTTGTTTTGAGCTGCTGCTCTATTTGACTGAGGGTTTACATCACCACTTAGTTCAATTGGAGCAGGTACTACTGCTGCTACTAAGAACGAATGTCTTATCTTTTGTTGGTGAAGCAAAGAAAGAAAAAAATAATCCGGCACCCCCCAAAAAAGTGAATATACTGAGAACTGACATTTTGTGTGTTCTTTTACTTTCCCTCTTTTTTACCGGTGTTTATACAAATATTTCCCTGTTATAAAAATAGTACCCAATTGGATAGTAGTATAAAGACTTCTGAATGTGAAAGGGCTGTATCCTCTGACTCCCTCTGTCATATTAGTAATCAAAACAAAAACTCTTGATCAGAACAAAAATGAAATTTGAAAGTGATTTGAAATGAAAATTTTTTTTAACGACATGAACCAGTCCTATCTAAACTAACGGAACAGATTTTCTTTATCCATGTTTCGTTAATGAAACTATCGATCACAAAGTGGGGTGGAAACCATCTTTACTTTATATATAAGATAATACCTGTGATGAGCAAAAAAAATCTAATTATTAACCCATAGCAAAAAGTATTATTTTGATAATGTTAAGCATTAAACATGTATTTTTTTTGTGTTTATTTCTGTCTTTTAAATGTTTTTTTTTTCCCTCGCCTTTTTCAGTCTCCGTGACCTTGGTCTCCAGCAATATGATGTGAAAGGACTATTTGTCAAACTGCTCACCCCAACGAGTTTCCTTATCGTCATCATCATCCAGGTGCACTATTTCCACCAACCTTTCATGCATCTCAGCGGACTTGAAAGATATAGGTAAGAAATAGGGAAAAATGTTTGTTTTTATGTAAACTTGATCAGTGTCACTTAATATATATATTTTTACGCTTTTCATTTGTCTCTTATCGGTTTTTTATTCATATAAACAAAAAAAAAACAAAAAAAAAACTTATGAAAATATAACAGGATTTATTTGTGTTTAGAAATAATACACCAGAATATGCACCTGTATCATACTTCCGAACACACGTATATAATATAAGAAGTACTTGGCAAAAATTTGTAGAGATCTGATCTCTAAAAACACGACAACAGACTTGTCTGGACAAAGAGGAGACTGATTGCATTTTGTCTAAAAAGCAAAAAAAAAAAAGCAAAATATATACCAGTAGCACTTGTCTGGATAGAGGAATGACTGGTTTTCTGGATAGAGGAACGACTGACTGCATGTCCACAAATTTGATCTAGGAGTGGTGGAAAAATGCTGTTGTCATCTCTGTGTTGAAACGGAAAAGGGAGAAAAAAAGTAGCGCCTATTATATTTGCGACCACTAAGAAATGGTTGACTGCTCTGTTCTCACGTGATCTGGGACTATGTATTAGGAAAGGGCAAACTTAACATTAATTTTGGCTGATTTACAAGTTTCTCTTGCATTTTTGCCACAGGTGAGGAGTAGCGAGTCGGATTCGTTTTTTGAAACCAGAATCAAGTGTTGGATTTTTTTCAGCCGACTCTCTACCTTGGACATAAATTTTGCCAAAAACCAGATTACTTGCCTCTGATTTTTAGGATTATAAAAAAGAAAAAGATGTCATCCAAGGGGGATAACGCTGGCTAACTCAAAGCAAGTTTTAATTTTGGATTAACCAGAGTTATCATTCTTGTCGTGTTTTTCTTCTAAAAATAAGTTACTTAAGTAAACAAGGGAGCTAACTCTGGCCGTCTTGACGTAACTCTTGACTAAGAGTCAAGACAAAATATATTTTTTAACGAAACTGGATTTTTCTAATTAAATTAAGATTGTTATAGAGAAATACATGGTCATACAACATTCAATAAATGACAATATCAGTATTGTGAAATGTTCGGAAGACAATATCAGTCAAGAATATTACAAGTGTAGAATGCAGAGGTATATGACAGACCCACTCAACAATTTGTATCATTAAGTAAAAAAAAAAAAAAAAAAAATAGCAATAACTTCTAGCAATTATCCATGAATCACCAAATTTTCAGATTATAAAAAAAAACCTTTGAAAAGGTTACTTGTTCAATTTTTACCGTAGGGGTTCATTTTTCTATACAGATTTAACTTAAAATGGGACCTCTTACTTATAATCCTGTTCCAAAATGTCTTTTCCTAATTTTGATTAGGGAGTTAAACTTAGAGAAAAAACTGAACCTCCTGTTAAAAATGAACAACTAAAATTTATTTATTTATTTTTCACTTTTTTTTTAGAATTTAATGTTTAGTTAGTGTAGAAATCCAAAAAATAAAATGTTAGTTTTTACATAGCAAACGGTAGTAGACATTGAACAAGTCAGTTAAAAAAAAAAAAAAAAATTATCTGAAAGTATGGTGCTTTGTTGCTTGTAATTTGATAATGTAAAACAGCAACGGATATAATATTTTGATATTTTTTAGATGAGGATTGATAACAGGGTTTCTAGACACCTGGAAAACCCTAGAATTGAAAGGAAAAACATTGAACTATCCTGGAATTTAAATGATTTAATTGTAAAAAATATTTTTTACAATTAAATCTTTTACAATTCAGTTGGTGATTGTTACATGGCCATTCCCATTTCACATCTGGCTGAATTTATAATTTCTCAAAACGTAGGTCCAATGATCTGTAGTGTAGATTTTCACTTTTTACCATAACATCTATCTACGAAGAAAGTTAATGATTGATACTTTTTGTGCCACCTTTCCGATGCGAACCTTGGTGCAGTCAGGCAAGGGCCTCTAGTATTTTATTGATGGATTTGGCATTTACGTTTATTTTGTTAGGTTGTTTATTTAGATATATGATTTGCCATATTTATTGATGTTGCATCCTTGTTAACATGTTTGAAAGTCCTGGAATTTTAGTTTAAAATGTGGCTGTCAGCCCGGGATAATTTGTTATTTGAAATATTCGAACTACTATTCAATTTTGTTTATTTTCACACGGTTTCAGTCAATGTAAAAATTATAGGCAGCGAAATACGATGGAGAATAAGAGGTCTCAAAGAAGCAATAAACACACACACACACACACACACACACACATATAATAATAATAAATATTTGTTATTGTTTATTATCTATGTATGTATACGTTTCGTCCTTTTTAAATCGGGACTCATCAGCATAGAGATATGACTATTCACTACCGGTCATGCGATTCGAAACTCTGGATCACAAGTATTTTTCAACTCAAATCCGACGCCTTAACCACTCGGCCAATTTTAAATAGCGAATAAACGGTGATAATTTTAACACTTTATCGGCGGGTGTAACATCCAAAGCGTTCTACTTCTTTTTAAGGGAAGGAACGGTGCATTTTAAAGCTAGTGATGTCAAACTGTGTTAATACTACACTTACAGTGCTCTACTTTTTCGAGGAGCGACAAATAATAATAAATATTTGTTATTGTTTATTATCTATGTACGTATACGTTTCCCGATTTTTTAAATCGGGACTTATCAGCATAGAGATATGACTATTCACTACCGGTCATGCGATTCGAAACCCTGGATCACAAGTATTTTTCAACTCAAATCCGACGTCTATATATATATATATATGGCGAAGAAGGAAGATGAAGATATATTGAATAAATGGAAATAAATGAAGTATTGAGGAAATAGAATGGGTCACCAGCTAGCAAGTGATAACGTAACATGAACAGTTTTGTAAATGAAAAATCAAGGAAAACATGATTAAATGACAAAACATTTATATAACTAAGTTTACAAGAAGAAAAAAGTCATTCTTAGTCAATGTTCATTTAGTAAAGTTTATACAACTAGTGTTTTAGTGTTTTTAGTAGGAACATTTTCAGTGAATATCAGACACGAGAGGTTGAGCTGTGTATGTCTATATATTTGTTAGTCTGAATATGCGAGTGTAAGTTATAGACTGCATAGATAAGTGGCAATGTAAGTACTAAACAATGTGGCACTGTAAGTATGTGTACGTTTACCTTGTTCTTTTAGTGTGTGTGTAGATGAAGCTGTGCGCGAGTTTTAAAGTGTTCCTTTTCTTTTTGCCTCACCTGGACAAAGTCTGTAGGTATTGAGCATACTTTCTTGGGCTATTTCGAGGTGCGCTGGGTTGGGTCTCTGTTTTTGGCTGTTTATTTCCTCGTTTTTATAGGAGTTTATAAGTTTCTGTCGGCTTGTTAGATTTTGGGTTTAAAGCGATTTTCATTGGTTGAAAAATATTGAGTGAACACGTTCCTGTGAAAACTCTAACTTGATTTTGAAAGTGAAGAGAAGAGCGAATCCGAAAGAACCAGAGAAAGAAGAGGGTGGCTATTCAAGCCAGTCGTTTTTTTTGGCATTCGTTGGAATTGCATCAGTATCCACCACATACTCAATATTAAGTAGTTACTTCTATGCAAGTTTTATTGTTGAACCGATTCAAATATAATTCTTGTACAATTTTTTTTTATATTTTCACTTTTAATTAGTTAAAATAGGTTTGCACTTGCATTTATTTCAAGTTGAACTGGTGTTAAAATATTGATTGACAATTAATATATATTTAAAGTTAAATGTAGGTAAGGTATGCCAGATGCAGAAGGTTATTAGGTATAATTAACAGGTAATGACCTTTAGGGCTTAGTTGTGGCCAGTGGCGTGCAGAGGTCTGGTGATGCTCAAGGCCAACTCCTTGATTATATGCCCAAAAGACCCAAGTATAAGTACTAGTACTGAGAAAGAGTTTAAATATAATTGGATGCCTCCTCGATTTGGATGACCAGGACCACCATCTCTCCTGGTGGTGGCCCTCATATGAAAGTATATAGCTGATTGGTAGGCTTTGTCATGTGATATAGGGAATGATTTGAAGTTAGATTTCAGTTTTTTTTTGTTTTTTTATTTAAATTTTTTTTTTTTTAACTTAGTTCACCTCAAACAAGCAAGTTGCCACTGTAGATGTAAGGGGCTACTGAGAATTAGGGTGAAAGTTTAATGGGTCATCCTAAATTGGAGTGAGATGTTTATTCACATTAGTTTTAAACTTCTGCATGTCGGTACAGTCGGGGGAGCAGGAAGGTTGTTCCAAAGGTCGGCAGCTAGAGGAAAGAAGCTATTGCAGTAGAAGGCTCTCCAGCACTTGGGGATCTCCACAGCGAATGGATTGTCGGGTTGGTCGAGTGTATTTATGTCTAGGTGGCACAAGGGCAACTAGTGCATCGGAGCACATTCCATTGAAGTACTTGTGAAACGAGCACAAGGATGCAACATTGCAGTTATGGGGCTGGAGCTTGGTGGATAGTGATTAGACTTTATTGAAGATAGATGTAAAGTAAGGCTCTGGTAGATAGGCGGCACTGAGACATGTTGTGCTTTCTCTGAAAATACTCCAGAAGCAGCTCATAGTTAAGGATCCATTATTTAAGATGAATAAAAATATATATTAAATATCAGGACCGGCGGGACAGTTATAAAAGTGGGGGGCTCTCCTAAAAAGCCCCCAAAATGGCAAAAAATGACCCTTTTCTCCCATAACGTTTGATCCATCCATTCAATTTTTCTAAAACTTGGTCAAAATGTAGAGGCAATTGTTCTGGATATAAAATGAGCATCCTTGACCTCAGAAAATTCTGGTTCGCGCCCCCAGGGGGTCAAAGGGGAGTAAAAAATGCCCCAAATTGCCCAAATTTATTGCATTTTACACTTGCCACATCGAGTCACATACAGAGGGGGACCACGCACGCGCGGCTTGTTAATGCTGTTGTTGGTTGGTTGGGTACTTATGAAGCCAAACAATGGTGTCTTCATACAGCTTTTTTTAGTATTCTCTATAGTTTGAACATAATGGAGTGAACAGATTAATGGAAGTTTCAAGGGAGTTGTTTGCTCAGACATTTGGTCTTATGCAACAGTTTGATGGCCTGCATACTCACCCCATCTTTAACCGTGTAATTATTTTCTCTCAGGCTACCTGAAAGCTGAGGTTCACAAACGTTTATCAATGATGTATTATGGTAAAAAAAACCCCCAAAAACCCTGATATATCATTACTAAACAGCAGAGCGTTATTACTGTAGACCAAGGGAAGAGTCTATCAGGCATGTGTATGCAGTGTGATCATACATGGAAGTGCAACATAGCAAGCGAGGGTTGAGGACATGCGTTGCATGGAGAGAAATGGTATGAGAATTATAAGATGGATGTATAATGTTAGTCTTAAGGACAGGCTTAATTCTGATGACCTTACAGAAAGATGAAATCTGGACAGTATAGGAAGATTTGTGCAAAAGGGTAGATTTCGATGGCATGACCACGTTGAAAGAATGGATGAGAATTCTTGGGTTAGTAGATGTAGAACAGTTGAGGTAGCAGGTTCAGTTCACAAGAGAAGGCCAAGGAAAGCATGGGAGGAAGTGATAAGAATGGACCTGAGGCATAAAGACCTAGGTTACTTTAGAATTCAATTTCTTAAAACCGTCTAATTTATGCCAGCATGTAAAACGGACGTTGAACCGAATATGATGATAATTAGAAATGACTGGACAATAAAAAGAACTTGAAAAATCTACTCAGACTCTCAGGAATAGACGCTATTTGGAGAAATTATTTTCAATTTGTAAATTAAAATAAATTTTATAACTTTTTTGGATTTGGAGAAAATTATTTTCCATTTTGTAAATTAAAATAAATTTTATAACTTTTTTTGATTTGGAGAAATTATTTTCAATTTATAAATTAAAATAAATTTTATAACTTTTTTGGATTTGGAGAAAATTATTTTCAATTTGTGAATTAAAATAAATTTTATAACTTTTTCTTTAATGGTGTTTATCTGTTCTCAACTAGGGAATAGAAAAAGTATACTGTCGACTGTCTTTTTCAATTCCTCTTGGACTGCTTCTATTACCATGTACTTGGGAATGCGTGGATTTCTAAGCCGAAGACCAATACCAAGTACAAGCAACATAAGACAGTCCAAAGTTGTTTATTGTGCTTTGCGCCTACTAGACACTGGCGAGTGATGACAGGTCAAATCTAGAATTCAACGTATAAAACGTGAGGATTTCTTGATGCACCCTGTATTAAGTCCGACTCTCGAATTGCATTAACAATTCTCCAAAACACGAATTTTGTCAAACGAAATAACCTGACACAAACGACGCCAGCTCAATCTTTTCTCTTTTTTTCTCACTGAACACACAACATTGTCCCAACTCGTTGCGTCAACTTTAAGATCTCACCAGGAGGAACCTCGGTGCTACCAGATCAGGCCGTCTGAACATACCGGCTTCCTGACTTAAAATGCACCAAATATTGATGTTATTGTTTTTTTCCTTTTCCCTTTGCAAAACTCAATCATGTTCTGTAAAGCTGAAAACAAAAACTACAATTTTCCTCTAAAAAAACAAAACAAACACAACACCATGAATAAATATTTGAAGATATAAAGAACTTTAAAGCATATTTTTTTTTTTTTATCAAAATGATCTGATTCAGCATTAAATAACCCAAAAAAGGTTATGTAGTAAAACAATGCAACCAAACCCGGAAGGAAAGTTCCTACTCTTTATTTCAATAAGAATTCGTCTATGCAAAATAATGCTCATTTGCATAAGTGAACTCTCCTCATCGCACAAAAATAACAAGATTCTATCTTGTAAGTGGAACGCTCTGGGTTCAATCCCTGATGGACAACACACAGCGCGACCCTAACTCTTTCTCCTCATGGACCTGCATGATGGCTGCTGCTACACTATGATTAATAACGGTTTTGTCAATGTAATATTTTTATTGTTCTAATTAAATTCTGTCCTCTCTTTCAGAAGAGAATTTGCAAATACAGATTCAGTAGATGTGACGGCTGAAGATGGTCATGTGACTGAAGATACAGGTCCGACCACTTCTGATACAGAATCAGAGGTCAGAATGTTAAATAGACGTATGTATGACTTATAATATCTCGATATAAAATAATACTTTTATTTGCCTCCTAATGTATAGAGCCATTTTTAAGCAAAACCTTGAAATTAAATTAAACAGATTACATATATATATATATATATATATGACTTATAATTGATATCATGTTTTGTAGCCTGCATTTAAGGTGAAAATGTTGCTCCATTTATATCCTTCCAGACTGTCTCTTTTTCTTGAAATTATTGCAAATATTTCTATTGCAAATTGCCCACATAGGGGTTGGTAAAGAATTTGTACTAATAAATGGAAGTCATTGAATTGTAAAGCTTTTAATTTGTGAAAAAGTGATAATAAATTGGATGTCTGAAATGTGTGTACACATGGATAATTTAGTTGAGTGTTGAAATCTTTGGAGCATCATTACAAATTATTAATTTCATATATTTTGTATTCTACTGAATTATATATATATTAATTTATTTAGATACTGTATATTACATATTTCAGCAATGTACCGCGGTTTCATCCAAAAGGGCAGATTTAGACATCTTTAGTAAATCTCCGTGCCCAGTGGAATCATCGGCAAGCTGAAACGATTGTAGTCACGCCCGACAGGGAATGGCGTTGAAACCGCGGTATATTGCTGAAATATGTAATATACAGTATCTAAATAAATTATATTAGCTCTCTTATATGATCGAGCACTTTATTTGATTTCTTTTCATATACAATCTGACACACACTATATATATATATATATATATATAACTAAGTATCTGTTAATATTGAGTTTCTCATCAATGTGTTATTTACTTTAAATTGTAATAAAACAAAATTTTCTTTCTTTTAAAGAAAGTAAGTAAACATTTCATTGGAATAAAAACAATTACTTTCTTTTCACAAATAACATTCATCAATAATATTTTCTTGTAAAATTTTGATTTAACATTTTATTAATCAATTGTACTTTTTATACTTTATATTTATGATAAAATAATTTTCTTAAAAACTGTTTTATTTGAGCATCAAATATTTAAAAAAAAATTTTTGTATGGAAAAGTTTCTAATTATTGTCTTTTCTTTTTTTAATGGAATATATATTTTTTAAATATTTAGATTGGCGAAAAGAATTTGTGATTCGCTTCCGTGTTCTGTGGAGAAAAGGAAGTGCTACATGGAACTACGTATCTCAGTATTTATGGAGGTTGATTGAGATCCACATCTTCAAAGTGGTCGGCCTGACTGTGATGGTAGTGGCTGCAGAGGAGGTATGGACATCAAATTAAAAAGATAAAAGCATTTAAATCTAAAACACTTATTTTGTTTTATTAAAGAATTAAAAAAAAAAATTGAAATGTCTTTTATCCCATTATGAATCATTTTTATTGACTTTAATCATTTGAGAAAAATGTTTTAGTTTGTACAGAAAGTAATGGCATTTTTATGGCCCACATTTTAAATTCTGAATCCGATCAGTCATTGCCAACCATTGTCTGGTTAGCACATATCACCATGAATGACTCAGGATTGTCTATCTTTGTTGTATTTGCAGATAGTTACAGGTCCTTGACTTGTAAGGCTGTTAGGACTTCGTCCCGCACTCAGCACCTAGTATTTTCAAATGGTCACCCTTCTAAGTCTATGCTAATCAGATAGCAGTCCAGGAATAGTTGAAAAAGACAGCCAACAACTTTTTTTGATTTCCCAGTCAAGAACAGATCTAGCCTACACTTATGTAGACCTCAAGACATGTTTAAACCGAATATAAAAAATGGGTAATAGCGAGTTTAATCAATCAGGATCATTAAAACCATTAATTAAAAGCGGATTCCAAAATGATTCCGTCGACTGATGATTGTATCGCCTAAATACCAGTCGAGAATACGTTCTCGACACTCAGTCTGACAGAGACGGGTCATTTCGGTGATTGTAGTGCCTTTATCTGTCTGACTGAGGTATTACATCTTGGGTAATCCTAGTATTGATTTACTCCTCTCCAGGAGTTAGGCACAAGGCCAGTTTTTATCTTACTCCCACAAGTAAGATGTGACCCAAGGTCGGGTCGGGAAAGTGGGGTTTAAAAATGGCCTGGGCAGCCCCGTCGGCATCCCCCGGTAGGGGCGCCTCAGGCAGTAAGCAATAAACTTACTCCTCCCCAAAGAGGGGAGGCGAAGCCTGGGAGGGTGGACCTCTTAGAACTGCACAGGACAGACCCATAGATCGGCGTAAATCAAGCCCCGAAGGCCAAGACAATACCAGTCTATGGGGTGCAGTATCCATCGGAACAGATACTACACTTTGATCTTGACCCAAAAGGCCAAGAAAATCCTAGTAGGTCTACCTTCCCAGGTCTTGCTTTCCCTCTTTGGGAAGGAGTTGGTTTATTGCCAATTGTCCGAGATGCCCCTCTCGGGGAATGCCGATGGAGCTGCCCAGGCTATTTTTTTTAGGCCAACCTGGCTCTTCCGCTGGGGTGCTGGCTTTTTCTCTCCACCTTCCGGCCTTGTGCCAGATCACCATGCTGTGGGAGGAAGTAAATGAAGAGGATCATTAAAACTGATCTCTATGAAACCCTCTGAAACTGACGATGTACTCTGCAAATAGGAACTGATTCTTGACCAAATGCTTGGTTGATGGCCTCATTCAGTTTCAGAAGCATTCTTCCCATTCTTCCATAGTTTCAAACTCATAAACAAAAATTGTGCAAAAGCCCTTTTTATCCATATTGTTGTTCAGATTGATTAATATAATCGGTGCTTATGCTGATTAGCGGCCATATGAAAAAAATATTTTTTTATATAAAAACAATATATACTTATTAAGCATTATATTTTTACTCACTGTACGAAAAAGTAGAAAAAAATTATCCACTCGAACTTTAATTACAAGTATTTTTCCATTCTGCGTATCATAACAGCGACTCATTCAATAAGCCTCCATCTTGTTTTTTAAGAAGATTTCAGTTATCTGCCCTTGAAATCTTCTTAAAAAACAAGATGGAGGCTTACTGAACGAGTCGCTGTTATGATACGCAGAATGGAAAAATACTTGTAATTAAAGTTCTAGTGGATAATTTTTTCTACTTTTTCGTACAGTGAGTAAGAATATAATGCATAAGTATATATTATTGTTTTTATATAAAAATAATTTTTTCATAGGCCGCTAATCAGTATAAGCACCATATAATCTGTAAGGGAGGGGGGGGGTTATAGACTATTTAAAACTTTAAATAAACGTCTGCTCTATTTAAAATGCCACAGTATTATCGTCCTTTAGTCCTCACATAGAGCAATGTTTCTGATAAAGGGGGAAGAATTGCCGTTTTCTGGATCGGCTGTTTTGAGAGTGATATGTGCAGATTTTCAATCCTCCCATAATTCATCGTCATTAAACTGTCAATTTATCCATCTCATTAACCCTTATCCTCGAGTAGTTTTTGGCCTTGATAAGTTGTTACTCATTAGTAATACATATATATATGTGTATATATATATATATATATATATTTTTTAATGGATACTGTACGTTATTATGATCATCCATTGGTATCTTCGGTTTCATGGAAACTCAACCGGTAGGGTTAACGATACCACATATGACAGGTTCATCAGCCGATGTAACGATAGACTAATGACTATCATAGGTTAATAAACCGGTCACATTTGGTATCTTTAACCCTGTGAGTTGAGTTTCAAGTGTTTCTCGGAAAACGAAGATATCGATGGATCATCATCGTAAGGTATAGTGTTCAGTAAAGAAAATATATATGCTCTTACACAAGTAATTGAGCACTCTTATTTCTGCTATAACACTGAATCACACTATATACTCGTATACATGTATATATCTACTGTTTGTACCATGCAAATTACTTTATTTGTGGACAAGTTTCAATAATGAGGGGGAGGGACCTTCTGGACAAACAAATAAGAATCTTTGAGGGGAAGTAAAAGATTTATAACGTAAATTGATGGGATACTGATTCAAAGCAAGTTTGAAAACTCTGCTAGTATTCAAATTGCCAGAGAATTGAATGTGAAAGTAATAATGTTTACATATTTTTTCATTTGTGATTTGTGTTATTTTAACTGTTTAAGTGAATCTGCTATGCCAGTTTCAAATGCTATCAGATATGTTATGATCATTTATGCATTAATATCATCTGAAAAGGTATGAACTCCCAATTTCCTCACAAGGTAAAATAGCAATCTGTGTTCAATCCATCTGTAGTGAATATTTATTTCGACGTTTAAATGAGCCAGAGTCGCTTTTATTTGGTGTAATGTTAAATAAGTGTTCTTACATAAAAACAACAACATATGGTAGCGACATTTTTGTTAATTATTTACTTTTTAAATTTATCATTATCATTACTACATTTTAAATAATAAATATTTTGTCAATGTTATATTTTCAGGTGTCAGCCATTAGTGCCGTCTACGTGATAATGTTGGCCTTTTTCCTGCCTCTACCCAAAGGACGTCTGTTGCTGTCCCACATTCTGCAGATGTGGACAGCATTGGTTCTGTTAGCGAAAGCATCTTTCCAGATGTCAGTGGCAAGAATTGCTGATTGGCAATCAAACTGTACAGTAAGTATGTTTTGACTTTATCAATTTAATGCTTGTTCTTCACTCACTTCCTAGGGTTGTCTCCCTATTATGAAGGTCATAACCTTAAATGACATCTGTTAGTTAGGGTAAAGCCCCAATTTGGGAGCTTTGGGGCAGTGTAGAGTCACCATTAGTTTCCGTTACTCCCAGGTCCACTCTGACTCGGAGTGGTAGTACCTGTCAGGGTCCCATCTATGGATTAAATAGAATCTGCCCGAAGAATAACTTGAAACTGTGATCAGCAATATAACTTTCATCCTAAATGAATAATAAAAGCAAACTCTATGAATAAATATTTGAAAATAATAAAAACTAACAAAAATCACCAAAAGCATTTTTTTTTAAAAATGACTGGATTCGGTATTAAATCACTCTAAATGGGTTGATAAGCCGGTTTAAAACACAAAAGAAAACCCACTAGTCCGAGAAACATCTAAAACTTCATTAAAGAAATAAGAATCTTCAATAAAATTTAACTTAAACTATCTAAATATATATATATATATATATATATATATATATTTAAATTCCCGAAACAGTTTTTCATGGTAAACAACTGATGATTCCTTAAAATAGTGTTAGAAACAAACTAATATAATAACTGTAAAAAATAAATTGACTTACATGAATGATTTTCCACTGAAAGACTTGGGACTATTAGTTTTTTTTTTGTTTTTTTTTTTGATTGATATAGTTTTAATAGTTGAGAAACTTCCGAGACTATATATATATATATATAAAAAGAAAATAATCATCCCACCTATAGGATTCTGTGACAATTTGATTTGGCATTAAATAACCTAACCAATTGATGGTTGATATGCCATATCCACCTCCTTAAAATCGTATTTGTCCTGGGCATAACATTAAACTTCCTTAAACATCCTTGTTCAAGGTATTCACTCCTACCTTCCCATCCAGAAATCCATCTTTTCTAGCCCTTAGTATCGTTTTTATTTCTGCCTACCCTATTTCCAAACCCCATTGACTACTTAAGCTCGTATTACTTCCTACCATCCTGGGCACTAATTTAAGGTGGTGAGACCCAGTTCACAAGCTTTGTGGAGTCATCCCTTAATTTTCATTACTCCCAGGTCCACTCTCACTTAGGGGAGTAGTACCTGTTAGAATCTCATCTGTGGATTAAATATAATTCAGCAATTACACACTATATATTTACAAAAGATATGTCTGCATAACAAATTAATCTACAAAATAGAATCTTTTAACTATTTGAAAATATTAAGAATGTGAAGCATAAATACTTCTACAAAAATCACTGGATTCGGCATTGAATAAACCAAAGAGTTGATCGGCCAGGAAAGAACACCACCAAATCAAATTTGTAATTTGGTTTGTATTTTCGTATAATCATAATAAAAGGCGTTCAAGGATATATAGTCTTGTAGAGTTTTTGGTGTGATCAGATGCTTGTTGGAGATAGCCATTTTGTAGTGTAGTCACTGCGTCTGTGTTCAACTGATTGGTCTTGCTTGAGATGATGAAGAAAAAACAGATCATCAGAGATTTTAGTTAAAAGGACAAACATCTGCTCTACAATTTATATTAACTAACAATTTCATCAACACAGGAGCACAAGAATATAAGACAATTTGGTTTGACCAGTATGTATTAGAAAAAAGGAAATTGAATCCAGGTCTTTTCGTCTCAAGTCCCAGCGAGCGACGCAATATGATCTCTTGTTACGTTGGCATCTCAACTAGAACTGTTTATATTAGGCACGGAAGAAGCTTGGGCAGAAGTTGCTGAAAGGTGTGCATGTGCAGTATATGCGGCAAGTGTTCTTATCGCCCGTGTATCACTACGCAAGTCTAAAAATGCCTATTCTAGCCAACCGAACTGCGTATCAATCACTATGTAAGAGATTACATGTTGGTACAAAAGAAAATAGCATAGTATTTCTGTTGTGCTTAAAAGAATGGCAACAAACTGATAGATGAACATATAATGATATCTTTATTTTCGGTGGTGGTGAAGTAATGCAAGTTAGTGAGGGAGGAAGACACATGCACAAGAATTCTCTAGGTTGTTCGTCTCTAGCCCAAATCGCCAACCAGCTGACAATGTCAATTTCGGTTTTTTATTATATAGCAATTTGTAACAACCTGCAACGCTCATGTGGGAAGTCACTGTGAATGTAGCCACACCCAGTGTGTTTTATTTAGCGATGAGTATTTCCTTCGAACTTTTTGCAGGTGGTTACAATGAATAATTATTTTATTTTTGACAATCCAACATATTTGTTTTTCTTTCCCAGGTGTCCTGGCTTTAACAATCGAATTTCATTTTCGACAATCAATCATGTTATGTTATCTTCTGGCCAGGTGCATATCCGAGGCCAAGTGCACCTATTTCTGTCAAATGACCTTTCAGTACATCTAACGATTATTTTATTTCTGACAATCGATCATGTTATGTTGTTTTCTTCCAGCTAAGTGTGTGTCGATATCGAGTTCACCTACTACTGTCAAATGACTTTTCAGTACACACGGCCTGGATATTTAACAATAGTTCTTAAACATTTAACTGCTACAGTCTCACTATAAATTACTGATGAGACATTATGTCCCAATTTTTTTAGGCCTAATATCATATCTTTAATATTGTTTAAAACATTTTCCTAATAAATTATTGGATCATTAATTAAAGGATAAGTTATTTTTGTGTTTTTGAAAAAAAAAATTCTTTCCATACCAGAATATTTTTGTTATAATAATCTTATTTTCATATTTAAAAAAAAATTTGTTTTTCAGATCCAATCTGGAAATGACACAATTCCGGCTTCATATCCATTCAACCATACAATTGAGAATCACAGCTGGATTGGCCTAGATAAAGTGACATCAGCGAACTTACCAGATTATCTTAAGGTTTGCTAGTTTTCCCACCTTTTTTTTTATTTTTTTATAAAAAGCCTTTTTAATGCATTTATGCAATCCATGGTTTTGTTGTTATATTCCACAAGAAGTGCAATGGAATTACTGAGAGATGACAACCAGTTTGTGTGCAAGAAGTGTAAGACAATGGAGACGGATGAAAACTCAGATGTGGAGAAAGTATATTTGGATGGTGAAGCTATTGAAGTTGTTCCCAAGTTTTGTTACTTGGATGATACCATTGGAGCACAGTGAGGGGCAGGTGCTAGTGTGATTGCAAGAGTTAGGAGTATATGAAGTAAGTTCAAACTTAAACCGATAAACTTGAAAGGATATTGTCTTAAGTAATTTCTTACTTGTAAATATATCGACCTTTATTATAACCATAATTGTACACATACTTGAGGTGTGTCTAATCAATCTATGCATTTGGCAATAGCACATGCTATTTCAAACTTCAACAAGATTGATGAGTCTCTTATAAAGATCTCTGGGCATATCTGAAATATGCTATTTCAAGCTTAATCGTGTCAGACCAACAAAAACGCTATTTCAAACTTAAGAGAATGATACGATGGATGTGTAATATGAGTCTGAAAGACAGGCTTAGATCTGATGACCTCAGAGGAAGATTAAATATGAACTGTATAGGGAGATGTGTGCAAGAACAATAGATTTCGATGGTACGGCCACACTGAAAGAATGGATAAAAGTTCTTAGTTTAGTAGATGTAGAACAGTTGAGGTAGCAGGTTTAGCTTACAAGGGAAGGCGAAGTTAAACATGGAAGGAAGTGATAAAAATGGACGTGAGGGATAAAGACCTGGCCCAAAATAGGTTAGTTTGGAAGTCAATTTCTTAAAGCTGTCCAACACATGTCAACATGTAAAACGGATGTTGAATAGAATATGAAACTTAAGCATGACAGACGGACGAAAATGCTATTTAAAACTCGTTGTGGAGTTATAGAATTACCCCTCACAAACTGAATGGACTAGTCTTAAAGACTATAAATATATTTACATATTGTAATATGGTATTTAATACAGAGAATAAAAGATAGTTGATTGATAATATCGTCTTTAGTGTATATTCATTTTTTAAAAAACTTTTGACTACTAGTAACGATATAATAAAACTTAAGCCTGAGACAGACTGAGAAAAATTCTATTTCAAACTTTAGGAAAATGCTATTTCATTGCATGACAGACTAACAAAAATGCTATTTTAAACTTGAGCATGACAGACAGATAAAAATGTTATTTCTAACATAAGCTGACCACATTGTCCGATGGACTGACATAGACTCTTTTTAGATGTTTGGATGCATCTAACATAAAATTCATCCATTCAAACTGCAAATTTAGCAATGAAAATTCTATTTCAAACTTAAGTCTGACAGACCAACAGATGAACTGACCAGACAAAACCTCTTAAAGAAATGGTTGGACTCCTGTTTAAAAAGAAAAAAATCAATTGTGACTTTAGCAATTTTTTTTTTGTTTTTACACCTTTAAATGACCCATGTGGACATACCCCCCCCCCTTAAAACTTCAAATAAGTATATCTGAATTAATGAAATTTAAACCATATGTATAAGACACATAGTAGTGATCTCCATTCAATCCCGAGCAACGCCAGACCATCTTGCTAGTACTACAAAATTTCAGATTATAATATATAGTAATATTTCGATTAGCTATTGATACCCATGGTTTCAGTTGGTATGAGAAATCTTGTCTACATCTGCTTCGTTCGTCAGTAAGTGGTATAATTAGACAACTGACTAAGGAACGGTAAGCATCACTTTTTATTAAGTAACCCCATAAGTTCTGGCCAGGTCTTAATTTTCTGAAATTTAATAGGAAATAGGAATATCTAATCTTCTATTCATTTAGCGTCACTTTTCCCTTGTTCAGGGGTCAGACGTTTTCTGATATTACGCAAGCTCACTCTACACTTCTCACTGTTCAGCGGGTCAACAGTCTCCAAATTCCTCTCTCTGCAGTCTTATCCAATCATTTGCTTCTTGACTAGCCAACCTTCCTGCGATTTAGTCATTCATAACAGCGTAATTGATTCATCCTTAGGATAACCTCCATGCTGGGCAAGTGTAGTGCTTTCAGCAAATCCTCTGACCTGATGTGTTAGGTTTGGTCAGATGTCACATTGCAGATCCATGGATCTGTCATTGCGCTGCAGACAGGCGAGAGAGGACTGGGCAAGGGCCCAGCATTCACTGCTATATATCATGATGCTCCTGACACAGCTACTATACAACTTACCCCCTTACATATACAAAACAATAAATCTGAACACGTAAGATTCATTGTAGAAATCAAACTCTCAATGAAAAATCATGCAGTCAGTCGGTCAAGTATTACCGAATCCAGTATCAGTCCCATTGACTGCAGAGATGACGTTCTACAAGAATATGCCCGGTTGTTTTTGTCGTCTGTACCGTGCATTCATTCAGGATCACTGATATATCCTAGTTAGTACATGTCATAGGCAACCCGTTTCCAGTTTTCAACTGATTGAGTCATACCTAGTCAGAGCAAAGTAGGTTTCTTTGTGACATGGCAATTGGAATGTGGTCATTGTGTAGATGACATAAGCTGTCGAGTAGACTTGGTGAATAAATTTATCAGTGAAAAAATTATAAGCAAAAAGTTTAGCTTATCTACAAAAAATCTCTTTTCACCATAAAAGGTTTTTATTTATTTTTTCCAAAATTGAAAGAATAAAATGCTTAATTAAATGTTAGAATTTCTTTTTTTTTCATTAAAACTGTATTAAAAAGCAAAACTTATCTGTTCTTTCTTTGACAGAATTATGTGGCCATTTTGATAGTGATTGCAGTACAGTCAGTCGTACGCTATCATCAAGAACAACACTACAATCACCCGAAATGCAAAAAGCCAAGTGTGGGAATCATCTTTACCCAAGTTAAACGTGCAGATGCCGATACAGGAATAGTAGCATGCTTGAAGTATTTTGCTAATTATTTCTTCTACAAATTTGGTCTTGAGGTAAGTTCAATTAACACTGACACTAGAATCTTTTCATTGTTTTTTTTTGTTTTTTTAATCGTTTTTTCTTTTTACTATTCTCTTTAGAATTTTGTCTGTCAGGCTTTGATAGTATTTCAACATGTGTAGCACTACAAGGAACCAATGCTGGTCTCCAGCAGATCATCCAGACTGCAGCTCATCACATAGACAGCTGAAGTCTTGTTGTGTAGATAACATGTAGCAGTTGTTAGTTCTCTCTTCTCTTCTTTTCCGTTGTTCTGTCATACTGTGTGTTGATTAATAGCAGCGATTGTAAATAATGACGGCACAAAACCATTTGGGGTTTAACAAATCTTTCGGGATTTTTCTTTTCCAGTATACATACCGTCAACCTTTTTTTTTTTATTATTTGCATATTGTTGGCCGAGTAACAAAAGTGGTCGGGATATATTGTTTTGAAAATAGCAATAAGAATCAATTGCCTGCCCCGTCTATTAGTATTGATACGTTAGAAACAACCAACTTAATTAAATAATTAGTTAATTAGCCAGCCAGCGTGTGAGTTCAGGAATTACTTGAGTATGAAATCAATAAACAAGCAATAAAACAGTATATATAGATATATATATATAAAAAATTGAGCACATTTAAATCATACACAGAACTAAGTACATTCAAATAATACACATTAGAATTTAGAGAAAAGTAATATGTGAGTGGCCAAAAAAAAAAAAACAAAAAAAAAACACATCTCGCATAAAGGAATAGGAACAGCTCTCCTCAAATTCTACCATTATTTCTCACATGCAGTCTAGAAAAAAGAAAAAGATCTTTGTAGCTTATCTGCTACATGTCTGACGACTTCCCGATATGTAGTTCTAATTCGAAACTTCTAATGGAATTTTCCACTCATTCTAACCTTGTGTGAAAAATACCGTTTTTAACATTATTAACACATACACACTCACATCATTAAATATAGCTATGCATGTTATAAATGAAAACTCTTGTTATAATTTGTGCACATAAAATGCTATGATTTCATATGCATGCGAGCATATCACAGTAATCGTCAAACTGTATTTTTATGCCTATGCAAAACAAGTATCCTTTAAAAAGTAACGTTTACTTTAAAATAAACTGCTGAATTTGAAATCCATTATGTACGTGCATTTTTTTTCCAAATTTATTTTATTGAAATTTGAAATAAAAGATGCCCGCAGAGACCTAATGAAAAACAAGTAGTAAAAGTTTAATCTTTGCACCCACGTTTTCAATGGAAAAATAAAAAGGAGATTCTATTTTTTTATGCGATTACATGTCAACACCTAGAAAGTAATTTTTAAAGAATTTTGTACTTTAGACTATGAGTTAACTTTACTATAGAAATATAGTGTAAAATGATCGCAAACTTCCTGACCAGAAGGCATTATTGATTATCCAGTTCTTGACCAAATAAAATAGGATAGAGTTGGTAAACATTTTTCTTTTGTATTTCCCAAACAGCAACCATTTTGAAAAAAAAAAAAATAGCTACTCGTTCTATGACCTATGCAATTTGGTTATTAACTGGATGATCATTTTACCTTTAGTAGTGTACCCCCACTCCAAAGGCTTATATATATATATATATATATATATATATACTTCTTTGTAATATAGTAGGAAAAATCACAGCAGAGTGCTCGATTAATTAAGAATTAAAGTTAAAAATTAAGAGCATAATATTTATTTATTTTGGTACAGAAAAATTAGTACCAGATTCGTACCGTCGGTTTCAAGCACAGAAAGTCTTATCCATCCGGCTCTCTTCAGCTTCTGTTGTCATCTGTTTTGAAAATGTGAAGTCACATGACACTCTCGTTGGGATGCGTCATTTGCTCAGCATGTTGTGTATGTTTGTTTAAATTTAGTGTAATGAAACTGTTGAGATTTAAAACCGGAGGAGATTTGGAGAGATATAAGAATATAAAATTAAAATAAAATAAAAATTCCGGTATTTCCAGGGTGTTGAATGTAATTGCATGAAAGAAATAGAATCTTATTTTTATTTTTCTGTTGATAGTTTGTGGACAGAGGGTAATATTTTAGCATAAATATTTTATTCCAATGCAAGTCCATTTTTTTTTTTATTTGGTTCAATTTGTTCACTAATAAAATCCTAAATCTATAAAAAAAGATTTCCTTTATTTTTTTTGTTTGTTCTGCTTTTAGCTCTGTTACATTGTGACAGCCATTACCATCAGTGTCCGTGTCGATGCCTATTCGGTACTCTATGCATTATTTCTGGGAGTATTGCTCTTATTGAATCGTCGAGCCAATGCCTACCTATGGCCCATTTATGTCATTGTCCTTACAATTCTACTACCGCTTCAATATATGTCTTCCCTTGGCTTCCCACTCGGACTTTGTCTACGTGAGTAATTTGTTTATTATCCTGTTTGCATTTCTTTGTTAATACACCATTTTGCTAGATGTATTATCAAGTGGTTTGGTCTAATTAAAAAAATAGTATTAGATGGTCGAACAGACCAAAAATGGAAATAAATAAAAATACTCAAAACTTTTTTTTATTTTTTATTTTTATTTTGTTACGAAGGACACTTTTTCCTCCAAAATTTTCTCTAAAAAGATAAAAAAATTTTTAAGTGCCTCCAGAATGTCTGGTTTCACTACTAGAAATAGAAACCTTCAATAGAAAGATTCTGAGATGGTGCCCAAATCTATTCAAACTCAAAATTGTCAGCCAGAAGCCTTCCTTGCTTTTCTTTTCAACCTTCCTTTTCACCCCTCCTTTCTTACAAATGCACTTACATAGATCTTGGTCATGTAATCCTCTCCTCAAAAAGATTCTGGATTTTTTTTTTTTTTAATTCAGTCTAATATGGAGCCTCAATATACGGCATAGTCATGTGGACACACCGATTCTCGTTAGTTAAGCGACGTTGATCCTGGTCAGTACCAGATGGGTGACCATTAGGGAATACCAGGCGCTGTATGTAGGAGGATGTCGACACCTCGGTGCAAAGCCTAATGTCGTCATCTTCTCTGACTCGATATACGTGCAACTGGGGACCACTTATGAATTTAATATTTCCTAAAAATTTCTTCTTACAGAGGAAGCCGGCTTAACTCGCCTATGGTGAATGCTGCTTCATTTCTTTCCTTTTATTTTATAGATGTGTCACATATATTTTCGTCTCCAGGCTAACGAATCTCTTAACTTGTCTCTTTCAAAGAATCTGAACTTTTCTTGTAGACATCTATTTCTCTTTCATTTATGGCCCATTTTTTTTGTCTGTTTTGTTCGTTTTCATTTGGCCAAATCAAAATAAATATTATCGTCATATATTCCTTTCATGTTTTTTTATTACTATGTTATATATTCCTATGATGTATAAGAATATATTTTGACTTTTTCGCCTTTCTGCATTTCATTAATTGCGACAAAATAGTCTCAAAATCATCTTACATTTTACTTTCTATTTTCTCTTCATTATTCTCTATTCACTCTATCTTAGATTTTTGTTTGTATTTTCTCATAATAAATTGTACTCTTTTATTTATTAAATTTTGAATTCTCATGTATTCTCATATCTGCTCGATTATAAATTGTGTTATAACAGTCTCTTTTCAAATGGTATTATGTATGCAAAATTAAGTTTGCAATTATTTTATCAATCCTGGTTCTGGTAGAAGGTTCTAGAACAGCTTATTAAATTTGATTCTTTATAATCAGGAAGTTTTTTAATTGATCAGGAAGTTTTTAAATATAATATGTAAAAATGCGACTAGTTTTAACAATTCATTGACATATTTTGAACTAGTTGTACCTTATTACTCCAAAACCCCATTATTTTATAAGAGTTTGAAAGTTAAATTTATTTATTACAGCGTTGTTTGGTCATTAAATTATTAATTGAACTAAATTGTTATAAAGGTATAACTAATTTTAAGATAGCGTTTTAATTTCTATTTATAAAATTATTGAATGTAAATAGCTTCCAAAACTTTCAGTCTTTAATTTACTGAAGATTTGCCAAAATAAATTTAAAGCGAGAAATTACTATTTGACAGTTTAAATGCTTCCAAATTCCTTTTAAATTTGAAGGGTTACATAGTAATTCATTTTTCAAAAACTATAAACAAGATTCAAATGGCTAACTTTTGATATGTTGTTACCGAAATGCATTTTAGTGGATTTAATTTTGTAATTAAATTATTTTTCTAAATAGGATTTTAAAGTGTTAGCATGTTATGCTATTGTGTATTTGATTTTAAATTTTGATTAATAATCATAAAAATGTGTAATTCACATATAGGCGAGAAATACAAATACAAAAGACATTATTTATCATTATTTTCATGGAAGGTGCTCAACTAAGCTCTCTGGTTCCTCTCCCTAAAACATTCACAGCAAGAACTACTTTTTTTCATGTGCCTAATGTCAGGAGGAATTCTCATGAACAGTTTCATTGCAAGAGCCTTCCATCTGAGAAACACATACTACAACATAGTCGTCTTAAAATCCAATGTCAACAAATACTTGTCATAAATAATCAAACGTAGTTCATTCCATTGATTTCTGTTGACAATTGTTCCATCCCATTAACCCTTATCCTCGAGTGGTTCTTGGCCTTCATAAATGGTTGTTGCATTACTGCTTACCTTCGTGCTGTGTGTACCCGGTTTTCATCGCTGCTGGCTCCTGTCCTTCAGCTGGTGATCTATAACACAGAATTATGGTTTTAAAGGGGTTTTATTTAAAGCAAGACACGACACAGAGAATAAATTAATTATTTGGGAAGAGATTTACTCTAGCATCAGTCAGACCATTTTGGGCTACACTGCACTCTGGCCCCTGCCACTACAGGGACCCTCGCTTCGCACGTCTTGTTCGGTTGCTGGTCAGGCTGAAGAGGCAAAATCAGCCCTGAACGGAAGTGACAGCATTTCCGACTTCCGCTTTTACTCCCACTACTTTTTAGGGCGTTCTCCTGCCCCCTTCACTATCTAACATGTGAATGTCTCCATTTATCATTTTTAAATTAATTTTCCTTTTTTTTTTTTTACTTTTCCAGATTATCCATGGAGTGATACTTTGAAACTGTCTCTACAACAATGGCTTTTCTTACCGAGTTATACTTCTCCACCATCAGCCTATGTTCTCCTCGGTAAGGAAACCTCTTAATCATTCACGTCTAAAAAGTTTTAAAAATCATTTCTGTGCTTTAGACTTCAAGATAAGTAATCGAAAAGGAGTTGGGTCCATGTTCAGTTCCCAAACTTGAGAAATTTTATGAATTTCGCATTAAAATTTTATGAATTTCGCATTAAAATTTTATGAATTTCGCATTAAAATTTTATGAATATAGCATTAAAATTTTATGAATATCGCATTAAAATTTTATGAATATCGCATTAAAATGCTTATTGACAGATGAAGAGATCATAGAGAAGAAATAACGATTATTATTTTTTGTGTCTTAAAAAAACGGACAGAAATTTCCTTACAACCTAATAAATATATATTATTTAATTCCTTTAAATTCACATAAAAGTTGGGTTTAATAGCTCAATAGTATATACAATACTAGAACTCAAAATATATAATATAATAATTTAATAAATGTTCTGAATTTGTTTAAAAACATTTTTATTTATGCAATTGTTTGTACCCATTATCAAGAGAAAATGCACGTTTTGAAAATTGGCAGAAACAATTGTATGAATAAAAATGTTTTTTAAACAAATTTGGAACATTTATTAAATTATTATATCGTATATATATATATATATATAAAATGATAGCTGTGTAAGAAGCGTGATGTTGTATGGCAGTGAGTGTTGGCCCCTCATCCAGGCCTCACTTGCCTGACTCGAGAGAAATGATTAGGTGGATATGCAATGTAAAGCCGGCCCACTTCCAAAACATTAGGTCAGACACTCTACTTCAGAAATTGGCTATGTCAGCATGTAAAATGGATGTTAAACTGAATATGATGATTGATGTATCCGCATATTACAGAAATTTTCTGAATATAAGTAAATTGTTCCCCAGTTCAATAATCACAATCTAAACTTCCATGTGGCTGCTTTAAGGTTTCCCCCTTCTTCCTTTCTAGCTGACTTTTTCCAACTGCTATTTGCCTGTCTGCAATGGCGTGTCTTCTACCTAGAATCTCAAAGCTATGCAGAAGAATATGGTGGCGGCAGCAACAAGGATATTCTTTCAGAGGTTGAAAGCAATAACGAAATTCCTGTTCCAGATTTCACAACAACCGTCACGTAAGTGGCCATTTTTTTTTTTTGCACAAACTTATTTCTTTTCATTCTATACATCTTTTGTTTATTATAAACTGATTAAAATCGCTGTTTTTTTAAAAAAATCTTTCAATCTAATGTGAATTCTCTTTGTTGATTTAGCTGTTCTTCAAATTTATGTATACTTTTAAGACCTGATATGATGTAAAAAACAAAACAAAAAACAATCTTGTTAATCCAATTCTATATTTTGACTTGTTGTGAATTGTAGCAAGTTATTGAACCACAAGCTAGTATTTGATCATTACCAGCTGTCGGGATATGATGTTACAAGACTCGGTATTTACATTTTTCCACTTTGGATGATATGGCACAAGGCTGAAAGGTAGGGAAACTAAGCCAGTGCCCTAAGAGTGGGGAATTCTGTCCTTTTAAAAATTGCCTGGTCATGTCCGTCATCATTCCCCCGTGAGGGTGCCCCAGGCAGTTAGCAATTAACTCCTTCCCAACAAGGGAAGGTAAGGCCTAGGAGGGTGAACCTCCTAGGACTACCCAGAACTAATTCTACAGTCCGACAGATAAAATGCCACTGAAATGGTCCAGTCTCTGTCTGACTGATTGTCGAGGATGGATCCTTGACTTGTATATACTGTGTCAGCAAGACTCAAAACTCTTAATGATGTTAGTCTCACATCACTTATGATTCAGGATTTAATTTGATATTTTATAAATTTGCTTTGTATTGAAAGTTAATTGAACTTTGACCTTCTGGTGTTACCAGATTAGGCTGTCTGAAGATACCGGCTTCCTGACTTAAAATGCACCAAACATTGATGTTATTGTTTTTTTCCTTTCCCTTTGCAAAACTCAATCATATTCTGCAAAGCCAAAAACAAAAACAATTTTCCTCTACAAAACAACCAAACCAAAGACCATGGATAAATAGTTGAAGATATAAAGAACTTGAAGTATAAAAACTTTTACCAAAATGACCTGATTCTGCATTAAATAACCCGTAAAACAAAACAACCAAACCATACTTTGACCAAATTGTTTAAAAAGTTTACAAATACACACAAACACTCGAAGAGACCAAAATAACAAAAGTATAAATCCCTTCAATGGCAAAGTATTTACCAATCTAATTTCTGTATGTAATCGATTAAAGAAAAAAACAAAAAAAAACAACAAAAAAAATCTAATGTTTTAGCATTATTTTCATTGTTGAATTTCATGCAAGCAATTAATGAATGGATTCCTTACATATTGAAAAAAAGCCATAATTCAGTAATGAGACTGCACACTTCCACCTGACAATGTAAGAATGGGCCCACATCTTACCTGAACCATACTTCTCCATATTGTATGAAGTATTCTCAAAGTTATACCATGGAAACGTTTAAAAAACTCAAAAACTATTTATCTTATCAAGCTGAAATTTTGCATGGTGGTATTTGTTATCGAAGAGCATCAGATCCATACAAGGAATTTGGAAAAATCAGAAGTTGAAATTCTGTCAAAATTTCTACCTTGATCAAACTTGTCAAGGATCAATATCATAAAAGATACGGGACTTCATTGGCTACAATATAAGCCAAGTAGCGAGTCTCTACGATGAACATAACCGAAGGTATCGCCAAAAGTGAGACTTTCATCTTTCTGTGAGCATAACCTAGATATCCCAAAATTAAATCAATTCTAAGACCAATATATTTTAACCAAGTTTGGTGATGATTGGTCAAGTGATGTGGATGCTAAGCTGTACAGAAGCAAACATAGTGGAAAAAAACCAATAAATAAACTTGACTGAAAACATAACCTCCTTAGCAGAGGTAATGATGTGTGGAATTGTTTCTTGATGTGATCATTGAAATGTTTTCTGTAATAAGCAATGCCTTTCATCATTTTCTTCGATCCGCTCATGTTGGTGGAAGTCATCAAAATTAACTCTCCATTTTGATTACACTGTTTCCCTTTTAATATGAATATCAAGTCTTTATGCTCTGGGTAATAAACAAATCGTAAATTTGTTGTTTCCCAGCCAAAATGAAGGACAATAAATCGGCTGCATTTTTCTGATTATTTTTCCGACCTCACAAATGAGTAAGTAAACCCAAATAAATTGTTTTGGACTAATTTTCCAATTGTATTTCCTTATAAATAAATTAAGGTAAATTTGTAATTAGTCCAAAATAATTTATTTGGGTTTACTTACTCATTTGTGAGGTCGGAAAAATGCAAACGATTCATTGTCCGCCATTTTGACTGGGAAATGACGAATTTACCAACAAAATCTATCCTGATGGAAGTTTTAAATGCAGGAAGTGGAGATTGCTGGAATGATTTTCATTGGCTGATGTTGAGTGTTCATGTCACATGACATAATCTTTCTGTTAGCCTATTTAGTTTGCAATGTTTACGCGGTACACAGCATGACTTTGCATTTGAGGAGGGATTTTTTTTTTTTTTTTTTTTTTTTTTTGAGAAATGCTTGGATTGCTGGTGGAGCAGATCTGGTGATTTTTAAAATGCAACACCTGCAGTGAAACCAGTTCATCGGAGCATCTACAAGATGTATTTTACAATTGTTACTTAATACACTTCCATACCTGTATTCCTGTTGTGTTTCGACTTACCGATGCGTGTATAAACCATTATACACCCGTCAGGAACCAAAGTTCTTGATCTTCTGTTGATAAAACCACTTGGACGCCAATATCAATTCATAAAAAGGTGTGTTAAAAAGGAGAAAAAAGAAGTAAAAATCAGGGAGACGTGTTACTTGCATACGTGAGAGAGAAAGAGATGCAGAGACGCATAGCTACATTGTGTGCACCCCATTTTGGACATCGTCTTGGATACATCTCCTCTGCTGGAAGTCTAGCCAGGAAAGAGACACAAAATCTCTGTCCAGATGTCACATGCTTTCATTGACTTCCGTTTTGGGGTCATCTCTGACCCTTAGGTGTCACTCAAACTTTTTCATTCAAACAATGGCCCTTCTTATGTAACATATCAATTAAGGATCGAGTAGTTAAAAAGGCCTAATCAATTCATTAAATAATTGGACATAGTATAGCTAAAGACAATAACAATGCCAGTTTCATGTAGGCATTTTATATATATGTACAGTGCATTCTACACATAAGTGAGTTTAGTCAGCACAAGTGTAAAAATTGTATATAATGCATATTAATTCGCGAATTGTATATAATGCATATTCTGGTGATACCAGATCAGGCTGCCCTGTGGCTCCCTGAGACGAAATTCACCTACATTGACGTTTTTTTTTTTTTTTTTTTTTGTTTGTAAAACTTAATTATGTTCTACAAAACCAAAAACAAAAACAGCCCCTCTCCCTTTCTCCCTCCCCTTTTTTATTTTTATTTTTCCTACCCTACTCCCGGTCCTGGATATGACCTTAAACTACATCCGATGGTGAGATCCGGCTTACAGACTTTGGGGAATGTGGAGCCTCCTCTTAATTACCATTGCTCCCAGGTCCACCCTGACCCGGAGTGGTAGTACCTGTTAGGGTCCCAACTATGGGTTAAATAGAAACAGATATTAAAAGGGGAAAGAAACAAAAAAGAGAAGAAAACAAGACCAGATTCGGCATTAAATAACCCAAAAAGGGTTGATATGCCGTAAAACAAAACTACCAAACCATACCTATAATGCATATTAATTCGCGAATTGTATATAATGCATATTAATTCGCGAATTGTATATAATGCATATTAATTCGCGAATTGTATATAATGCATATTAATTTGCAATGTATTCCTCACTATCTCTCTGCCTGGGTGGTGAAAGCATTTCGGTGAACAGCTGAGAACTTAGACAACAGCAGCAGCTCTCAGGTTCACAGGTAGTCAGCGTTTGACGGGGGAATCACAATTGGTTAGCCATCTCATGTGACCTCGCTCATGACCGCTGTGCATGGACCACCATAGTTCGGGATGTAGTGCTGGCCAGGAAAAAAAGCCGGCTCAACCTGACCAGCATGAATTTTGATGCAACAACAATTGTATATAATGCATGTTCAATGTAGTAATATATCTGATAATGTTTATCTAACGTCAGTTGAACAGAATATATCGAAGAGCTCAAACAGCACATACTTGCATGTTTAACTGTAACTGCATTTACACAGGGTGTGTTGAACCATCTCCAAATGAGTTCACTGCATCCTGCATCAAGGCGATCAACCAACACCGATCGCCAGCCGAGTCCTTGACATACTTCAGCCATTCCAGATTCCAGCAAAGAACACCAAAAAAACTGGGGTCAGCCCCAACCACCAGCTCCATATCTGTCTTCACCATCCTAATCCAAGTCTTCAGTTGTTTTATAACCTCGTAATTTAGGTTAATTATAAATAATAATTTGTACATAAATGGATGAACTATCAAGAGAAACGTTTAACAGATTTATTAAAACTGAACACAGAATGAATTAATGAATTAATTGGCCGCTGGAGGCGATTGATATATTCAGTCTGACACCGTGGTCTTTTGTTTTCTTTCTCTCCGGGCAGACGACTCTTTTTCAAAGGGCGATAACTCTTAATTCCCAAAATGGTTCAAGGGAGGTAATACCGTTTTTGTTAGGTGTCCTAACAAGTTGGTTGCTTCTTCGCTTCCTCCAGCCAGCGGCTGCAATTAGGGCTACCAAACCAGCGAAGTCTCCTTTTTAGAAGAGTCTCTGTGATGCTGGTGATGTTGCATCTTGCATGGATGGTGCACTTTGGCATTTGGTTGAAGAAACGGATGCATAGGATGCAGTGCATGTTGAAGATCTCGAGTGTGTGATGATCTTTGCAGAGGGATCAGGTTTTGCAACTGTACAGCAGTATTGTCCGGGCCTTCGGATCTTGATTCACGCTGGTCTATCGGTTGTCCGTCCTGTGCAGTTCTAGGAGGTGCACCCTCCCAGGCTTTGCCTTCTCACCCTTTGAGAAGGGGTTAGTTTATTGCTAATCGCCTGAAGCGCCCCTACCGGGGAATGCCGACAGGGCTGCCCAGGCAAATTTTAAATGGCCAGAGTGCTCAAATTCTTGAGCGCTGGTTTTTTCCCACTTTCCCGACCTTGTGTCACATCTTACCTTGTGGAGGGAAGATAAATAGAAGCAGTAATTTGCATATCAGAACTTTGGATATCTTCAATTTTGTTGAGTTTTATCTCTTGTCGAAACCACAATCTACTTTAGAGGCAGCAGAAGGTTGCACAAGCGCGATTGATAGGGATTGCAATCTCATCCTTACCTTGTCCTGTGGCTGTAAAGGTTGAGCCAAGAGACTTGAACTGCTTGACTTTTTCGACAATGGTGTTATTGAGAACGATAGGGACTCTGTCGGAAAGGGGTTAGTTGGCTGAGCATAACGTAGAGAATCGAGACCACTTACATTGTCTTCTCCGGAAAATTTTATACATATAATACAAATTTCATAAAAATGGGATATATTTACGTGTGTACTTAGAGATTTAGGGACCCTTCCATTGTCTTCCCCGGTGAAGCTATAGAAGTTATAGAATATATACATAGATCTAGATATATAGTGAGCGATAAAAAGAGAGAGCCAGAAAACGAAGGAATCTACGGAACTTACTATACAAATTTCTTCACTTACATTTTATTATATAAAATTTTTTTAAAGAAATTGGGGGAGGGTAGAATCGAAACTGCACACTCGATGCTTTCAGTCTGAGACTTTCACAACTAAACAAGTCTGACATTTGTTAATTCGACTTTAAAACAACACACGGATGTACTCATTTTTTAGAGGCATTGATTAACATACCCTTGCATGTTTGTGTGTATATGCATTCGTTTTAAAGAAAAGACTAATATTCTAATTTTGCATTGAATGATTTGTACTAACTATAAAGTCTCATTTTAAATAAGTCTACCAAATATAAAGCACAATGTACAAATCCCTTTGTAGGCAGCTTAAGCCTGTTAGTGTTAGAAACATGATTATAAGTAGTCCTGGCAAAAGCTTGAGTTGTACAACTGAAATATATATTTTTGTTTGTTTTTACGTAAAGTATATATTTTTAAGGATATACCTTCTATAATATCTGAAATTGTTTAAAATATCAAGCTCAATGAAGTTGTATTACAAGCTACAGAGCATATCTAAATTATAGATGCATTTCATTCATAACCATACCTTTCATCTGATGAAGAAATTGTAAAATCAGATGAAAGATATGGTTATAGATTGATTCTTTTTCCCTTTGGTTATTGGAATGAACCTATAATTAATATATATATAAGTGGTGTACTAAAAGCGAACTTTTAGGAAAAGTGAAACCTATTGTGAAGAGTATATAGCTCAATATCCAGGATAGAGCAGGTAGAAGTTGTGGCTTCTTGGAATTTAACTTTGATTCCTCTCTCACAACATTTCGGGCCTTTTAACGACCTACCTATCTACATCTCATTCTCTCCGCTGGACTTTTTGACACCGGACTTTTTAGCAATCGGACATTTGCTTGCATTCGGGCAGAATTTTGCCCTGTGTTTCTTCCCCCTACAACTTTTATTTTATTTTTTCAAATTTTAAATCTTAGCCTTTGCCAACTTATCTATCCCAGCGACTTCCTCTGATGATAAGATTTTGATCTTTGAAAAGCCTGGCTTAAGGAAAATTTAACTTGAATAAATTGCCTTTTTTGCGGAATATACCTTGCTCTGAGCAATTGAATTGAATTATGATTTGACTTTTGCTTCTCTAATTCCTTTCCATTCTTCTTCATTCATATATATATATATATATATATATATATATATTTGTGTTATAATGGAGGAAATCCGGGTATGAGAGCTCAATGTGATCAACAGAGCAAGAATAAAATAAAATATAATAACACGAAATTACATAATCATCGATGTATTGGATGCTTGAAAAAACCACAAGGTCGAAATAAATTATTGCATCGATGATTATGTAATTTCGTGTAATTATATTTTATATATATATATATATATATATATATATATAACCAAGAATTATAATTATAGAAACATTTATTAAGAACACTAATAGCCCAATGATAATAGAAATTTGACTCTTTAAAAAGAGTTTCTCAAAAGTTAAATGTAACGGAAGTTTTTTTTTTCTCTCCTTACCTGGGATTGAGGCTGTTTGTAAATTTTTGTCCGTCTGGTCCATTTTTGTTATTGTATTACATGTTTGAATCATTACATTTGGCCATTACAGCGTTTGAATTTTGTTGGAATCTTGTTTGCTTTTGCATATTTTGTAGAAAGCCAATATTGCTTCTCTCTGCTCTAGTTGCTTCCAATCTGCTGTGCTTTCTTGGTCTTCAGCTAAGCAGAAAATCATCAAATTATTTTTTATTCTTTCTGGCAGTGCCATTAAAAAAAAAAAATTAAAAAAATTCTCACACCGCAGTCATTCTTTTCATTTTTTTTTTTTTTTTTTTTTTAAATTCTTTCATAATTATATCAGATGATCTGTTTTTCCCAAAAATTATCAGTGAAAATGGGCTACAAATCCTAAATCAAAAGTCTGGTATCACAAGTCCAATTTCAATGCTACATCATATGCCAACAAGCAGGACTTGCTCATACACATGGTTCCAAAATTGACCTACTCTCATGCTTAGTTTTGTTTAATTATTGGATTCCAAACTGAAAGATCTAATGATGATATTTTATTAAGAATTCCGCTTTTTTAATCCAGAAAAAGCGGATTTCCACTTAAATCATTAGAGCCTCTCGTAGATGCGAGTTCTCAGCTTTTTGAGCAAAATCCGTTTCTTTTTTGTTTTTTTTTAAATAAGAAAACACGATTTCCCCTCTTATTACGGTTCTCCCTGAACACTGAAAATGTTAATTTTACCATGAAGGTTAAGACTTCAAGCATTCATGATGGGGGTAGGAGAGTTATGACTTTTGTTACATCAAAGAATGACTTCCTGTCCCCCGGCACCCACATACGTACTGTCTTTCTCTTAATTTTGACTTAGTTGAAACTGGAGTTGTTTAGGAAAAAAGTTTTTTTTTTTGTGCTGCCCTCATTCCACACACGCACACAAATTTATTGTTTATTGAAGTAAATTATAAAGGAAGGGCAGTATGGTTCTTAAGGTGAATATCAAATAGAAATCACAAGTTCAATTTAAAGAATCCAGAGGTGTAAATCCAAATAAAAAAATTAAAAAAAAATTATAAGTCGAAAAACACAATTATATAATCATGCAATGCGCAGCTACAATTTTATCTCACTAGGAGTTAAAAAAAAACAAAAACAAAAAACACCCCAAATATTGTTCCTTCCTCACTTTCAAATCGCTTTGTTTTCTCTAAGGCTATATGATTGGTTGTGAAGAGTAAAAATTAACATATTACAAGGTTTACTAAATTGCCTTTGTCTTTTAGTATACTTTTATTTTTGACAGGCAGCACACAAATACTTTTTCTAGGTAAGCTATTACTAACGCATTTGATTATTTTCTTTTCTTCTTCCTTTTTAGTTTGATTTATTCAAATATTTTAAAGTTAGGCTTTAACGGTATTTCTATTCTACAACTAGTTGACTTGTCTATCTGTGCAGGGTCTACCAAAACTTTTGTCTTTGGAAGCTCATAAAAATGGACTAAAAGTCTTTGACAATGCTGGCAAATCAATTGAAAATCTATTGCTTTTTATCTGTGGGTCGGGGGGTTATCTCAATGATTTCTATCAAGACAATCCCCAAACTATTCCTGAACTGAAAAGGGCCATCAGTCAAAATCAAGCCAGTGCCAAGTGAAGGGTATTTGGGAGTTCAACTTGCATTTTAATTTTTGAAATGATATAATTTGTGTCATAAGAATGAACAAAGAATCAATGATCAGCATCTTACATTGTAAATTTGACCATCCAACAGTAGGTCTGTTACAAAACATAGATACTAAAGTTGGCAGAATATGATGAAAGTGTCATAATCGGACAGGTAGACGACTTTAGTCTATTTAGAGATGAGAAAATATTTTTTTATTAAAAAGATAAAGCCGTAGTATTTTTGAAAGTTTTTTATTTTTTAATTTTCATTTTTTTAATTGAGTCTGATAAAAATATTGGGTCAGATTTCCAAATTAAAAGGTGAACATTTTCTTTAATACTAATTAGTCTAAGTGAAACATATATTTATGGTTATACATTTTCTGTTTAGTTGCACACGTGTTGGGGATATTTTATTTGCAGACATGTTTATGCTGGAAAAGAAGGATAAAAAGCAACAGATGTTATCAAAATACATCTGTCCTATTACAATGCTAAATGCACGAAAGAGACTGTGAATGTATGGAATGTAAATGTCCTTATTTTTCAAATGTGGTGATTTGCCACCAGGTCGATTTATGAACATAGTCTGTCCATAAATGCACCTAGTGATATGAAAATAAAATTCTTAAAAATATTTGTTCAGATAAGCTCCCTTCCTTCGATATCGTTGTAAATTCATTCTTTTTCCATTATTTCTGAGTTAATCGAGTTTATTCTTAAAATATTCTACATTAGTATTATTTTGAACTTGATTACGTAAATTGTTCCAACAATAAACTCTTTACAGACAGAAAATCTAATTGTGTGGTAGCTTTAGTGCTTGAAATCTTTCTTGCCAATAAAGTTCCAGTCTGACGAGAAATATACATAAAAAAAAAAAAATTTAGAAATCTTATTTTTATTTATAATAAATAAATAAAAATAAGATTTCTAAATTTAAAAAAAAAAAGAAGATATTTCACCCCCCAAACAAGGCAGGCCGCCACTGTAGACGTAAGGGGTTACTGAGAATTAGGGAGTAGATTTTGGGTGTCATCCTAAGTTGGGAGCTGTGTAGCGAGATGTCTGTTTACATTAGTTTTAAACCTCTGCATGTCTGTACAGTCGGGGGGAAACAGGGAGCAGGGAGTTAGTAAAGGTCTGTTATTCCCCCCCCCCTTTTCTCTCTAGTAAAGTATAATTGAGATCTTTATTATTTTAACCACTTTTCTTTGATCATTTAATTTTTCTGGTACTTATATCGATCTTGACCCAGTTTTCGCAAGTTTCTGGTCGGAAGCGTTCGGCTATCCTACACAAACGCCCGAGAGAATACGAGCCGATTTGTACCAGACGACAATATTGATACGGTGCTGCGTCCTATGATTTTAAGTTATATTTTCAAGAAATTTTCTAAAAGAAACAGCAAAACAAGCAAAACATAGCGAAGTTACTGTTATCAAATAAATATTTTTTGTTATTTTGACACGTTGCTGCGCCTATGATTTTAAGTTATATTTGCAAGAAATTTTTTTAAACAACAAAACAAATAAAACAAGCAAAACAGAGCGAAATTACTGTTATCAAATAAATATTTTTAACCTTAACAACAAAAACATTAAAATCATAGGACGCAGCACCGTATCAGAATTGTTGTCTGGTACAAATCGGCTCGTCATCTCTCGGGCGGTGGCGTAGGATAGCCGAACGCTTCCAACCAGAAACTCGCGAAAACTGGGTCAAGATCGATATAAGTACCATTTTTCTACTAATTTGGGGTGCTGGATGAAAACATGACTGAAAAGAGATTTCCATTTTTTTTTTCTCTAGTTTGTCTCAACATCAGCGCTATGTCACCAATTGCCAGCTTGCTTTATCATTCTTAAAGCTTTTTCGTATTGTGCTATTTATCTTTGCACTTGTCTCTTTGGCCATTTTCTCTGGCTTTCTCTACTCTTTCTTCTCTTTTCACAACTTCTCATCAAGAGCTGATCTCTCGATTAAAAATTTTTTTTTTATCATTCTCTCCACTTGGCAACTCTAATATCTTTTGGCAGCCATTTTGAAGAAGTGTTATGATTCATTTGTTCAAAATGTCCGTTCATATAATAATTTTTATGACAAGTTAATATCTTGGATATTGGACACAAAGTTAAAGGGTTTACTGCTAAATGGTCGTATTTGTCTACTGGCACGTTTGTGAAATTCAACCCAACAGAATTGTAGCGGTTATAAGTTTATTCTTCGATACGAATAAGACAAGACGAGAAGGTGAGTCGAAGCTAAAGTTCGGGTATCTTTTGTCGCTCCTGGCACACTTTTCCGTCTTCCTCCTACTTGATAGTTTATCCCTTTTTATAAACACAAGTTCTTTGTTGTGTCAACCTGAAGTGTAAAAGTGGTCTCAGTCCAGGTCAAACGTGCACGTGTCAGTCATTCACTCTGTGAAAAATATTGGATTACAATCATGCCACCCAGGCTAGATCCATTTAGGGATATCACAAGTAGGTGCTGCTGGTTGCTACATCAGGTAAACACACCGGTTCTTGTCAAATCACCGAAATTAAGCAACATTGATTCTGATCAACACTTCGACAGATGCCCATTTTGAGGAATACTAGCAGCTTTAAGCAAACACTCTATCAGGTGTATTATGTGGATTACTACCCTCATCTAATTTTGTTTAAATGTGTAAAGCTCCCAAAATTTATACTAAGATAGTCCACATAGATCTGTGGTGCAATGGATAAAGGTGTTGATTAACAATCGGTTCTAAGTCTTCTGGAGGTTAATGGTCCAATCTTTACTAAGAAAAACATAATACTCAATTAAGTAACACTTCTACCCAATCATGGCTGATAGAACTAGAATAATCTATGCCATGGGTAAAATAAAGGATTTAGTTCTAAATTCTGTATAAGTTCCCAAATTCGACATAAACGAACAGATGTAGTTAAATGCTGTGAAAATAATAATCAAGATGTGAATAATAGTGTGAATAATCCAAATAATAATCAAGATGAGAATAATAGTGTGAATAATCCAAATAATCCAAAATAATAATCAAGATGAGGATAATAGTGTAAATAATCCAAAATAATAATCAAGATGAGAATAATAGTGTGAATAATCCAAAATAATAATCAAGATGAAAATAATAGTGTGAATAATCCAAATAATCCAAAATAATAATCAAGATGAGAATAATAGTGTGAATAATCCAAATAATCCAAAATAATAATCAAGATGAAGATAATAGTGTAAATAATCCAAAATAATAATCAAGATGAGAATAATAGTGTGAATAATCCAAATAATCCAAAATAATAATCAAGATGAGAATAATAGTGTGAATAATCCAAAATAATAATCAAGATGAAAATAATAGTGTGAATAATCCAAATAATCCAAAATAATAATCAAGATGAGAATAATAGTGTGAATAATCCAAATAATCCAAAATAATAATCAAGATGAGGATAATAGTGTAAATAATCCAAAATAATAATCAAGATGAGAATAATAGTGTGAATAATCCAAATAATCCAAAATAATAATCAAGATGAGAATAATAGTGTGAATAATCCAAATAATCCAAAATAATAATCAAGATGAGAATAATAGTGTGAATAATCCAAATAATCCAAAATAATAATCAAGATGAGGATAATAGTGTAAATAATCCAAAATAATAATCAAGATGAGAATAATAGTGTGAATAATCCAAATAATCCAAAATAATAATCAGGATGAGAATAAGTGTGAATAATCCAAATAATCCAAAATAATAATCAAGATGAGGATAATAGTGTAAATAATCCAAAATAATAATCAGGATGAGAATAATAGTGTGGATAATCCAAATTTTTGTCATTACATAATAAAAAAATAAATAATAAAAAAAGTGTCTATTTGAGGTTATGAATTAATGTGTTCTGATATTCAGTCTTTTTCTACAGCCGTAACGGATTGAGAAAGGTAGACATATTGAAGGTAGCCTCTATTTCTGATTGTTAGTATGCACGTTTTGACAACAGTAGTTTTGCAGGGTGTTGTCGTCCTTACACATACATAACCTGCTGTTTCAAAATGGTTACCGATTTCGCACTGACTTGGATCAATGTCCTTTAACTTCAGTGATCTAGTGGGAATCTGTGTATTAACGTGATTATTCCATCGTTGTTCGTCTGTTAATCTTCTGATTATTTCAAAATTGTTTCATTAGTTATTCACAAATTTTCTATGAAGATATATGATCATGAACATAGGAAAACTGATCAAGCTATATTTTTGGGGGGCAAACTCTGGTTTGTCCTTCAGGGTGCTAAAATGACATTTTTTCTGTCTTTTATAAATATCTCAAATATTCTTCATTTTTTTCTTTCTCAAAATCGGTTATAAGTTAGGATTAATGTTTTTTTTATAGGAATCGAGTATTGCTGACCCCCCCCCCTTCTCCCCAATTAAAAAAAAAATGCCCCCTCCACCAATTGGCAAAAGTTCCACTTTTTCCACAAATATCTAAAGTACACTAATTTATTAAAAATATATACCATACCTTTTGATTAAAGAGATGCCAGTTTGTCTTGTTGGAGGAGATGGCTGCTTGTTGGCTGAGTGAGTTCGCTTATGTGAGAGGGCAGGTGTTGTTCGTCATATTTGATGTCGGCAGCTATGTTCTCGTTAAGGCTAGAGAAAACTGAATCTGGTTTGAAACCAGCTTTTTTTATTAGAAAAAATCGTTACATGGGAAAACTAATGAGAGATCATTAGTTCATTAATCCAAATTTCTCTAAAAATTGATTTGAGGACCAAAAGAGATGTATGGAACCTCTGTGCAGACATTTTCTTATATATTTTTTCTTTTCTCAGTGTGTTCATATATATGGTATGGTAATATTACTGTTTAGCCTGAATCAGAAAGAGATTTGATTTTAGCGAACTATAACAGGCAGTAACACCCGGGGCATTTAAAAATAAACCCTTTATTTAATCCATTAATGAAGACTGCTCACATTTTGTATACCATGCTTTTTAGATATTTGTAGAAGTTATTTTATAAGCTTAATGGCTTGTATAGTTATTTACCATTCAACACAGAACAAAAAGACAATTGAGGCTTTTGATCTTTTGTTTAGTTGGCTTTGATCTATTTGGTGCTGTGACCAGGATGTGTTAAAGCTGTTTTCTTGATTTTTTTTTTTCTTCGTTGGGACTGGTAACTTGAAGATGATTTTTTTTTTTTTGAAGGAGACACATTATTTCAGCTGAAAATACACTTTACTCATCTTAACTTCTGCAGCGCCATTCCTTAACTATGAGTTGCTTCTGGCTACCTTATATTCATATCGGATTTAAGCACTCATAATCCTACAAATGTTACATTACATATTTCTTCACCAAAATCTAGACGGTTACTCAAAACCTAACTTCAAATCTTTTTTGTCATATGATTAAACTAACCAATCGGGTCCTCGCAGCTAACTCGAAGTGCAAATCTTGTCAATCATACTTAAGCAGCCTTCTGCATCATAGCTACAACATCATCCTACTGACAAGTAATAGTTAACAAAGAAACATGACACATCTTGCGGATGTTTTGTGAAATCATTTTCAAATGTAGGAATATATTTTATGCATTGCATTTGGTAGCTAAACATTTTAATTCTTTAAACATTTTTTGTTTGGTTATTTTTCAAATGACGTTTTCTAAGTAAAGATCACTACTTAGATTTAATTTTCAAATTCAACACTTTTGCAGATCCATGTCGATATTCAATGTTTGATAAAGTGCATTGTGAATACTTAAAGTGTGTGGCAGACATTTTCTTTTTTTTCTCACCATGTTTAAATTATGTTTAACTAACAGGACCCTGTGGAAATTCCACGATAGCTTACCTATCATCGTCTCTTTTTTACTGTAAAAAAGCTCATTAGATTCTGTCCCTTAGAGGTGGGAGCACATAGATATTCGGGACTACTTCCATTGTCTTCCACAGAAAATATACATACACTTTAAATTTAATAAAAAACAGGATGTATTTGAAGTTTTAAGGAGGTTATGTACTCATAGCTCCCTTAGGGGTGCACTTAGAGATTTGCAACCACTTTGTCTTTCCTGATAAATTTTACATAAGAATACGCTTTTAGAGTTTATGTAGATTTTCTAACTTCTTTCTATAGAGAACACAAAAACATCACGCGCATACACATAGACATTGAGTTATATATATATATATATATATATATTAGATAGATAACAATCTGAATATTTAAAAAATAGTTTTTCTTACCATAAAAACAATTGTAAACTAAATATTCTCTAAATAAATAAAACAAATGTTTCTTAAGTTGATGACTCTTACAGAATGCTATTTATGGCGTTTTATTCGATTTTGGAGCAGTTCATTTTGAAATGGGTAAAGCCTAAATTTTTAGCAATCAGCAAAATCAGATAACCAGCAATTACTTTCATCTTTGGTGATCGGACGATCACATTAAAAAAAATGGGTGTGGAAGGTGATGACTGAAATATAACCGAAGGTTCACATGTATTATGCAGATAAAAGCCTTAGTTAATCACTATCCCACACCGTTTTTTTTTCGGGGACCACCTCAGAAATACACTGTTTTCTGTCATTGTTGACGCCATTCCCTGTCGGGCGTGACTACAATCGTTTCAGCTTGCCGATGATTCCACTGGGCACGGAGATTTACTAAAGATGTCTAAATCTGCCCTTTTGGATGAAACTGCGGTACTTTGCTGAATTATGTAATATACAGTATCTAAATAAATTATATATATATATATATATATATATATATATATATATATGTGTAATATACTATTATCTTGTTGGAATTTACTAAACCTCATTGGCTGTTTGGATTTTTTTAACAAGACAGGCTGCCACTGTAGACGTAAGGGGCTACTGAGAAGAAAGAAAAGGGGAGAAGGGTGGGGAGGGGGGTCAACTTAAATTGCGATCTGCGCAGCGAGATGTCTGTTTACATTAATTTTTAATTTCTGCATGTCAGTACTGTTGGGGAAACAGGGGGCAGGGAGGGAGTTCCAGAGGCCAGCAGCATGAGGAAAGATTATAAAAGAACGTCAGTTTTATATTTTGAAAAACAAAAAAGATCAAAAAAAAAAAAATTATTTTCTGTATTTTTAAGTTAAGATTGTTCAAATAAAGTTTATGGCAATTATTTTATATTGTTTGACACATTTATTGGATATACACACATTTCATACATATCTTGTATTCGTAATTAATATTAAATAATTCGCCCTTTAAAACAATACTGGAATAAGACTTGTATTATCTTGTTTCCTTCTTTAATCATTTTGTTGAAGTTGATACTAGTTTATATAAATATCACCAGGTATTTGCTGTATGCCCATTTTATCCCCAGAATCCTTCCCACCCCCTCTTATTCAGTGACTCCGTCTAACTTGGTACCACATTTTATGTCTACAGCCGTTATTCTGAAAGTGCTATGGTTTCATCGTTTTTTCCCGGCATTGGGTATCTATACACTTCTCTCTAATTTTAATGCCACACTTGAGCTTCTTATATTTATCTTTTTTTTTCTTTTTTTTTTTTTTTAAATTTTCTTCCTTTTCTTGATCTTGATAAAGATAGACTGTTACCTTTGTAAACACTAGTATGCATGGTTTTGTACTTTCTCTCTTTATTTGCTATCAATTTTTTTAACCGTCATGTTTTGATGATTATTTAATTTTATTTTAAAATTCTTTAAAAAGTACAGAATTTCCTTTCAAGTGTTGCCTCTCTTGCCTCATATTGATAATTGTAATTATTTGAGATTATTTTCGTGATGTCAAAATGTTATTCCGATTTAATTAATTTTTCTATCTTTTTCCAGTGTTTTAATTTTTTCATAGAATAAACTATCTACCCAAAGACTAGAAATATCTTGATGAGAAACAATTATAAATATTGAGCACTCTGGCAAGACTGCAATTTTTATTTTTAGTGGCACATATTTTACTTTCTAGCCTTTTCAATTACAGTGGCCATTTTGTTTTAAGAATGTTTTTGCTACAGTGCTGGCATTTTATTTGCTAGTTTTATTTTCAAACAATATATTTGGTTACTTGTTAATACCAGAATTACAGTATGATTATAATCTTTTTATGTGGAGAAAACAAATTGTTGCTAATTGATGTTTTAGTATTGAATAAAAAAACTCTTTGAATTTGGTTGATTTAAAAAAAAAAAAAAAAAAAATCAAAAAAATCAAAAAAAAAAAATCTTTGAATTTGCAAAGACTGATTGGTTTGGATTTTGGAGATTATAAAAAAATGTCAGTTTGTTTCGGAATTTTTGAGATGAGGATTAATAATTTGGATTATTCGAACTACTGTTCTCATCTTTCATGTCATTCTCACAACGTTTCGACCGATGTAACCTCTGTTCTTCTTCAGATGCATTTTGTCAAACTCTGAAATCTGTACGTAATTCTGAACAGAACTATTTATTTAATTCACAAGAGTATCTTGTTCTGCGAGGATGCATGGCGTAACGGATAAGGTACTAAGTGATAATCAGTTCTAAGTGACAGTCTTCTGAGGTTCAATCCTCAATGCGGGCGATAATGAGAATACAATTACGAATTACTTAAGACTTCTACCTGGTCATCGCTGACAGAATGAGAGCAAGCTACCTCCATTGATTAAATAAAGGGTTGTTTGAAATTTCGTACAGATTCCAGAGTTGGACAGAAAAATTCCCGAGTTTGAAAAGATGCACCTGAGGAAAGTCGGAGGTTACATCTGTCGAAACGTTGTGAGAATAACACCCAAGATGAGAACAGTAGTCCAAATAATACAAACGTGTCAGTTGAATATTTTAGGGGAAAAATTGCTTTCTGTATTTTTAATTTAAGATTGTTAAAGTGAAGTTAAGTATTTTATACACCCACTGTCAAAAATGACGAAAAAATATTGTTTCATTGATGTTCTTAGTGTGAACATCGATGAAACAATAAGAAATAAGAAAGAAGACGTCTGAAACTAGAAAGTGAAAAAAAAAAATTTTTTTTTTTTTTCATATGAATATTGGTGTGAACGCTAGCGAAGCATATTTTTGTTTTCCATTTTTAGCAGAGGGTGTATGCTCGTCTAATATATTACGCATATATATTTTCAGTATTTACTTCAACAGTGCTCAATATGCGAGTAGAGCTTAGTAGAGCCTGATAATTTCTTATGGGAATGAAACAAACGTTTCGGTGTAGCTTACTTACCATAAGTATATTTTCGTGTGAATAGATGATTTCTGTGGCTTACCACTCGTTTACTGGCAGTAAACAATTAGTAAGTCATCAGAAAGCATTTGAACTTTGTTCAAAGGGGCGAAATAAATTATAATGCAAATTGCTTAAAAATGTTTATTCGACTTTCCTAACTTTATTCTTGCTCAATTCAAGATCCATCAAAAACGCTATCCTTTATGGATCCAACATACTATATATAACTTTTTTTTACATTTAGGAATGATGTATGTTATGTTTTTTTGTTTCTGTGAATTTAATTCTTCTAAATTGATCTTTCTGCATAGATTTATGTTTTTATATGTTGCAGGTTTCAAATTTTGTTCATCATTTGCCTGTGAAATTATTGAACTCTTTCCTCGTTTGCTTTTGTCATAAAATTTATTTACATTCATCAACAGCATGATATCAGATTTGGCCAATCAGGATATTTTAAAAGATTTCAGGTTTGGCCAATCAGAAAATTCACCCACTTTTAAATATTCTTTGGAATTGTATTTTGCACTTTTTAATTGGTGATTAATTTTTGACCAGTTACTTTTTTTTTTTTTTTTTACTCTTCATTGTTTCACATTTGTTATTTCTAATTTTATATTTGAAAAAAATATTTTGTCAAATAGCTATGAAAATGTTAGGAATATTTATTTTAAAGGGGAAATTTCTTTATTTCATAAAATTAGATTTGTTTAATATATACACGGATACTCAGCATTTCCTGAGGTCTCTGAAACGAAAATAGAATTTTTAAAAAAGTGTATATAACAACCCCTCGTAAAATGTTGTTTTCACACCATTTATATTGAAAATTTGCACATTTTATTTATCTTCTGTCAGTTGCCTGATGAAGCTAGACTTTGAATAAGGTTGTAGCTGAAAAATGTATGCACATATGTAGCTAAAATGTGTGTATTAATAAAAATTCATACTAAAATACAGCTCTACTTGTTTATAAGATGGTGCTTAATAACACAGTAACTTAATGGAATTAGCACCTATGATTAACAATCCTACAAACACTGCTCGCTTTCTTTTACTTTTTATCATTTAAGTGATTAGTGTATATATATATATATATATATATATATATAATGGTAATAATCCAGGTGAAAAATATCCACAGGGTGGTAATCCAGAGAATTTTAACCGGGTTTATAAAAAGTGCTCAATATCAAAATAGAGCTTTATGTATGATCATTTTATTTACACAGACATGTACAAAATCTGCGACACTGGCATGTCGATGTTATCGATCAACAGTTACTATAAACTGAGATCTCATCAGGCAGAGTTAGAATCCGATCTTAACCTCAGATCATATTTGGAGAGGTTAAGATCGGATTCTAACTCTGCCTGATGAGATCTCAGTTTATAGTAACTGTTGATCGATAACATCGACATGCCAGTGTCGCAGATTTTGTACATGTCTGTGTAAATAAAATTATCATATATATATATATAAATAAACATTGTTTAAGCAGAAAGTTAAACCTTTTGACTGGTCCTTAAAATGCTGTCTGGCCCGGAAGTGGGTAATCATTTTAAACTTAAGTGTGACAGACTGATAGCAGCACCTCATCTAGAGATTTGTGAAAATGTCTTAATTCGATAAATTGAAATGTTTTGTTCTAATTTGAACCAAAACTGCTATTCAAATATTTACTTAACTTGATCCTGTTAAATACAATAGTTTTGAAAGTAATAATTTCAATCTTATTTCAATGTGAAGGTGACTGTGGTTAAGTAGATAACACGGACTGACGTGTGCCAAGTTCGAATCCAGTCATTTCTATAGTATCACTTTCACTTAGGGATGCTAGCAGCCATTATGTGGTCCTTTCTGCAAGAATGTCAAGAGAATCGAGCTGGTCGACAAAGTTGTATCATGCTGATTCATAGGAATTTTCTTTTATTCAAATGTAATTTGAGACTAATCTTAAAAAAAAATAAAAAATAATAGAATTCTAAATTAATAATTCACCATTCCTTTCTTTTTTTTAAAAATTTCTAGTTTCATTTACGTATTGAATCGTAATTGCACGGTGAGAATCTTTTCTCTGAAATGAATTTATTTTCTTTGGAAGAAAAAAGGGTAAACATGTAAACTCTCTTTGCTAATTTATTATCCCCCCCCCTCCCTCCCAAAAAACGATTCTACTTTTTTTAGGTGATTACATATAAACAGACTGAAAAAGTAGACAACCTCTTTCTCGCATAAGAGATGTTGCTAGTCTTTCTCTATTATGACTCTAATGAGCTCCAATCTCTGATTAATCCCCGTAAAACATCAACAGCAAAAACTCGTCTAATTGCAACCACTATAAATAATTTTCCTTTCTTCCTCTGTGTACCTAAATCTAAGCGGAACTTCCATGAGCTGAATTTCTCTCCAAGAACTGTCAGTCTGCGGAACGCAATACCACAAGGCTGTTTTCCAGCTGACTACAAGGTGGTTGTTTTCAAGTCCAATGTTAACAAATTCTTGTCGAGCCAGTGTAAATCATCGTCTCCAATCCTCAATGTTGTCTCACCGTTTACCTGATGAACTCATTATCATCATCCTCAAGTGACCTTTGGGGCTTGGTAAGCAGTGACTTATTAGTACAAAAAAATAAATAAAAAAAAACAAACTATTTTAGAATTTAGAGTGGGGGATCCTTTTTTGCATATAAATTTAACATAAAATGATCACCTGCTTCCAGACCACCAAGTGGTAATGATCACCCACTTCTCCACCAGATAGCGTTTTTAAGAACTGTACTTGAAAACGTTATCTGGTCGGGAAGTGAGTGATCATTTTAAATTAAATTTATATGCGAAATAAATCCCCCACTCTAAAGTCTAAAATATTATTTTTCAATTTCTTTTTATTGCCTACTTTTTCAGGTCGTTTACATGCAATCGGCTTTAATTTTAGGAGAATAAACATAGGGTTAAAGGCTCCTAGAATACTCAAAAAAAAAAAGAAAAAAAAAAAAGAAAAAGCTCATTATTTTATTTTCATGTAAAAAGTATGAATGCTTATTTTTTTTGTCAATTATTCTTTAATATATTTTAATAAATGTTGAAATATTTGTTTTCGTTTCTGATTACCAGTCGATAAACCGCCCTTTCCTGAGTATTGCTGTTACATTCTTCCTATTGATCTCTTTTCTGTCTCTAGTTCTTACCTGGATGTTGCCAAATATACCATCTTCTACTACCTGTTTTGGGTAACCATGGCGATCGTGTTCTTTGCTGGAACCAACAGAATTAATCTCTTTGGACTTGGCTATGTAATCATAGTTTTCTGTTTCATGTGGTTTGGACGGGAATTTCTCCTAAAACCACTCCGGAAACTCCTTTGGTGGTAAGAATTTTTTTTTTTTTTTTTTTCTTTTTTTTTTTTCTTTTTTCTTTTTTTTTTGCCTATCTGTACATTTAGGGTGACCCATTATAATTCTCTTCGTAATTTTTTTTTTTTAAAGCCAACTGTTATTTATTTATTTTAAGCATAGTTCACCCCAAACAAGGCAGGCCACCACTGTAAACGTAAGGGGCTACTGAGAAAAAAGGGTGAAGGTTTTTTTTGGGGGGGGGGGGGTCAACCTAAATTAGGAGCTGCGCAGCGAGATTTACATTAGTTTTAAATTTCTGCATGTCAGTAATGTCAGGAAAGCAGGGAGCAGGGGGGGAGTTCCAGAGTCCAGCAGCACGAGGAAAGAAGCTTTTGGAGTAGAAAGCTCTTCGGCATCTAGGGACCTCCAGTGTATGGATTGGATTTTGCTGATTGTCGGGTTGGTCTAGTGAATTTACGTTGTGGGGGTACCAGAGCAGCAAGTTCATCAGAGCACAATCCATTGAAGTACTTGTAAAACAGTCACAAGGAAGCAACATTGCGGCGATAGGACATGGGCTGGAGCTTGGTGGATAGTGAAGGACCTATCAAGTTGACAACTCTTTTTTGGACCTTGTCTAAGAGGGAGAGACTAGCGGATGATGCACCAGACCAGATGTGGCAACAATACTCCATGCATGGGCGAATGGTGGCTTTGTAGAGATATAGGATAATGTCAGGTGTGAGAAGTTTACTGGCACGGTAGAGGGAGCCCCCCTTCTTTGCAGCAGCCCTATCGTAGTTGATTGGATGTGGAATACCTTCAACTACTGTCGTTAGCTACTAGGACTGACTTTCACTCCAGACCAAAAAATGAAAGACATCAAATCTGTTGTTAATGTTGCTGGAAAAATGGTTGGATCATTCTACCGCTCCAGAAAGTATCTCACTGCTGAGGCAATCCTTTACCTATATAAGAGCCAAATCCATCCTAAGATGGAGAACTGCTGTCATATCTGGGCAGGTGTCACTTTCTTGACTTGACAGAGTACAAAACTAAGTTGATTGTATGGACTGCAAAATGGTCATTAATGTGAACTTTGTAAAAATGAATAGTTAAGTTGAAGTCCTAAAATGTCAGTTGCATTCACTTTTGCAATTATGCTCTCTTGGGAAAGGTATGAATCTAAACTTCTGCCCCCCTCTAGGTAGCAGAAAATAACTTTAGTTTGGATTATGAGGGGTCAGTCCAAGGTTTCTTCCTTGCTTACTTCTACCATTTAGCTCTGTTGAACTTTGGAGAGGGATGAATAGTACTAAGTAACCCCTAATGCCCCAGAAATGGAATGTAGAGAAACTATTAAGCATGTCACATCTATAAATGATTCAGAACCAGATGTGTGGTGTAGTTAACCTCGACAAGGGGATCGATGTTGCCATGTCGACGTGATGCTTTATAGATGCTATGAGTAAAAAATAACTCTGTAATGACTGCCTATTCCTTTTGTCTTAAGAGACAATGGACACCTTCTGGAAGGCTGCCTGCACAATACGTTTATAGTGAAACAAGAGTTACACAATTACCAACAGCATTTCTGATTTTTAGCATTGCTTAAGTTCAGTAGAAAGGATAACTCAAATATGACTGGAAGCAATGCTGGGATATGCGTAGAGAGACTAGTGTTATTTCAGAGTTTTCCTTCTTCTAGACTAATTGTCTAGCCTACCCTACTATTTCACTTGTAGCTTGAGGGGAGTTTCCTACGTTTCCAGAAGGGATTAGAGAAAGTGACTTTACAGCCGCTTCCATTTCCAACAGTTTTGATCTATCTGTATTGTTTTCACACTTTTAGTTTTGTATAATAAAATGAATTTAAATGTAACACATTTATGTATCTTTATATTTCAGGTGGAACTTCTTGGTAGGATATACATTCCTTGTACTGTTCACTAAAGCCAGTCTTCAGGTGAATCCTTTTATTTATATGCTAAATACTAATCTAAATGAATAAATGCAAAAGTTTTTAAAATGTTTATCACTCGTATATTACCATCAAAACGGGTTACTTTTATTTAAATCAATAATATAAAATAGTATTTTGAAATACTCTATATATACTACTGACAAATGATCCAAAAACAATTATTTGAATGCTGAATTTGCATAACTATTTTTTAAACATGTTTGGTGTTATTCATTTGTAATTTTATTGTTCTATTTTGTCTCTATATATGCAATAGTTTTGTCGATATTAACAATAATTGAAGTGATTTAATAAAAATAATGGATAACTTACTAAAAACTTTCTAACACCACAAGCTAGAATTCTTACCAACAAGCAAAAGCGGGGGAAGGGAAGGGAGCAGGTGGCTAGCTGGCTATCTTGCTCACCTTCTCTCTCCCCTGCCTTCCTCTCTCCCGTTAACGACACCATATTTTTCTCGCCGAATTGATTTCTTTCTTTTGATTCCATTGGGGACTTATTTAAAAGATTAATAAATTTATATCAACATTACCAAGATGTTAATGTTTGTTTATTGATACAAATAAATACAAAAAGTTTTAGTCTTGTTTGCGAGAAACTTATGAATGAAATGTTTATTATTTCAAATTTTGCTTTCAAGTAGTGAATTTTGCAAAGCGATAGCTAGATGACTTTGCCATCTCGTATGGGCATGAAGGTGAAAAGCATAAAAAAAAAAATAATGATTACAATTTTCTATTATAGTCCTTTCTTAAAATTTTTAAAAGTTTGACAGCCTCCATTGTATATCAAAAAAATACAATAAAAGTTAAAAAAACCAAAAAACCAAACCAAAAACCCCCCCAAAAAACAAACGATTTTTACTTTTTATTATTTTAGATTATTTGGACTTTTATTCTTACAGGCAATAAAAAAATAACAAAATAAATATTTATATCCCGTCATGGTTGACAGAATGGGAACAATCTACCTCCTATCTCCCTACACGTTAAATAAAGTAGTCAGTTTGAAATTGCATACAGGTTTTCAAGCTCAACAAAGCTTTCCATGTTCGCTAGCTAGAAGGTTAAGAAGTTCAAAAAGATGCACTTGAAGAAGGTCAGAGATTACATCAGCCGAAATGTTGTGAAAATAACAACCACGATGAGAATAGTAGTCCAAATAATCCAAAGTGTCAAACCTCATTTCAACAATTCCGAAATATATTTTTACTCTGAATGTGGTTATTTTAAAAGAACTACATAGCCTGAAATTTAACTGATTTTTTTTTTTTTTCGAAAGTCATTTCCTTATTGGAGGTAATATCTTTATAGGCCAGATGCCCTTGCTGACGCCTACCCAGTGTAGTGATGAGGACCAGTTCTTTTATCTAGACCAGGGGCGGGCAACCTTTTCAGATGAGACTTTTGGAAGGAGATCGCGGACCGGAGCGAAAAACGAAATCTCAGAATTACTATATTTTGTTTACATGAATAAATTGTACAAAAATTGCATTGAACACTCTACAAATCTGATTTTTTCTCAAAAGACTTCTGTATGTGATGTTATAAAAAGCACCGGCAAAGAGCCATTTTGGAATCATAAAAAGTAATGATGGGGAAAGTAGCAAGTTATTCAGCATTCGTTTTGACACACCTCACATAAGTTCTCTGTTTCATGCCCTTTCCTCGTCTCTCATTTCCTCTTTGCCTTTCTCTTTCTCTTTTTCTATTTTTATCTCAGGCCAAAGATTTGAAATTAATAGTTAAAGAAAAATGAAATATACATGCATCATCGTTTGCTGATATTTATACATTATTAACCCACTGTAAATCTTAATTGAAACCTACTTTTACGTCTATGTCACAAAATGATAATAGTTTTACTTGGAGGTCCGCAGGCTGGATTGCAATAATAAAGCATAACAGGGTGGCAGGCCGGATATGGCCCGTGGGCCGGAGGTTGCCCACCCCTGGTCTAGACCATCTCTAGGTTATTGCCTACCAAGGTTATAGAGCGCTTCACCTGCTCTTCAGTTTCTGGGTTAGTAGATGTAGAACAGTTGAGGTAGCAGGTTCAGTTAGCAAGAGAAGGTCAAGGAAAACAGAAGGAAGTGATAAGGATGGACTTGAGAGAAAGAGGGATAAATAAAAACCTGGTCAGAGATAGGTTATGTTAGAAGTTAATTTCTTAAAGCTGTCCAATGCATGCCAGCATGTAAAATGAACGTTAAACTGAATATGATGATTGAAAGACCATTTTTCTTAAATATCTTCTGGTAACAGTGAATGCATTTTGCAAATTTCAGAACAAAAACTAAACCCTTTGGGGTTAGTTCATACGAAAATCAGATTGCTCGAGTCTAGGCTAATTTTGAGGATGGCGTGTTCTGTCAGTCTGAAATATGGTCCTGGCCAGTTGTAGAAAGTCCACCTTCCCAGGCTTTACCTTCTCACACTTTGAGAAAGGGGTTAGTTTATTGCTAATCGCTTGAAGGCCTTTACTGGGGAATGCCGACATGATAGGGCTGCCCAGGCAATTTTTGTTCGTCCAGAGTTCTCTTCCTTTAGGGTGCTGGTTTCAAAATCCCACTTTATGACCTTGTGTCACATCTTCCCGCCATGTGAGGGAGATAAAAAAGCTCAACCAAACCAAATTCATGTTTAAACAGAAAATGAGCCAAAATTCTTCTGCAAAATTCTGTTTGCTTACGTGGTACATTTAATATGGAAATGCTTCTGGTAATCTTTTATAACAGTGATTCTTAGCCTCTTCGGAAGGTCACGGACCCTAAAGCTATAGATCACATTGAAATAAATATACTTTAAAAAAGAAAAGAAAAATGTAATGGAGATTTTGTGTCTGTAAACAAAAGTTAGTGTATTAAAAGCATCGTTGTGTTAAATAAAACTGGTCATTATATTTATACATCATCATCATATTTCGGCACATTATAACTTTCCAGAATCTGGTCACCAGATGACAGAAAGCTTTTTATTATAATAGCTTCTTTCATTGAACTGCTTGCCTTGCCTTGTAATTCTCAACTGTACCAACATGCAAACAATTAAATGTAATGTGAACAAACATCTCGCTGCACAACTCCCCACCTAGGATGCTCCTATAAATCTGGCTCATAATTCATAGTATCCCTATTCTTTCTCAGTGGCACTATGCCTTGTTTGGGGTGAATATAAGTAAAAAAAAAAATTTTTTTAATTATCGGTTTAATGTCTGTTTTACATGTTGGCATGTGTTGGACGTCTTTTAGAAATTGACCTATAAACTAACCTATCTGGCTAGGTCTTTATTTGTCCCTCCCTCTCAAATCCATCCTTATCACTTCCTCCTGTGTTTTCCTTGGTCTTCCTCTGCCAACTGACCCTGCTATCTCAACTGTTCTACATTTACTAACCCAATAACTCTCATTCATTCTTTCAATGTGATCAAACCAATGAGGTGTGTCCTGCACACATCTCCCTTTGCTGTCCAGATTTAATCTTCCTCATTAAAACTAAGCTTGTTTTTAATACTCGCATTACACATCCATCATATCACTCATATCATTTCTCTCCATGCAACACATATCCTCAACCCTCACTGGCCAGGTTTCACTTCGATACATCATTATATTGCGCTGGTTAGTAAAGGCAGAAGTTCCCTGGACTTACACCATCCACTTCTAACTCTGGTTATCACAGCAGTACCAGCTCCTCCCTGTGTTCCAAATGTAGTTTAATATAATGACCAGTGTTATTTGATGCCACCATGTTTCTTTTTAAATAAAATTGCCAGTTTTGCTAGCTGCACCTGAAGAAGGTCGAGGATTATATCGGGCGAAACAAGAAGATGAGAATAGTAGTCCAAATGATCTAAATTATTCTCGGCTAAAAAATTCCGTTCAATTTTAATATTTGACTTTGATAAATGTTTCATGTCAAAAAAAATGGTCAAATCAATGTTGGAATTCATTTTCACTTTTTCTCCACTTTGATTTTCTTTTCAGTTGGTTGGTTGTGTATACAAGTTGAAAAATGATTCCTGTCTTGTCATCAAGTTATTTGGCATCACCTGCTTGAGTCCAAATATTGAAGGTAAGATTCTAGCAGCTGTCACTAAAATTCATATACTTTTATCAAGATTATAAGTAGGCCAAACAGAGAGAGACTAAGTCTCACTTATTGCGTGAGATGGTCTATCCGAAATTAGAAAACCTAAAGTATGGCATTGCGTGATAGGCATGATGGATACCATTGCAGACTTTAAATTCCAGTCGGATCTCTTGTAGTCATTTTTACCATGGACGGCTGCACGGGGGGGGGGGGGGGTAGGATGACTCAAGCCCCCTCACTTTTTGACTTGGGGCCCCCCCCCCCACTTTACGGTCATCAATAATTAAGTTGATATGCATGTGTTTAGCCGGCCCCCCACTTTTATAACTGTCCTGCCGGCCCTGTTCACTAATACTTTCGGAAAAGGTATGAACCTGTGATTACCCCCAGCCGACCCCTATTTGTAAAATAGCAACTTGTATTCAATTAATCATGTGTAATTAATGGTTTACAATAAATCTTTTACTTTGGAATTAATAAAGCTAAGAATGGTTGATTTTCCTTAGACAAACCAAACAAAAACTTAAAATCACTAGACACAAATTCTCGTGATAGTAATTTTTTTACAGATATATATATATTTTTTCACTTTTGACCTTCCATAGATTATTGTGTTGCACATTAATAGTGGATTTTTTGGTAAAGTAATAAAAAATATCCTGTTTATTTTGTTAAAATTGTTTTTATCTTAAATGTTAGGGTAGGAATAATTGAAATGTATCAAAGAATAATAATCCAAGCCTTAAACAAAAATTAAATTAAAAAATTTTTTAAACAATGAAAACAATATTTTTTGATGAATATAAACTAAAGAACATTAGAAACATAGGATGCAACCCAAAGGGACGTTAGAAACATAAACTAAAGAACATTAGAAACATAAACTAAAGAACATTAGAAACATAGAATGTAACCTAAAGGGACGTTAGAAACATAAACTAAAGAACATTAGAAACATAAACTAAAGAACATTAGAAACATAGAATGTAACCTAAAGGGACGTTAGAAACATAAACTAAAGAACATTAGAAACATAAACTAAAGAACATTAGAAACATAAACTAAAGAACATTAGAAACATAAACTAAAGAACATTAGAAACATAGAATGTAACCTAAAGGGACGTTAGAAACATAAACTAAAGAACATTAGAAACATAGACTAAAGAACATTAGAAACATAGACTAAAGAACATTAGAAACATAAACTAAAGAACATTAGAAACATAAACTAAAGAACATTAGAAACATAAACTAAAGAACATTAGAAACATAGGATGCAACCTAAAGGGACGTTAGAAACATAAACTAAAGAACATTAGAAACATAGAATGTAACCTAAAGGGACGTTAGAAACATAGAATGCAGCTGAAGGGACACTGGCAACTGTGAAGGCAGCCGAAGGGGCATTTTTATATATATCGGAAATTTTTTTTTATTAGATATAATGCTGAAACTTGCCATTTATTGTGAGGGCTAAAGGTTCATCAATATCAGACCGTGTTCCAAGCGGCATCACTGTATCTATTGTGATTAAAGGGGACACGCATGGTCGATCCCTATCCATTTAAAGTGAACTGCTGTAGCATTGATTTACTCCTCTCCAGGAGTTAGGCACAAGGCCAGTTTTTATCTTACTCCCACAAGTAAGATGTGACCCAAGGTCGGGTCGAGAAGGGAAAGTGGGGTTTGAAAAGCCAGCACCTGAGAGGTGAGCACTCTGGCCATTAAAAATTGCCTGGGCAGCCCCGTCGGCATTCCCCGGTAGGGGCGCCTCAGGCAGTAAGCAATAAACTTACTCCTCCCCAAAGAGGGGAGGCGAAGCCTGGGAGGGTGGACCTCCTAGAACTGCAAAGGACAAACCCACAGACCGGTGTAAATCAAGCCCCGAAGGCCAAGACAATACCAGTCTATGGGGTGCAGTATCCATTGATCTTAAACTGCTGTAGTAGCTATCATTTTTATGTGACTGCCCAATGCCCATGTCGTTGTAAGCCATTGACTGCTCCCTTTTGCATCCATTTTTTTTTCTTTACAAGGTGAGTAAATATGCTCATATATGTAAAATGATACAGGAGATTACGAAAGATTCCTACAAAAATAATTTTGTATTATAAATTCAATTTAATCTCTGCAATATAACAACTAAATTGTCCACGAATCGACTTCACTATCCAATGCATATCTAAAATCAATACTAATCATAAAACCCATAACTTTAGGTGCGTAAACTTTATTTTTACATGGCTTCACTATAGCAGGTGGTGTTTATGATTGCATTGAATTATTTAGAGGCCCCACTTCCTGTACTTTATTTAAAGGAGTCTTTGAGGGAGCATAATTTTCTCTTTCCATCTCTCGCATTTTTATACACCTGATTTTAATGAGACAGTGTTTTTTCTTTCTTTACATATACCTTGTTCACTACAACCTCAGGTTTTAATGAGACAGTGTTTTTTCTTTCTTTACATATACCTTGTTCACTACAACCTCAGGTTTTAATGAGACAATGTTTTTTCTTTCTTTACATATACCTTGTTCACTACAACCTCAGGTTTTCTCGATGAAGATAACCTCTATTTGCTGTTGTCAGTCTGCTATTGGTTTGACATGATTAGTTTTTGCAGAGAGTGTCGTTGTCGTCTTCCTACATACAGTACCTGCTATTTCCAAATGGTCACCCATTTAGTACTCATTAGGTTTAACGTTGCTTAACTTTAATGATTTAATGAGAACCTGTGTTTCAATGTGATAATATATAAAAGGCAGAAAGCGTATTGCATTTATTAAAGTTTTGTATCTATAACTGGGAATTCAGAAGTCTATGACTAGACTTCAAACGTTAAACAAACAAAAAAAAAAAACTCAGTTCGGTTCAATTCCTGTAGAAGCACAAAAACCCTCTGTAACTTCGAGCTCCAATGAACGAAAACAATTCGGCTCACCGCAGAATCTCACTCGACACTCACGTTTCTCGTTCACCTTTTCTTCTGATTTACTTGTCTTTTTATTAGCAGATTTTCCCTCAGTTAATTCCGCTTAACCAATCAGAAAAAAACATAATCCGCTGGCTCACTATTTGTCATGATAATTAAATCTATTATTATTGTGCAACAACAGTAGATTTGTTACTTCGAGGTTGTGAGTTCAATCCTCACTAGAAAACTAGTAAGCCAAAACTTATTTCCCTTTCCATCTGCAAGCCAGGCAAAGGCGGACCCTCTTACTGCGGGGAAGAACTAAGTCCGAGCCACTTCCACCACTCGATTCTGGCTCAAGATCATCGATTCAGCCACACTATCCTTGTCATGAAACCATTTTAAGACAGATTTTTTTTTAACTTATATTTTAGTATTAAGGCTTTATTATTTACTCTTTCTGAAATTGTTATTGACTGATTTTCTTTAAATAATTTATTACTATATTTATCATTGCAGAACCGAATGCCACCTGCTCTGTTGATAAAAACGGACTCCTTTGGGATGTCATTTGTTTTGCCTTTCTTTTATTACAACGCAGAGTGTATAGCTCTCATTACTTCCGACATATTGTTGCAGAGTTAGAAGCTCAGAGGCGGTTGGCTTCGCGGTAAGATTAAAAAAAATAATTTTTTTTATATTAAATGACTGCTACTAATACTTTCTTAATGATTTCTGTGTATAATTTTAAACGGTTCTTGATGAACACTTTTGTCATATTATCAAACTATATTTAGACAAACTTTTCTTGTTAGAAGTTAACTTTTTAATGATTTAAATTTACTTTTTGTTAAAGATAGTATTTTCAGAAAAAAAAGAAATTTCTTAAAATTTTTTATCCAAATTTGTGATTAGTCCTTTTGCTAATGTAAATCTATCTTTCAAGGAGTTTTTCACTTTAGCGACGAAGTCATAGTTTCCGAGATCATCCACAAAAGATGTAGCACCGTCACTTTTGGCCCAATAAAAGAAAGGTAGCATTATCTGTCAGTGTTTCTGCTCTGTGAAACAACCTGCCAGAGGAGGTTGTGATGACGAGTACCATATCCATGTTTAAAGCGGCCTTGGACAAACATTCAGACTGTATGTGGATGTAAATGGCTTCTACATCTTTCTATACATGGCTTGTTGCACAATGCTATTTTGTTTTGCCAAATTAAATTGATTTAATGACTCGTAAGCAGTTTAAAAAAAGGTCAAGTTGTGACATCTAATGATTGTGAACTGTGACTTTGCGATATCTTCTATATCAATAAAATTGCATTCTCAAAAAATCAGATTAAAGTTAAAAATCTTATCAGTTCTTTGTTTATATTGTTTTATTGCATCGCAGAATCAATGCTAATAAAGTCTTAGTTTTCTTTATAAGTCTTGTCCTTTATCTTTTTGTCTTGTAAAGGGGGGCGGAGCTAATTAACCGGATCCTCATCCGAGAAGTGTTGCTGCAGAAAGATCGAGAAAAAGGAATCTTGAACACCATTAAGAAAAAGATGGAAGAATTGAAAGCAAAACAAGCTCGGCTGAAAAAGAATTACCAGGAACCTGAAGAGCACTACCAAGGTTAGTAGAAATGGTATTAGTTGCATAGCTGTTGACTGTTACAAGAATGCTAAGATTATGAGATACTAGCACGACTACCTGGCATTGCACAGGGACCTAAATTATATATATATATATGTGAAACTAAATAATATTCCTTTTTATTCATTTAACGTCACTTTTCCCTTGTTCAGGGGTCAGACGTTTTCGGATATTACACAAGCTCACTCTCCACTTCTCACAGGTTAGTTTCTTCAAATTTCACTCTGTACGGTTTTGTCTAATCACTTAAAAATTTTCCTTGGCAGGCATACCCTCCTGCAATTTAGGACATCCATACTTCTGCAACAGTATATCCAGAAGGATGAACGTTCCACATAACCATACCAGCATAATCGATTCATCCTTAAGATAACCACCGTGCTGGGCGATAACTTTGGCTCGGTTCATCATAGAGATTCACCACTTGGCCCATATTGTAGTCAATGAAGTCCTGCATTTTATGTGGCCATGACAATTTTGGTCAAGGTCGAAATTTTGATGGAATTCAACTTGTAATTTTTCCAAATTTGATCTCCAGATCTGATGCACTTAAATAACGGTAACCACCATGCAAAATTTAAGCCTGTTCAAGTACATAGTTTTTGAATTGTCAACATTTCCATGTTGTAAGTTTGGGAATACTTTATATAATATGGAGAAGATAAAAGTTTGACCCATCCTTATGTTGTCAGGTGGAGGTATACAGTCTCATGACTAACTTATGTTCTTATTTGTTTATGTAATTGTATTATTTGTACATGTTGAGCAATACATCTTTTAAAAACAAGAAATTCTAGTTCATCTTCCAACCATAAGTAATTCAAGTTTTCTTTTTATTTTGTCTTTCAGCCATTCGATCAGGTGACTATTATCTGTTTGAGGATGAATCGGATGACGACTCGGACAGTCCTGATCAGGCAGCCACCTCTTTGAATCTTGGCAGACCTGATCGTAGCAGCGAGGAGAGAAAAATGGGACCTCTCCAGGTTAGCTTTTTATTTCATGATTACGTGTTTTCATAGTTAGGTTTACGGTCAGATATTAAACAGCCATCACTGGTTTTTGGGTGGTTTCATTCACACTTTCCCAAATAATTTGAGTAAAATAACTCGAAGAATACCTGTCCTAGAACAGGTAAAATTAATTAAAATAAATATAAACAAAATAACTCAACCCTTCATTGTACATTGTTGTAATAGAAAAAAAAAACAACTTAATAATTTATGACTAGATTAAAACAACGACATAAACCTTTTTGATTCCAAATATTCCATGACAACTGATGCATGGATAGAGAGGTTCACAGACGTCTTTGCTTTCTAAATATGCTAGAAGAATACCCGTCCCAGGATGGGTAAAATTAATTCTCCAGACAGAACAGTTTTACATGATTTTATGTCATCTTTACAAAGATTGAAATCAACATATAATGATACTAAACCTTATGTTTAGAATCCTTATTCCAATTTTGATCAAAACCCATTACATGATTTTGATTTTAGAAAAAGTTTAAAATTCAAGGCTTAAGCTTAAGGAGTCTTAAGAAATTGACATTCAAGAATCTTGCTCAATTGTTGTCTTACTATGGATCAAATTCAATGCAAAATCTTAAATATTTGAATTTTCAAATGGGAGGTTGTGTCCATATTATGACCCCTAAAAACCCTTTTAAATACTCCAAAGAAACGGAAATTTGAGGAATATTTATGAATTGATGTCTAATACCTATTGTTTTAATTTCACAAAAATCAGAAATCTGAATTTTCACGAAGGACGTCCACCCCTTTTTTTACTCTTATTGCATAAAACTAAATTAAACTAAATATAAACAATATTTGGACCCCTTAAACCAAGCAGCAGTATTCCCAAATTCATGATGATAGGTTAATTAGTTTAGGAGTGAATCCTGTACATACAAATATATAAACATATGCACATGTCTAGCTTTATATAGAGGTAAGTACCATTTTTATTAAATTTCAAGATAAAAAAAGTATCTTTTGTATATCATCTGTTGCTTCAGTAACCTGATAATATTATGATACTTAATAACTGTTTATCTACGTGTTGAACCATATGTAATAATTTACTTTATTCACATCAATTGTTCAATCAATTCAAGTTATTAAAATCATGCCTATTCTTCTTGCCAGTCACTGTGCACGTGTGTTGCTATCCTGCAAGGCTGAGGACAATTTCATAACTGCAATCAAACCATCCTATGCTTATCAAATTATGCAATTAATTCAATACATCTTAAAGAAGAGGATTGATTTATTCAATCTGCTGCAATTTGATCATCCAGTGAGCTGCAAAGTCAAGGAGGCGGGAGACAGAAAGAGGAGATACCTTTTTTATAAGACCATGCTTAGTTATTTTGATGTTTGTCAGGTCATCTTAAACATGCATCTTCTCAATCCAAACTTGCGCACAAGGCTGGCCAGTGAGGGTTGGGAAATGTTTTGCATTTGGGAGAAATTATATGAGAATGATACGATGTATGTGTAATGTAAGTGTTAAAGATAGGCTTAGTTCTGATGACCTCAGAAAGATTGGAAATCAATTTGTTAAAGCTGTCCAACTCATGGCATTATATAAAATGGACGTTAAACCAAATATGATGTCGTGATTGCATTCAATCGTCTGCCTGACATCATTTGCACGTAAATTCTATCACTTCCTATTCGCATGAACCGAGATTATTTCCTGGCAGATCAACCTTGTAACTCTCTTATCTAGAATATATCCTGTTTACTTCTTTCATGTGAATCAGATGATTCAGGTGTTGGCATTAGTTTCCCTCAACGTTTTTCTAGTTAGAATTCTTTCTAGAAAGACATCGGTTACTTACGGGAAGGACCACGAGAAGGTTGCCAACATCCCTAAGTGAAAGTGGTACTGTGGAACCAACTGGATTCGAACTTGGAACACTCAGGTCTTCAGTCTGTGTCGATATCCGCTTAACCACCGTCACCTCCCATCCTGTTTACTCATAAGGTTAGATCCACCCAAACAAATATATTTTCACTTTTATACTAGTTAATGTACTCAATATTTAGCATAACTAGTTAAACTTATGTAAATTCCATGCTTAATTAATAAAAATAGTTTTTAATTTTATGAATTTTATATACCTATGTTATTCGGGGAGATTTGTTTCCTCATTTGTTGAGTGTTTATTGAACTATACAGATATTTGTGTTCCTTACTGAGTGATTTCTGGGAGAGGGGAGGAAGGGCTCGATTTCCATACATCAAAAACTGACCTGGTGTGTAACTCTGCCCTCATGGCAAGACAAGTAAATAGGCACAATATCCGACATGACTTCCTTCTCACTTCTGAGGGAGGATGGGTTTATTGCCCTTTGCCTGACTGAGGACAGACCAGATACAACATTTTGAATTATTTATTTACCAAAAGAATATGACTATTTTAATAAAATAGGCACAAGGCCCTCAAAAGTGTTGGTAGTGACCGGTTAGTGGTCATTCCTTGTTTATCCTTCTCTTACCTAGGTACATTAGCAGTCACTACAATACAACAATTACTCTATGGGCCACCCTGCTATGTAAAATATCTCCAGTCGTTTGAATCCTAGCCTGAAGGGCAGGTAGTACTGTAATGTTGATCACGAGAGAATTCTGTTAATAATGATATATTATATCTTGAAACAAAATCTAAAGTTTTAACGCTCACCGACATCAAATAATCACCATTTAATTTTTGTATTTCATCTTTGGTGATCAGATGATTACATATTTTTAAATCTGAGTGGAAAGTGATAACCTACACACAAATGAGATACAGGTATATTATAATCAATGTGTTTTTTGACATAAGAATAATAATCCAAATTATTAATCTACATCTCAAGAATTTGAAACGTAAAATTTATTTTTGCAAAATTAATTAAAAGTGAATTAATTAGTTAAGATACTAAACTAGTATTTAATTAGATACTAATATTTTGAATATATCAACTTGTTTATATGTTGAATACTATCTCAATTCTTCGATGATCAATCTAACGATTAAGTTGAAAGTCTTCAACGATGATTGCTCTCGAGCTCACTTGTCCATTTTGGTACAGTGACATCTTTGATTGTTTGGGCGTGCAGCTTGTCACCCAGAGAGGGATTTAATATGTAACAGTATCCTCCCTACCCCTGGGTGGCGCTAACATATCGGTGGGTATTGATTTACTCCTCTCCAGGAGTTAGTCACAAGGCCAGTTTTTATCTTACTCCCACAAGTAAGATGGGACCCAAGGTCGGGTCGGGAAAGTGGGGTTTAAAAATTGCCTAGGCAGCCCTGTCGGCATTCCCCGGTAGGGACGCCTCAGGCAGTAAGCAATAAACTTACTCCTCCCCAAAGAGGGGAGGCGGAGCCTGGGAGGGTGGACCTCCTAGAACTGCACAGGACAGACCCATAGACCGGCGTAAATCAAGCCCCGAAGGCCAAGACAATACCAGTCTATGGGGTGCAGTATCCATCGGAACAGATACTACACTTTGATCTTAGCCAAAAGGCCAAGAAAGAAAGCATATTGGTGGGTATTGATTTACTCCTCTCCAGGAGTTAGGCACAAGGCCAGTTTTTATCTTACTCCCACAAGTAAGATGTGACCCAAGGTCGGGTCAGGAAAGTGGGGTTTAAAAATTGCCTAGGCAGCCCCGTCGGCATTCCCCGGTAGGGACGCCTCAGGCGGTAAGCAATAAACTTACTCCTCCCCAAAGAGGGGAGGCGGAGCCTGGGAGGGTGGACCTCCTAGAACTGCACAGGACAGACCCATAGACCGGCGTAAATCAAGCCCCGAAGGCCAAGACAATACCAGTCTATGGAGTGCAGTATCCACCGGAACAGATACTACACTTTGATCTTAGCCAAAAGGCCAAGAAAGAAAGCATATTGGTGGGTGACAACTATAAAGAGGACTTGGCTGATTGTTAGCCTTTGATGGTGGAATATCTTGCAACTTTGCTCATGGCTGCTGTGCATGGGCCGCCATAGTTCAGGATGTGATACAGGCGAGGGAAGAAATCGTCACAACCCAGCCAGGATGAACGCCATTGCAAGTCCATGCAATGATGATCATAATCTCATGCCCGGTTTGCTGATCAGTTCTACTGAACTGGATATATCTCTGGTTGGTAATTCCATATTGAAGCGAATGTGTGTCCAAATTGTCATAAATTACAATTAATACAAAGATGTTTGTATGCAAAATATTTTGTTCTTTATTTATTTCAGGTACATTATTCAGGCAGAGACAGAGAGAGAGACCAAATCTGCTACTGGCTATTTTTAAGAGCCTATATGTTAACACGTGCATTCATCTCCCCCCACCCCAAACGAAATCTGACTAGATTTCTGCATGCTCCGTTTCTTTTCTCTTCTATACCGATGCGCCAAATTGTAACATTTTAACCCTTGACAACTCGCTTCCTGTTTTCGTCCTTCCGAAGGCCACTTTAATCTATAACATGTCTCATCTGTCATTTTGTATGTTTTATTTTTTGTCTTTCTGCTTATGCATCTGCACTTTTGCAGCTGTTGACGACAGCCATAGATTCAGGCACTGATACTGCTCTTGAAAAAGCTAAAGAAACCGAAGTACTTGAACGTAGATTGAGTGTGCGACGGTCATCTTCTAACAAGGACGAAGTAAGTAGATAACTGAATATCTTGATTATTTTACTAGTAGGCACACCCAGTGTTGCCTAGGAATGAATGAAGATCCCTGTATACTCTCGCTCCCAGCTCTGAACCCCATATATCTATTTTTATTCTTAGTTTCTATAATTTAAAATTTGTAAATTATAAATAAAATAAAATAAAACGTCTTTGCTGCTTATGGACGTCTGGTGTGAATACAGACTCCACAATATTATTAAAAACCTAGTACAAAACTGATAAAACCACTGGATTCTTCATAATATTTTACTTGTAAAGCTGTTTGATCTTGGTATAGAGCTTTGTTTTCAGTTGCATCACTGAACAAATAGACAGTATAGACAACCGGATGTTCACCTTGAAATGTCCAAATAAAAAATATTAAAATAGTTCATATGCAGGTGGCTTCACGCAGCATTTCCAATAAAATCAATGAATACAGAAATCTTTTAGTTTAAATCCTATCAAAAGCGTCTCCACTTAAATACAAAGTTCTGTGTTCCGCGAGCCCATAAGATTTCGACAAGTTTATAAAAAGCTACAAAATACAGACATTAAATGAGATTGTCGAGATCAATCTGTTTCCAGCATTTATGGCGTCTTACTTCAAAAACCTCACTCGACAAACGCGGCCACCGACCTTCACCAACTCACTTCATCAACCCAAAGTCGTTCTTCAAATAACGCTTAAGTATCTTTTTTCCTCTTATCTTTTTTCCTCTTATCTTTTTTCCTCTTATCTTTTTTCCTCTTATCTTTTTTCCTCTTATATTTTTTCCTCTTATATTTTTTCCTCTTATATTTTTTGTTGAACTCTTCTTCCAGCGACTACCATAAAGCTTTTCACACTTACATGCCACTGTCACACATACATCTATAGTCAGGCACATTTATGTCTTGTTATAGACAGCCACACCTGCATATCACATTCACCGCACCCAAAATAGACAACAAAATGTTATCATCGCAAAGATTTCACCCGAGAACATTTTTCTACTTCCAAGTTTATGTGAATTTTGTATGTTAGAATATTTATGAAATTATTGTTTATATGTATTTTTTGTATTACCTCATTTTTTGTGCATTTAACTAACATTGGAAGTGAGTTATCTCTAGTGGACTTAACATTCGAACATTCCCGGCATTTCGGATTTCCAAACTTATTTCTTAGATCTGAAGAAATACTGAACACAGAACATGTCTTTATTTCATATACAACACAAGCTGAAGTATTCGTCTATGCCGTGTTTCTCAAATTTTCATCTTCTGCTCATCAACTCAATCGAGAAAAAAAATGTTTATAATGGAAATTTTAATAAAACAAATTAAAAATTTCCTCAATAAGTTGATGTAGTTTGCTTGAAGCATTGCGTGTAATATTTTAGCTGGTTGAAGACAGTTGGGGTGACCAGTTTTAGATGAGTAAGAGACGGGGTGAATTAAGGTTTAAATCAGGAAGAAAGTCAGAATGACAAACTTACTTGGAAGAGTTAGTACGTCTGGCTGAATCTGACTGAAATGTAAATGTTACACAAGAAAAGGGTCACCATTCTTCCTTGAAATAAATGTCTCCACCACTACATAGATGTTAATATTTATTAACGAGAACATAGAAACAAGAGATGGTGCAATGGGCTGGCTGATGTCGGTTAGATAATGTTAAATCCTGGAGTTCGGCATCTCATCCACCTTTGGCTAAAGCAGAGCGAGATCAGGATAAGTGTGCGTCTTGATGGCAAAAAGAATCGGTGGAAACTCACTTGACGTCGTATATTGTCTTTGGTGCCAAATATGTTGACGTGTGTGAATTTCGCTACACATTGACGTGTCATGTGCCTACGCAGTAAAGAGTCAAGGATTACATATGCACAAAGCCGAATCACCATCTCAGTTAAAGCTAACGTACCTCGATACAAAATAGTTCGCTAATGCAACTGCTACACTGTATGTAGAGGAGTCATCGAAGGCTATCACAATGCAAGAAATGGAAATATGTCAGTGTTGAAGGAAGATAAAACCAAAGTGATTTAAAACATTAAAAAAAATTTTTTTTATAGTAAATCTTACTTGATTGATCAGTGATCTGATGTGTGTGACCGTGTTTCATAATATATTTTGAGGTATTGCAGTTATGCCATAAATACAACATTACCAGTTTCATAAGATTGGAAACGCCTACAATTTGTTAAAGAAGTTTTACACGATCACACACATTAGATCACTGCGTAGAAGTTGTGACCAAAGAAGTAAGAGTTACTCTAAAAAAAAAAATTCAAAATTAATAAAAATAACTTCATTTTTGTCCTCCTTCTCAACACCGACATATTTCCATTTCTGATAGCTTTCTATGATTCCTTTATGTTAAAAGCAAGTCTTTTTAAACTGAACACGTTTCAATAAAACAAGAACAATTATAAACCAGAACATAAGTCAATCGTGAGACTGCATGCCTCCACCTGACAACGTAAGGATGGGTCAAACTTTTATCTGGGTCTTACTTTTTTTTTATTTAATTTTTTTTAACATAGTTCACCCCAAACAAGGCAAGCCGCCACTGTAGACGTAAGGGGCTACTGAGAAAAAAGGGTGAAGGTTTTTTGGGGGGGTGGGGTCAACCTAAATTAGGAGCTGCGCAGCAAGATGTCTGTTTACAATAGTTTTAAATTTTTGCATGTCAGTAACATCAGGAAAACAGGGAGCAGGGAGAGAGTTTCCAGAGTCCAGCAGCACGAGGAATAAAGCTTTTGGAGTAGAAAGCTCTTCGGCATCTGGGGACCTCCACAGTGAATGAATGGGATTTGGCAGATTGTCGGGTTGGTCTAGTGAATTTACGCCATGGGGGCACCAGAGCAGCAAGCTCTACATATTGTACGAAGTATTTCCGAAGTTATGCCATGGAAACGTTAATTCAAAAAAAACTATTTATCTTATCAGGTTGAAATTTTGCATGGTGGTTACTGTTATCAAAGATCATCAGAGCCATACAGTAAATTTTGAAAAATCGAAGTTGAAATTCTGTCAAAATTTCGTCCGTGACTGAACTTTTCAAAGTTGAGGTCATATTAGATGTGGGACTTCATTGACCAAGTAGCGAGTTTTTACAATGAACAGAATCGAAGTTATCACCAAAAGTGTGAATTTCACCTATTCCATTTAAAAAAAAAAATTATATTCAACATTTACTTCCATATTTATAATTGGAATGTTATTCCAGGACAAGAAATACAGTTTTGAAGCAACAATAAATAAACAATCATGGCTGCCATTGTGAAGACAAACCAAAACAAGTCCAATTATTTATAAAACAATAATGTGAGAGAAAGAAAAGCAAAGAGACGGATACAGACATAGATAGATAGAGAGGGGGAGAGAAAGAAAGAGTCAACAGATGACGATTAGAACGGAAGTGACGCCGTCGTTACTGACATAGCGCTGCCACGAACGATAGCAAGGGAGATGCGTTTGAACAACCAGGCTGACTCACGCGGCTCGTGCCTAGACGTATAAATCCTCCGTCCGATTCCATGATCTGACTTTTTACCTAGATATCCAAAAATTAAATCTATTTTAAGTCAGACCATGACCAATATTTTGACCAAGTTTGGTGGCGATTGGTCAAGCGATGTGGATGCTAGGCTGTACAATTGCAGAGGTAATTATTTATCACTATAGAAAATTTTCGATAATGAACGTTTTTGTTAAATTAAAAATTTAAGACGCAAAAGTCTTTATTTTATTTAGACTACATAGTGAGATACGGCATATATCAGCAATAAAGGTTGTGCATTTAATTTGATCGGTTCTAAAGTCGGGGTCTAGTGTTTAGATTGAAAATCGATCAACGGGGTGCATATTAAACAACATTCAGTGTACAGTAATTTGATTGGTATGAAAAAGATTAAGATTCAGATTAAGAAAACATGAAAAGACACAGACAGACAATTATCATGTTTTATATATATATAATATAGGCGATTATCAAGAAGTCATTCCAAGCTGAAATCAGTCCAGCAGTTGTCTCTTTGGAAGATGGGGATGCTACAGCTCCAGATAAGCTTTTCCCAGAAGATGGTGACCCTCAGAAGAAAGAGGAAGAACCACAAACTCCTGAAGCACAAACTCCTGGTGAGTCCGCTTTTTTTAAATATTTTTATTTGTTTCTGTACTCGCCATAAAAATCCTTTCGTATTCCGATTATTTGAACTATTGTTCTCATCTTGGGTTTTATTCTTACAACATTTTGGCCCATGTTAACCCCGACCTCCTTCAGGTGCAGATAGTTGAACTCTGGAATCTATACAGAATTTTGAACCGAACCCGTTATTCGATCTATAGTGTAAGTTGTATAGTATCTATGTCAGGCGCGTCATGTTATATGGCAGTAAATGCTGGGACTTCACTCGGTTCAACTGCAGCGCAATGACGAATCCATGATTACAAACACATTAGGTTGGAGGTTTTGCTGAAAGCACTACATTTACCCAGCATAGAGGCTATTATAAGGATGAAATACTTACACTGGTATGGTCATGTGGAGCGTTCAACTCCTTGGATAAATCGCTGCAGAAGCATGGATGTCTTCAATCGCAGAAAGGTTGAACAACCAAAGAAAAACTTAGATGCGAGTGATTAGACAAGACTGTATAGAGTGGAATTTTGAGACAGTTGACTCGCTGAACTTTAAGAACTGGAGTGAGCTTGCAAAATATTGGATAAAAGAAATTATGGTTCACCAGTGTTCGCACTAATATTCATATAAAATCATAGAATTACTTCAGTAATTTAATTTTTTGTATAACAATTATCATTTCTGGTGACCTAAAATAAAATAAAAACTACCGATGATTGTTTATTTAGTGTGGAGAATTTCTTTCTGAATTCATTTCACAGTGGAATTTGTCGGGCTTGCTATTTGCTTTCTCACTTCCCCTCACCATCTGAAATGGTTTTGTCTGGAGGATAGAAAAAGGCATGTTTTTTTTACTCTAACTTTCGTTTGATGGGATTGATATATATTTGTTTATATAAAATATACGAATAAACACACATTGGTCTTTATTATAAAGTATAGGATGGTGTGCCAGATGGAAAAAAAAAGTTGAGTATGATTGATAGGGTTTGGCCCCATATGTGGCAAATGTATTTTATTGGTTATTTTAATTGGGCAACATGGAAAGGATTTAAAGTTGAATGATCAGTTGCAGTCTAACAAAGAAAAAATGTAATGTAACATCCGGAGGATCAGGGGCACTTAATTTGGTATAAGCATCTGGCATTCAATTTACTCGCGTGAATCCCCCGTCCGTTTTGTATGATATTTTTTTTTGTTTTGAGTTTTCTTACAGCAAACATTATAGCAATTTCTTTCTATCCTAAAGGCGGTTTAATATTTTAATCCTATATTGCTTTTTTTTGATACAGACACTATATTCACCAAGATAGCCAACAGTTTCTGCTTAGTCATCGCTATTCTTGTGAGCATGGCAAATTGGTTTATCAAGATATTCAACCATATATCACGGAATTATCGTCATGTTGCCCGGATTCTTTCTGATGACATGAAGAGAGAAAAATTAAAAATTCAGGTGAATATCTTTTATCAAAATATTCTTTTTATATCTTCTTAGTAGTAGTAGTAGTAGTAGTAGTAGTACTAATAATAAATGTCTTCATTCAATACTAGCTGTACCTACTCGGCATTGTCTGGGAGTCTTTACTTCCATTTTTTTTTTTTAAATTTATGCCATCATTTTTTTGTTTTTTACCAAGTAATATATTTTTTGTCTGGGAGTCTTTTTACTTGCATTTTTTAAAATATGCAATTTTGTTGTTTCTGTTTATAAAATAAATTTAACTTTCAAAATCCTATTTAAAAAATATATTAATTATTATGGTTTAGTTTGGTCATTAAATTATTAATTGAACCAAACTGTTATAAAATTATAAATAATTTTGTGAAGGTAATGTTGTTTTAATCTCTATTTATAAAGTCATTGGATGTAAATAGCTTCCAAAATTTTCAGTCTTTTAATTAACGAGAATTTGCTAAGGATTTTAGAGCCAGAAATGATTTTCTATTCAACAGTTCAAATGCTTCCAAATTTTGAAAGGTGAAAAAGTAATTTTTATTTTTTTATTTACCAAATAATTTTTCTTTTGAAAGTGGTATTTAATTATTAGTGTAGCATTTGATCATTAAACTACAAGTAATTTTAAGCCTAAGTTGTTTTAATCTCTATAAAATTATTGGATGTAAATGGCTTCCAAAACTTTTAATCATTTAATACATGAGGATTTGCTACAAATTTAAAATTCAAAAATGACATTTGTTTGACAGTTTAAATGCTTCCAAATTTCAATGAGCCAGAAGGTAATTAATTCTTTTTTTCAACCATTAACAAGAAATTAAAATGGGTAAGTTGTTTCTAAAGAAACTGAAATTGTGGTTGATGTAACCAAATTATTTAAAAAAAAAAAAAAAAAATTTTAAGTATCATTTAGTACTTTATACTATTTTATTTTTTATTCAATGATCGATTAATAGTAGTTCACACTTAAATCAGTCGTGAGACTGCATACCCGCCTGATAATGTAAGGATGGACCCAAGTTTTATCTGAGCCTTACTCTTACATATTGTATAAAGTATTCCTGAAGTGATTCCATAGAAACGTTGATAACTCAAAAAGCATTTATCTTATCAGGCTGAAATTTTTCATGGTGGTTACTGTTATCAAAGATCATCGGATCCATACAGCAAATTTGGAAAAATCAGAAGTTGAAATTTTGTCAAAATTTCGACTGTGACCAAACTTTTTAAAGTCAAGTTTATACAGGGTGGGCCAAAATAAGGGTCCTATCTTTAAATTTGAATAACTTGAATTTGAATAACTTCCACAAAATAAAAGTTAAACTCACCAAACTTTATGTGTGTGTAGACTGACCCTTCCGAGATTTTTTGAAATAAACAAAACAAATTTTATCCGAAAAACACTTAAAACTTACAAAAACTAAAGTATTGTTTTTTACACTGTTTTGAGTTTTTTAAGCAAAAATAATGTTTTCTAAATGAGGGTACGTTCCTTAGGGCTAATACGGCTCATGCTTGCTTCGGAAGGGGTCCTTTACTTATTCTAAAAAAAAAAAAAAAAAAAATCAATAAATAAAAAAGTTATGAATTTTTAAAAATAGGACCCTTATTTTTGCCCACCCTGTATAAAATAAAAATGCAAGACTTCATTGGCTAAAAGTAACGAATCTCTACGATGAACAGCACTAAAGTGATCCCCAAAGTATGACTTTTACTTGATTCTTGACCTAGATATCCCAAAAATCAAATCAGTTCTAATTTAGACCATGGCTGATAATTTTACCAAGTTGGGTGATGATTGGTCAAGTGATGTGGATGCTAAGCTGTATGCAAACAAACATGCATACATACATAGTAACAAACCAACTTGATTGAAAACATAACCTCCTCGATGGCGATTTAAAAAATAAAAAAAAAAATAAATAAATTAATAATAAATAAAAAAAAAATTAAAAAAAAATATATATATATATACAGGTCATATAAAGGTTAAAAACTTCCAGACACGCAAGAAGTGGTCACACAATTTTATTAATATAGAGATTTAAAATCAACATAAACACTTGAAGGGGAGCTGGGACTTACTCCAAGATTGTGATAATTAACAATAGAATAATGTGACAGATGAAATGGTATTAGTTTTCCTGGGTCAAAGTAAGTCACTTATTGTTCGTTTGACCCATTTTAAAAGTGGGGAGCATACAATCACTTTCAAATAAAGGGAGTAATATTTATTGGCTGAAGAAAAGAATAGGTAATGTAGAGATAAAAAAAATCAAGGACGTTGGCACTGATTAGCTATAAAAGCAAGCCTAAAAATGTAAATCCATGCAATTAATTTGATGATCTCCTCCGGGAATGAAACAAACGTTTTTGTGTAGCTTACTTGCCATGGATATATTTTAAGATCTACTTATGTATTGAGTAGTATATGTAATATATTATTTTACAAGTTTATATATATAAAATAGTATTATATATAAATATATGCTGTATTACTCAATAGTTTGTTTCTTTTTATTTCCTTATTTGTTCTTTCATGTGGCTGTTTCCTTTTATGTTGGTACATTCTGGTATTTCGTATGATGAGGAACTGTGGTATTACTTTGTGGTGAAATAACTGAATTGTGTCAAACATTTCATTATGGGCAATGTGGTATTTTGATCAGTACTGTGGGGGAGCCATAGATTTAATGTTTTTATATCTCGGAAAAAGTTGCATGGTAAACAACTGATGATCCCATTTTTTATTTCACATTTTAGGATTAGGTCTCTGCTGATGTTTCACAACTTTGGTATTTTGTTAACTTTCCAACAGTGAAATCATCTTATACAAGTTTTAGGTTAGCCATACATGGACTTAGTATCCCAAGGATTCAAACACCTTGGAGGCCATATATTAGTGTTAGGATAGTACTCCTGTCACTAGGAAAACAGAAAAGGGAGAATGCTTCAGTACTGTTAGTAGTGGAGGCTGTTCCTGTGGATGGTTTATATAAATTGATTGTTATATATATATATATATATATATATATAACAAAGTGAATGTGTGTGTATATATATATATATTATATATTTAAAAATATATTATATATTTAAAAATATTTCCTTCTGAGGATAAAAGAAATTTCTTTGAAAATCCATGGATTAAAGGACATTCTCATGTTTAATTCCTTGTTTAACTGGCCCCTGTCCTCTCCAAACTCTACAACAAATACCTCGCTGAATCTTTCTTCCTCGATAGCTGGAAAATTGCTTCTGTGGTACCAGTCTTCAAAAATTCTAAGGATAGAACGGATCCTCAGAACTACCGCCCAATCAGCCTACTCCCAATCTTTGCTAAAAATCTTTGAATCCTTAGTCAATCTAGCGATAGTCCGGCACTTAGTTAATGCTAAACTTCTTTCTGACCGCCAGTATGGATTTAGACAAGCACGATCTACTGCGGACATCCTAACGGTCATCTCTGAATGCATATATCATACACTGGACAAGGCAGGTGAAACTAGGGCAGTAGCACTTGATATATCCAAGGCCTTTGAGAAGGTCAGGCGTAAAGGGCTTCTCCTAAAAATATGCTCATATGGTATTACTGGGCAAATATTTAATATAAGATCCTTCCTAACCAAAAGAAAGATCCAGGTTGTTCTTGATGGGCGTTCATCTAAGCAACATGACATAAATGCTGGTGTACCCCAGGGATCAATCCTTGGACCTTTATTGTTCCTGATCTTCATAAATGACCTCCCTGATAACATTAAGTCTGAGATAGGTATATTTGCTGACGACACCACGCTTTACTCTCGTCATGTGGGCAAAACAGACGCGACAATATCCGAGGCAATGGCTGAATCCTTAGAAAATGACCTCCAGGATGTAGTGGATTGGGGTCATAAATGGTTGGTAACTTTTAATGCCGCAAAGACAAAGCTCCTTTCCTTCAACAACTACAAGAAACCTCTTCATCCACCGATTGCCATGGCAAATAACACCCTACCTGAGAGTTCAACATTCAAACTCCTCAGCCTAACCTTCACAGGTAACATGAATTGGAACAAATACATTGAAGACATTGCCAAGGCTGCAGCAAAGAAGGTGGGCTCCCTCTACCGTGCTAGTAAACTCCTCACACTTGACATCATCCTATATCTCTACAAAGCCATTATCCGCCCATGCATGGAGTATTGTTGCCACATCTGGGCTGGTGGATCATCTACTAGTCCTTAACAAGGTCCAAAAAAGAGTCGCCAACTTAATAGGTCCCTCACTATCCACCAAGCTCCAGCCCTTGCCCCATCGCCGTAATGTTGCTTCCTGTGCTTGTTTTACAAATACCTTAATAGATTGTGCTCCGATGAACTGGCTGCTCTGGTGCCCCCTTGACGTAAATTCACTAGACCAACCTGACAATCAGCAAAATTCCATCCATTCACTGTGGAGGTCCCCAGATGCCGGAGAGCCTTCTACTCAAATAGCTTCTTTCCTCATGCTGCCAGCCTCTGGAACTCCCTCTCTGCTCCCTGTTTCCCTGACTGTACCAACATGCAGAGGATTAAAACTAATGTAAACAGACATCTAGCTACACAGCTCCCAACTTAGGATGACACCCAAAACCTACACCCTAATTTTCAATAACCCCTTACGTCTACAGTGTCAGCCTGCCTTGTTTGAGGTGAAATATGTTAAAAAAAAAAAAAAAAAAAAAAAATTTTTTTTAAGTTGTAAAGTATGTAACTTTACTATCGTTTTATTATTTCAATATTTCCTAATATATATATATATATATATGAAGTTAATCCAACAAAAGATATAAGAGGCAACTAATATCTTTTAATTAGTGAAACATCTGGATAAAGACTGAAGCTCAATATACTGGGTAGAGCATTAATAGCATAATATAAAATGAAATAATAAAATAAGGTGCGAATCAAATTTTATTAGAATTCAAACTTCAGGCAAAGTATCTCAACGTCCTTAACTCATGAGTTTTCGACTTCAGACCTAAATAGCATTGCATCTAACAAATTGATATTTGATTTTACCTAGCCAAAGAATTACTGTATTTCATGTCTGTATTTTTCATAAAATAAATTTTGATATTCAAATCGATTTAATTGATTACATATTATATCCGACCGGAATTTTTTCCCAAATTTTTCCTCGTTTTCTTTCATTGGATAATCAAGATCATTACTCAATGAAATCGCTCCGTTTGTTACAATTGCTAAATAAAAATGGCATCTGTAGGATACGACACTTCATTGTCTTTGACTCATAACTTTTAAAATTTCATAGGAAAACTTATAATATTTATACTAAACTATAGAAAACAGTACAAGGATTCTTATGGTGCAAATAAAAAAATGATTTGGAGGACTATGAAGGCATTGAGTGACTTTAAATTCCAAATGGACATTGAATCAATATAACTTTTAAACTTTTGAATTTAATTTCCTGCAACCTATTTAAATAGCGCTTGATGAGCCGAATCTAAATTTGTCAATAATTGAGGCAATAGAAAACTTTAAGTGGCAAACTTAAGGAGAGAATAATGCTTGTTGTCTATGATGTCGTCTGCTGATGAATTATTAAACTGCTAAAAATAAAGAGTAAACATTTCAATCTGTTCTGGTGTTCTGCGTAGTTTGCGCACGTTCCATCTATATTCTGTTTCGGATTATTTAAATGCATTGTTCCGTTTGTCCTCTTTGCTCCAGTTTCCTTCCAGTGATCAGGTACGTTTGGGCATGTTCCATTTACGTTCCGGTTTCAGATTTTTTTTTTAACTATATGCATTGTTTTTTGTTTTTTTTTCGAATTTTCTTAAATGTATTCTGTTTTTACTCTTTGCTTCAGTTTTGTTCCAGTGTTCACGTTCATTTTGATACGTTCCATTTATGTTCCGGTTTCAGAATTACAATATGCATTCCAATTAACAATATGCATTCCATTTTCGAATTTTCTTAAATGTATTCTGTTTCTACTCTTTGCTCCAGTTTTGTTACTGTGTTCACGTTCGTTTTGTGTTCCGGTTTCACATTTTTTTAATAACATATGTTATGTTTCTGAATTTTTGAGATGCGGATTGTTCGGACTACTGTTCTCATCTTGAATGTTATTCTCACAACGTCTCGATAAAATACCCCTGAAGAATGTCCTAGGTTGCATCGGTCGAAACGTTGTGAGAATAACACTCAAGATGAGAACAGTAGTCCGAATAATCCAAATTATAAAATATATATTACGTTTTCAAATTTTCTTAAATGTATTAAAGTTTTTTTTCTAATCTGGGATGCAGTTTTGACATGTTCCATTATGTTCCAAATTTTTTAACAAAAAAATTATATAAATCTGTGACAATAATCATGAGAGAAAAACATTGAATTGTCATTATTTATTGATAGCCATTTTTCTTTATATTATTCCATAATTGCAATATATCATAATTCCATAATTGCAATATATCAACAATTGCAATTTATTTATCTTTAAAATTTTACAAAAAAGTTCACAGTATAGCAAATTTTCTTTATAAAATAAAATGTGGCACAAGGCCGAAATTGGATGGGGGTCGGCTGTTATCCTCTTGGTCTATTCTCTAAATTAGTTTCAGTCACCAAAATACCACATTCACTCTGTGGGTAAAACCTACTGAACATTATCCCCAATGGTTTGACGTTTTTTTTATTTAAAAAAATACATATGTACAAATTCATCAGTTGGGTGGTGGGGGTGCTAAAAACAGCAGAGATTGCTGAAAAATAAAATGCTAAGTGTGATGATTAGTAAGACCCTTCCCCAATCTATCTAGGTATGGGCTGCTCACTGTTTTCTGTGTTTCAAGAGCCCAAAAACAAGCAAATATTTTCTAAGTGGAGAAACAACAACAAAAGGTCTCATTTGTACCCACTTTAAAAAAAAAAAAAAAAAAGTTCATAACTCTTCTTTCAAATTTGATTATTTTTTTTTCCTAGAAAATTTTCATGCTATGTTTTAAATTCTCATTTTTTTAAAGTAAATATAGATAGTAAAAATTTTGCATGGAATATTGTTGCCACATCTGGGCTGCTGCACCAACCACTAGTCTCTGCCTCTTGGACAGGATGCAAAAAGGTTTCTAACCTAATAGGTCCTGCACTGTCTGCAGAGCTCCATCCCCTGTCACATCGCTGTAGTGTTGCATTCCCGTGCTTGTTTTACAAGTACTGCCACGGAATGTGTTCAATGAACTTACTGTACTTGTACCACCTCAGCAAAAATACTCCCGACCTACCCAACTAGCAACAAAATACCACCCCTTCACTGTAGAGGTCTCTTGATGTCGACAGATTTTCTGTTTTAATAGTTTCTTTTCTTGGACCACTTGTCTTTGAAATTCCCTACTTGCTCCCTATTTCCCCGACTATACCAACACACAGAAATTTAAATGTAATGTGGACAAACATCTTGCTGCCCAACTCCCCATCTAGGTTGCCCTCTATAAATCTGGCCCCTATCACAGTAGCCTCTTATGCTTCAGTGTCAATATACCTTGTTGGTGAACAAAAGAAAAAAGGGATAATTTCCTGCAATGACATTTTGTAATTACTTTTATAATTATAAAATTAAATTTTTTACTAGAAATGAGTTAAATATACATGCTGACTTCTTTAAATTGTCTAAGAATAAATGGTCATTTTATTATAATGAACATAAATCGCATGCTTTGATACTAATGCTTATTATTTTTGAGTTGAGCCTAATCCTCAGGATGGTGAGAAAAAAATGAAATATTAATGAAGGTGGAAACAGAATAAAGATTACAAAAATACAAAATCTATTACGTCTTCAGTTGTTCAAAACAAGATTTATTTTTCCTTCCTAAAACCATAGCTTTTCAAAGAATGGGATTCTTCTCGGAGAAATACAGAGAGATAAGTTGGTAAAAATTACCAAAGTCAAAATTTGAAAAGATAAAATATTATTAAAGATAAATACAAAAAGAAAGTGTATAAAATGTCCAATGCAAAGATAATGGATGAAAAGTTAACTGTTCAAGGCGTTGGGAAAATTGTAGCAGCAGGAAAGATTGTAAAGTCCGTAGAATTTTCGAGAAGCCAGACCATTACAGGCCCAAAAAATCTGGTTGGAGGGAAGTTGCAGTGCAACAGTTTAGTAAGTAATTTGTGTATTGAAAGCCATTTTAACGGACTCCCATGGGCTATATATATACAGTTTTTATGGATTTGAATACAAAGTGGCATAAAAAAAGTGGTTTTCAGAATCAAACAGGGAGCCGGTAAACAAAGCGAGCCACAAGGCAGAAGTCGGAAGTTCATTAAAAGGCAATTTTCGCAACGCCTTTAACAGTAAACTTATCTATATATCTTCAACCCATTATCTTTGCATTGCACATTTTATACATTTTCTTTTTGTATCTATCTTTAATGATATTTTACCTTTTTAAATTTTGACTTCGGTAACTTTTACCAACTTATCTCTCTTTATTTCTGAAATATTATTAGGAAAGAAAAAAATAAATCTCTTGTTTTAAACAACTGAAGACGTAATAAATTTTGTGTTTTTACAATCTTTATTGTCATCTTTTAAATGTCTATATAATTGTTCTATCCTGTATATCGAGCATCAATTCTTTGATGATAGGTTCTAATTTAAAGGTATACATGATATCTTTATTTTCCTGTTCTCTCTCTTTCTCTCTCTCTCTTATACACACACACACATATATATATATATATATATAACAAAGGAAAAAAATATTTATTGGAGAAATAGATTGAACAGAATGTTTTTCAATTTTTTGGGGTCAAAAAGTCATAATTATTCACAAAGTGATGAAATCTTATTTAAAAAAAAAAAAGAAAAAAAAAAGAAAGATAGCCGAAGAAATAACAACCAAAGTCATTGTAGCTTACAATTTTGTTTTGGCCATTAGACATTTCATACTTAAACAAATAAATACGGCCTGTTAATAATTTTATGAAAAATGCATTAAAAAATGTCGGCAGGGGATTTGTACCATATTTTTTACTAATGAGCACTTTCTTATTGACTATGTTCCATTGTATGGATTGAGATGTAATGATTTGAATGAATACAATGCAAAAATTCAGCACCTAGTCAGCCTAGTAATATCATTATATTTGCTTTAATATCTATTTGATATGCTGGCATGTGTTGGACGGCTTTTAGAAATTTACTTTACAAACTAACCTATCTATAGCCAGATCTTATCCTCTTTCTCAAATCCATTTTTATCACTTTCTCCCTTATTTGTCAACTGAACCTGCTACCTCAACTGTTCTACATCTACTAACTCAATCACTTTCATACATTCTTTCAATGTGACCAAACTAATGACATTTCCTGTTCTGCATATATCTCCCTATACTGTCCAGATTTAATCTTCAACTGCGGTCCGCAAATCTAAGCCCGTCTTAAGACTCGCATTACTCATCCATTGTATCATTCTCATATCATTTCTTTCCATGCAACACATATCCTCAACTCACTGGCCAGGTTTCACTTCCATACATCGCACTGTGTACACAAGTCTGATAGACTCTTCCCTTGGTCGACAGTGGTAATGCTCTGCTGGTTAGTAATTGCATAATTTCTCTGAACTTACTCCATCCACTCCTAACTCTTGCAATCACACCAGCACCAGTTCCTTCATGTGATTCGATGGTATCACCAAGGTAAAGAGAAATTAATCCTGATGAAATTGATCAAGAAGCTAAGTTTTGAATTGATCAAGAAGCTAAGTTTTGAATTGATCAAGAAGCTAAGTTTTGAATTGATCAAGAAGCTAAGTTTTGAATTGATCAAGAAGCTAAGTTTTGAATTGATCAAGAAGCTAAGTTTTGAATTGATCAAGAAGCTAAGTTTTGAATTGATCAAGAAGCTAAGTTTTGAATTGATCAAGAAGCTAAGTTTTGAATTGATCAAGAAGCTAAGTTTTGAATTGATGAAGAAGCTAAGTTTTGAATTGATCAAGAAGCTAAGTTTTGAATTGATCAAGAAGCTAAGTTTTGAATTGATTGATTTTTTTTTATCTTGTTTTTGTGACACAAATGAAGGGTGCCATGATGAAAGAACTTGGCTTTTGGAAACGAGAACTATATGAAGCAATTCAAGAAATTGTCCTCAAATTGACTGTAAATAGAATTTGTAAAATAAAAAGAAATGAAAAAATTTATACAATACAATGTCATTTATGAGTGATTATTTGTATTTTTGTGGTCAATCTGACTGCACCAATAAACTCTAATTAGAAAAATGGCCCTACATACACCTAAACTTAGAACTATAGTGAATCATGTGAACAAATGATGAGCTGTGTGCATTTGCTTGCGTTTGTATGATATTGCTATTTTGGAAGGAAACTGGCCTATATTTAAAAGGGATGTGATTTGATTTTATTTACCTCTCACAAAAAAAATTTTTCATCCTCCACGAAAATCAATGATTCTTGTGGAGGAGAAAATTGAAATAATTTTTACTATAAGAAATCAATGTTTTTTTTATGAGGGAGAAAAGATTTTTAGGTAACAAATCAAACTTTTTCTTGTTGTATTTTTCATCTCTCTCTCTCTCTCTGTATATATATATGTATATATACATAAAATTTCCAAATAATAATCGAAAATTCTTTTACTAAATTCTGCAATTCTTTGAACAATTTTTTGAACAAAAAAGACTTTTTTGGTAAATTAACCAGAATGTTTCATTTTTTTTTCTCTAAAGAAGAATTTATTCTGAAATTTCCGGAAATAAGCGAATCTTACAGTCTCTATACTGGATATCTGAAATAAACAGATATTTAACTATTATAATGCTCTGTTTGAAATATTGAGCATAACTCCTTCATGTTAGGCATTATCTCGGTATGAGAAGTTAAACTGTTTATACTGAGACATTATAATTCTTTATATATATATATATACGTGTGTGTGTGTGTGTATTCCAAAAGTTCAGACACATATTATGATTTCAAATATTTGAACTATGCCCCGAGAATTAATTTCAACCGTGCCACTTTATTTCCAGAACATAGTTCAAATATTTGAAATCAAATTGAACTTTTGAAATATTAACTATTAATCTATGAAAACTCTGATTGATATAAGTTATTGAGCTTATTTTTAACTGCAGCTTTGAAGCTTTGAGGCTTAATGTTTTTTTTTCATTACTTAAAAAAAACCCTAAAAACATGAAATTATCTCGGCCAGGGTAACTCTTAAATTGTCTTAGTTCAGTAACTTAAACTTTTCCTATATATATATATATATATATATATATATATATATATATATATATATATACTAGCAGAACCCGTCGCCCGGCGTTGCACGGGAGAAAGTACTACCTATTGCATGACGTCGAATAAAAAAAAGAAACGGCCTATTGTTCATCTACCGTGTTAGGGAATGTTTTAAATAATAAAAAAAAAAAGTCGTAGCGAAAAAGAAAAAAGTCTTAGCGTAGATTGGGATCGAACGCTGAAACTGCCGATTATGAAGCCTATCTCCTAAACCATTGCCCCAATGTTTCCAGTTTAAAAAAGAATGTGTAAATACTCCAATTAAGCTAAGTTTGTTTATCGACCGAATATAAAGTTCAACTATGACAGAGTTTACGGTATTTGGTGATGAAGTAAAGGAGTTGACCAAGATTTCTATAATATACGTCTTGTAGGTGTATGATTTGGAAAATGTAAATATTTCGGGATCTACCAGTATGTTGTCGCTTATTCAATTAAGTAAGAAGTCTATTCGATCAAGAAATTCTAGAGGCCATCTTGAATGATTAAATCTCGCTGGAACTGTGTTCGTTAATTTCATTCGGTTAATTCCGGAATGAATGTAAATGTAGAAGTTATAGGTAGAATTACAAGTAACGTAATCTGATATTCGCTAATAATCATCAGAGTGTAAGGGAGCGGTTGTTAAGTTTATGCGTATTGCTTAATATTATGTAGTAAAATAATGCCAGACAAATACGAAATAACAATGGGTGTTTTGTTTAAATTATACTGTGTTTATTAGTTCCCGGTGTCGATGAGTGTAGTCACAGTACATAATTGTTAGGGAGAAAAGTTTTTACTACCACCTATATGGAGTTGGTATTTCGGAGAGTCGTGGCGGCCGGGCCGAATGTAATATTCAATGTTTGTTTGGAATAAAGAATAACAGATATACTAAAACACACTCGAGTGAATAAGTGTAATGTAATGGTGAGTTTAGTAGCCTGTGATGCATGTGGTTATTTCCTATTCTCCGAGAAGGTACAGGGGAAAAAACGTCTCTACTTTATATATTAGATATATATATATATATGAGAGACAGATATCTGTGTGTGCATTTGAATACATCTAAGGCCTTTATCTTTGATTCGTATAGGTTTCCCTATTCCCTTCTTCTAACGAAATCTGAACTTCATTACATTAGATTACTCAAGTCCTCTCTTAAGCATCTGATTTACACATAGACATTTTTTATTTTTTCAATATTTTGTTGCTTGTTAAAGATGACTTTTGTACCTATAACATGAGAAAATATCATTTTGATTAAGAACCGAAAGATACTTTCAAATCCTTGCATGTTATGATTGAAAACTGAGAGGGCTGAAAAAAGGCAAAATTATTTTCTGAGAAAAAAAAAAAAAAAAATCATATTTGGAGAAAAGATCATTTTTGATCATTTAAATTTTTGTAAAATTTAAATAATGAAATCTAGTGCTACCAGATCAGGCTGTCTGAAGATACTGGTTTCCTGATCAAAAATACACCAAACATTGATGTTATTGTTTTTTCCTTTTTCAATCATTTTCTGCAAAACTAAACACAAAAATAATTTTCCTCAACAAAACCAAACACCATTAATAAATATTTAAAGATATAAAGAACTTTAAAGCATAAGAAACTTTTACTAAAATGACCTTATTTGGCATTAAAAAACCCGAAAAGGGTTGATATGTCATAAAACAAGACAACCAATGAAAAAATAATTTTTTGTAAATTTAATTAATTTCTTTATTAATTCTGGTTATTTTTAGGCGGAGAAGCAAGGACTAGTGTTTGTGGAACCTGAAATGAGTATGGACGAGGCACAAGATGAAGGAGCTGCAGATAATCTGTGAGTACAAATGGATTAATGTCTTCTAGTTGTTATATACTATGTATGGTCACGAAAGAGTGATTTTTGGCAGTAACGGCGGCTATATCGTCCGGAACTTTGTGATTCTTCGAACTACTGCTCTCATCTTGAATGTTATTTTCACAAAGTCTCCTATTTCTTACTGAGTGTCTATCACTCTCACCCTTTCTCGATATGTTTTATCCTCACTTGTATTTTATACACTATCTACCACTTTTGCGTCTGTCACTCTTTAGTCGTATGTAATAAAGAAAGGAAAAAATAAAAAGATTGGAATCGTGCATTATAAACAAAAGGAATATCACGACAATTAGGAATATTATTTTTTAATATTTAACTGGCTTTGCAAACTGACTTTTTTTCTCACTCAAACAATCTAACCTATCAGTTTTTGTGACAGTCAAATTCTGATTAAAAAAATGTCTACATGATTAATGTATGTAGAATCTTTCATCTATTATCAACGCAACTACTTTTGTCTTGTGAGTGAAGAGCTCTACTTTAGTTAAACCAAACCATAAATATCCAGAAATCATTTCAAGGGAGACAACTTATAATCCACAAAAAAGAGACAAAATGAAAAAAATTTAGAGGTTGATGCATTTTATTCTTTTGAGAATGTCATCAAAAGATTTTTGTTGGATGCTGGGAGGTGCTGCTCAGAGTACTCTTTCTTTCCTGTCTTGGCAGAGTACAATACTGACTTCGAAATCTAGTGGGGGATGATCTCTTCTTGTCCCTACAGCCCCTTTCACACAGAAGAGATGTTGCTAGCCTCTCTCTACTGTATCATTATGTTCATGGCAAGTGCTCGATTGAGTTCTAAACCCTGGTCCCTCTTCTGTAAAACATTCACAGCAAAAACTAATCTGGCTACAATCACAGCAAGAACTCCTCCCCCCTCTCTCCTTCTCTCTGGACAAAGTTTCATCCCATCTGAAAGAAAATATGAGGCTGCTTCCCAACTGACTACAACATGTTCGTTTTCAAGTTTAATGTTAATGGATACTTGTTGAGCTGTCCTTAAATAATCAAATTCTGCCTATTCCATCCATAGTTTCCAATCCTCTTATGATGTTGTTCATTGTCCGTCTGACAAGCTCTTTAACCCTTGTCCTTGAGTGGCTCACAGGCCTTAATAAGTGATGACCCATGAGAGAGAAAAAAAAGCCATGTAAGCGGCAAACCATAACAAATTTGTTCCAACCAGAATCTGAATTTCATTGTTTGGATCAGTAACAGTTAAACCACTAATAACATCTTGACTTTGTTTTTTCAGTCATTTAAAAAAAAAAAAAAAAAAACATGAATTGGCAGTTAATTTTTACTATTTGTAGCAGGCAGATGAATATAGACTTGTTTTGAATGTTACTTTGTTTTTAATTTCATCTCTCACCTATGTTCTGGATAGCCTTCTTATTTTTGTATTAAAATAACTTTTAATGCATTTTAAAATAACTTTTAATGCATTTTTAAATAACTTTTAATGCCCTTTTTAAATAACTTTTAATGCCCTTTTTAAATAACTTTTAATACCCTTTTTAATAATGTTTAATGCCCTTTTTAATAATGTTTAATGCCCTCTTTAATAATGTTTAATGCCCTCTTTAATAATGTTTAATGCCCTCTTTAATAATGTTTAATGCCCTCTTTAATAATGTTTAATGCCCTCTTTAATAATGTTTAATGCCCTCTTTAATAATGTTTTACTGACTTTGATACCCTTTTAATTCTCATTTAATAACATGTTAATGCTTCTAATAACGTAATGCTTTTCAGTGATAATGGTTTAATAGCAATTAATATTGAATCACCAACAAAGGCTGATGCTAATGTAAAGAAATCTTTCAGTAAAACCAGGTGAGTAGGTGTATTTTATTTTTCTGACTAGAAATGGTGTCTTGTTGACATTTATCATTTACACTCGTGTGCCCATGTCCTAAAAAATGATGGCATACTTTCATTGCCTCTGTTTATTGCATAATTCAATTCCTTTTCACTTTGTTTCAATTATTTTGCTAACTTTTATCTTGTTTTTTCTACAAAGAAAAATGTTTGCCATCTGTTCAAACCATAAATGCTTTTATTTTTGACAACTTGAAGCTGACACAGCATGTTTTGATTATTATTCTAATCATTAATTAGTTCTACAAAATATTTTGTTTTTTTTCTCAGCAACTGATATAAATCTAATGAAACACGAGGACGGATATTTTAAAGATTTGTTCATTCAATAAACGTGTTTCAGGATGAAAATACTACTTCAAAATGCTTGGACCATCTGGAAAAAATGTTTATCAATGTAGTTCTATATTGAAAAACCGTTGTCTAATGCATTCTTCGGTGCTTGCCCATAAAAATGTACAGGTGAAATACGGCAGTTTTTGGACAACAATCGATACACCGACAACCGAGCAAACAAACAAGAGAAATCAACGAGTCACTCACCCCTCTCCTCTGCTGCCCCTGTGGTCTTTCGTCTCTGGGTTGGTTGTTTATTATTTTTCGAGTCCGTCTGGGCCTTTCAATCAATTGATTAAAAGTTCGCGATCCCAGACCGATTTCAAAGTCTAAAAAACGTTTTTTTTCTTTCAGTCTATCTCTTTTTCTATCTTTCTCTTTTTTTTTCAAACACGGGTGTACATGCCCGCCAAACTGTTTCTCTCTTTTCTTTTCCTTTTTCTTTTTCTATTCTCTTTTTCAACCACGGGCGTACATGCCCGCCAAACTGTTTCTCTCTTTTCCTATTCTCTTTTTCTATCTATTTTTTTCAAACACGGGTGTCGATGTCCGTCAAACTGTTTCTCTCTTTTCTTTTCCTTCCTCCTTTTCTATTCTCCTTTTCAACCACAGGCGTACATGCCCGCCAAACTGTTTCTCTCTTTTCTTTTCCTATTCTCTTTTTCAAACACGGGTGTACATGCCCGCCAAACTTTAAAGTATTCTCTGCCGGTAAAAAAAAAATCGTCCGTTGTGCCGTGGGTTTTTTTTTTGTCTATTTTTTTCAAAGTGTTCTGCCGGTAAAAAAAAATTGTTTCTTTGTGGCCGTGGGTTGGCTCTGTTCTTTCTTCCCCGAGGTTACCAGGCACTCCTCACAGTACCATGATCCTGGGTCGCGGCACCATTTATAACATAGACCCCACGCCTCTTACTCTTCTTCACCCCGTGGGTATCGTAGTCGGCCACTCGCGCACAGGTGTTCGATATCCCGGTCGCGGCGCCAATATGGCGGGTGTCCCTCGGCGCTCCACAATCCTTCCAGACCGGGAACACCTTCCTTGGCCAGTGATCGTCAGTAGCGGCTGTAAAAAGAAAGATGGCTCGAATCTCCTCTAATCGGGATGTTTGCCTCGCTGGTCCGCTGCGGAATCAATGTCGCGCGAACAGTACAAATCGACAACAGAATAACTCAACAAACGGTTAGGTCTTTTCATAGCAATAATTATTTAACAAAATGAACGGTTGGTTTTAAACTTCAACCCAAAGTCTGTTTTCCGATAATGGCTTGTTTACTAACTATCTTATCTCTCTGTGTGCGTGTGTGAATCTCTTTACGACTGCAAAGCCTTAATCGAGATATAACTTGTCTACCCAAAACGGTGGGGGGGGACACTATTGTTAACACCTCCCAGACAAGAAGCTGTTCGCGCAGCATCTCGTCCGGTGATCCCCTAGCCCGGCGGAGACGTCCGTTCTCGACCAATTCTTAGATCTGACTCACTTGCGATCGCCTTCTCATCTCAAATAACAAAGACGAAAAGCGTATAACTCATACTCTCTCTCTTCTCGTTGTGTGGTACGCGCGATGCTGACTTACTCTCTTTCTTTCCCCCATCCCTTCTTCTGTGTCCCTCCTCCTCTCCCGGAGTGGGGTGGTACGGGCAATTGTAATTCGTCGTTTTAGTTTCTCTTTAGATCTTATCTACACTAAAGAAAACCATTAGCCTCTCTTTCTCTATTGGACCCCCACCTATTATGACAGGGCCCCTATTGGCCTCCCTCCCCTGTCGATGTCCACACCATCAGTCATTAAGACCCCAGCGATATTCCACTGGCCCTATGCGTGGGTAACTGCTTCTGACACGTAACACGCTTTTTTGTTGATATCCCCCAGTATTTGCGATTAACAGGGCCCGGGTGACATATGGAAACCGTCATTTATTGTATCTGGATAATTGCAACGACAACCCAAGAACCAATCTCAGACTTCTTGGCGCCCCCAGCGATTAAGGCCCGGACGGTCGAAAATATGTACTAGTTCCCAGATCTCCACTTGTTTCTACGTAGGGCCTGATCTCCCCGATGCATTCCAGTGCACCCTAGGGTGCAGACTCCGTCGCTGAAACCACTGTTTCACAAACAAGAAAACTCTGATCTCTTACGTACGAGGCAAAAATAGGTATCTATATAAAAAGTTATGGAAAAATATCGAGTAAAATTTTAATTAAAAATATAAACTAGTTTTATCGTATTTTCCGATTGGCCATTCATTATGACTTGGCAAAATGACTGACTTATCTCTCCTGTTTTACGTGTATTTGTGCCCTTATCAATGGCGAATTGGAAAAATATGATAAAACTGATTTTTATTTTTAATTAAAATTCTACTCGATAATTTTCCGTAATTTTTGGTGCAGATATCTACTTTTGCCTGATACATAAGTACATCAAAGAGTTTTCCTGTGAATTTATTTGGAACTGCAATTTTCATTTAAGTTACACACTTAGCAATAAAAATGTGACATGTGATGGACTAAACCTCTTATTTATAATTTCTACCTACTCGTACCTACAATTATTGGTTACTTGTCAGTTAATACACGTTGTTCTGCATCTAGGTACTAAGAAGTACTAATTGTATTCAATCGTCCTGGAACAGGTGGCACTTGCCTTTAATATCCGGGTAAACACAATAGTCAAAACCATAAGGAATATACTCCGTCAGCAGTATAATACCTCTCTTAATAGTAAACTCGCTATATCTCCCCGACGTTGTCCGGTAGTAAAAGAAAAAAAAATGACTTGATTACAAAGAAACAGAAATTAATTTTTGTGACTTTCATTTTGTAATTAAATTATTCTGTGTAATAGATTAAAAAAAAGAAGTTTTAATACATGACGCAAATCTGTTAATAATAAAGAACAAATAATGTGGAGGATTAGAAACGCACACGCTTGTAGATATGTTTGAAGTTGAATAATTTTATATATGTTTTTGAAAAACTAAAGAGGGAGAACTCTGTATAATTGCACATGATAACTTCCCTTTTAATCTGTTTCGGTGAGTAAGAGAAAATGTCCGCACATAACAATTTTCTTAGACCGAATAAGTATTTTAGGAAAAAAACTGAAGCGAAATAAAATATATTTTTGTCAATAACATAGTGGAAAGTAAAAAATGAAAGTAGGCTTTTCCGACTCAAGTAGTGATATCCCAGAAAGATTGCTATTTAGGTCTGCATTTGAAAATCATCAAAATAACTCTGTTAAATTTATTTATTCTGTCCTTTTGTTTTAGTCAACAATCTCATGTTAACTTAAACAGATTACAAAATCTACCAGAATATATGATATGAAAATACAGATCAAATTCCTCTAAATATTTCACCAGATAGACCCCAAAAATGTCTCTGTAAATTCTTGTTTCTTTTAAAAAATTTTTTTTTTTTTAGTTAATTAGTTTAGGAGTGAATATATAAGCACTAGTAGAATACCCGTCGCAGGATGGGTATAAGTAATAAATATAGCATTGTTTTAAATTTTAAAAAAAAAAAAAATTTTTTTTCTTCTTTGGGGTGTATGATTAGGTTTCGGTGGATACCCCCCCCCCCCAACACACACATGGTAAAGTTTACAAAAAATAATGTGTCCATTTTACCGTGTTGCATAGAATATATATTTCAAGATTAATACTGATCTATTCATTAGTTTAGGAGATTATCCTGTACATATACCTAACTTTACATAACTATATATATATATATATATATATATATATATATTAAATAAAGTGTTACAACAACATCCGGACCAAGGTTTCAGATCCGAGAAAATCGGACCTTCATCAGCGGAGTCGTATAGCTTAATGAGTGAGAACAACCGCCAGGAATTTCAAAATATCGTCCGTTGGAAAGATGGAACACTTTCAGATTTAAAATTGTCATGTGCGTGGAATATTCGTAGTCAGTTATGGAAAAGTTTCAGATCAAAACAACAGCAACGCTGTACATCGAAAAAGCAAGAAATTAAATGGGAATAACGTTAACAGTTGGACAGATGGGAACCTAGCATGTTTAAATTGTCACGTGCTCTAAATTGATCTGAAACTTTTCCATAACTGACTACAAATATTCCACGCACGTGACAATTTTAAATCTGAAAGTGTTCCATCTTTCCAACGGACAATATTTTGAAATTCCTGGCGGTTGTTCTCACTCATTAAGCTATACGACTCCGCTGATGAAGGTCCGATTTTCTCGGATCTGAAACCTTGGTCCGGATGTTGTTGTAACACTTTATTTAATATTAATAAATATCATGCTCTTATTAATTATTTAGTTAATTTTACTTTTGCATTAATAATTGAGCACTCTGCTGGGAAACTCTCCCAATTAAGAAATACCGTATATATATATATATATATATATATAATCATAAATATGATAAAAAATGGGACTAATATTCCAACGTAATGAAAAAAGGAAAATCAAATAATATTTTGGTTTTCCTTTTCATTTTCCATATATATATAAAATGCATTTCTTGACTAAAACTAATGAATTTCTTCACAATGAACAAATAAAAAATAGTGTTATGAAAAACATAAAAGCATGTAAAATTAGAAGTGTTATTATGATTGTAATATTTCGAGCAGTCCTCTGCACTTTATCAAAAATTGATAAAAAAAAATGAATGAAATTGAAACTGTTTAGAAAAACTGGAATTTTCAACTTTATATTTATCTATCTATTTATCTATCTATATACAAAAAGTTTGTTTACTTCAGTACATTTCTTATATGAGCTGAGAAATCTTGAATTTGTTTTTAACACAAACACTGAAAAAATTTGATATAACTTGAACTTTAATATTTTCCGAGTACCTAATGAATCTTTTCTTTGCATTTAAAGCCTCGATGGTATGGAAGAAGATGAAGAAAATGAGTTTGAAATGCAGCAGCCCGTTCTCTACCGTTTGCTGGTTGCCTTTTACTACATGCTTATCTCCCGTTCGGAGCTGGTCTGCTATTTCCTGATTGTGCTGAACCAAATGGTGTCCGCCAGCCTGTTGTCCTTGCCACTCCCACTTATGGTGTTCCTGTGGGGGATGCTGTCAGTGCCACGCCCATCCAAAACATTTTGGGTTACCGTTATAACTTACACAGAGGTATTGTTAATCATTATCTTACTTTTATCGAACTGCCCTAAGCTGGCTTACTATTGCGTCGCAGATTTTGCTACTTGAAATACGTGTAACATTAATTTAAAATAAGAAACATTTTATTCATAACTTTGTAAACACGAGACAAAATCTTTATCTATTCATATAGAATAGATAAGCATTCACATTTTGGTAATTTTGATACAAATTTATTAATCTTTTAAATGTGGCCAAAACAAAGAAAATTGAACTGCTAATTTTAACAGATTAATTCAGAATCAGTTGCATGTTTGATATTCCCTAGAAACTTCCTCCTTTGGTGGAAACCGACATAGCCTGCCCACGGCTTATACCACCCCAGGTATTATCGGTTCGTTTCTTTTTTTTACATAACTTTGTCTTTGACTTACGTTTCTTTTTTTCTTCTTTTTTTACAAGGCTGTGGTTGTTGTGAAATACTTGTTCCAGTTTACAATCTTCCCCTGGATCGAGGTCATCAACCCAAATCCATTCTGGCCTCCTCGGATTCTTGGCATCGAATATAAAACGTATTATGCAAACTATGATCTTGCATTACTACTCATTCTTTTTATTCACAGGACAATTCTCAAAGTAAGTTTCATTAATCTTTATTTTCCCTTTTTTTTTTTTTTACTGTTTACATATAACTTAGTAGTAATATGCTTTCAAAGTTGAGTGTAGATATGGAATGCATAAAGTTAAAGAATATAAAATGTAATACTGGGTGTTTTCTAGACAACTGTTTTTTGATGCTGATAGCCTGAAAGATATATTTGAAAGAGTCAATATATAGGCAATTTTATTGTTGGGACTATCAAAATCAATGAGGCACGATAGCGCTCTATCCCTTAATAGACTTCACGAATGGTCTATGCTGGAAATCTCATTTCTTTGAACAGTCATAACTCAAAAACCAATAAACCAAATTATTTAAAACTTTGCAAAAAATTTTCATTTGATAGGTTCTATAAGTGTGTCGAATTTCAGCATCATTAGTCAAGGCAACCCAGAGATCCAGAAAGGTCAGGAGTGATTTTGTATTATTCGTGTGTGTGTACGTACGTGTGTGCCACCCTGTATCTCATCAACTATTTGATGGATTCAGCTGATTTTTTGCAGAGATAGAGGTTCTAGGGTCTAGTTGATGGCATTTTAATTTCAGTTTACCATATACCTTAGTTTTCCAGAAAATTCAAGAAAACCTTAAAAATGACCATTGTCTTGAGGCATAGCCTTTACAAAAGTAGTGACATTCCATGATAAATGCCAGTATACTGAAATCATATGCCCTTAATAGGGTTAAGATGAAAATTCATATACACTAAATGTACAAAAGCAAGGAAATTCCCAAATTTTTACACTTTTATTGTCATTAATTAAGGGTATGACTACATATCAACCAAACCATTTCATTATCACATCACTACAGTATAAATCTCTATGCATGAGTGGATGAAGTGTGTGAGGTGCGCTGAAGAAAAATTCCTACCAGTAAAATACATAGCCCTGTTGTGCTCGCATACCCTTAATGACAATAAAAGTGTAAAAATTTGGGAATTTCCTTGCTTTTATACATTTAGTGTATATGAATTTTCATCTTAACCCTATTAAGGGCATATGATTTCAGTATACTGGCATTTTTCATGGAATGTATAATAAACTATATACATAGAATATGTCCTAGGAATTACATTAAACTGCACTCAGTTGTGAAGCTGAATTTGGGGACTTGGGCGAGTGTGGAGCCACTCTTTATTTACCATTGCTTCAAGGTTCTCTCTAGCCTGAGAGTGGTAGTACCTGTCATGGTTTCATCTATGGATTAAAAAGAATCTTCCCTAAGAATAACATGGAACTGTGATCAGCAATATGACTTTCATGCTACATGAATAATAAAAGCAGACTTTTATCTAAATATTAAAAAAAAAAATGATTAAAATGACTGAATTCGGCATTAAGTAGCTCCAAATGGGCTGATAAGCTGGATAAAAAAAAAAACAAACAAAAAAAACACTAACCCGAGCAACATCTTAAACTTCATTAAAGTAAATAAGACTATTCGGGTATCTTTTACTTTACTCCGCAGAGTCGTGAATGGGGTCAAAAAAACGAACGAGAAAGTGTTTAAAAACATAAATATGCAACAAGTAAAGGTGACCTACGTCGAGAATAGATATTTTCCTACGTAGCTATGACATTTGTTTGTATTTTTACGTAGTATACATGGGTTTTTATTAGATGTAAAAAAAAAATTCTTTTTTTTTTTTTTTTTGCACAAAAAGAAAATGGCGGTCGGTCCTTTATTCTATTACATACCTCCCCCCCCCCCCACGACCGCCATCTTGAATTTGTGCGATGTTGGTGTGACGAATAATTAAATTTATAATAAATAGCACTTCGAACGGATTAAAAATACAAACAAATGCCACAGGTAAGTTTGAAAATAACTTTTATCGCCTACAGTTACTTTTATTTGTTGTATATTTGTTTCTTGAGCGTTTTTAGTCTGCTGAGTAAAGTAAAAGAAACCGGACTATTCAATAGAATTTAACTTAAACTATCTTAAAACAAATATATAAAATAATTAAAATCCCCCCCCCCCCCCATAGAATTATATTGGACAATTTGATTTGGCATTAAATAACCCATTGATTGTTGATATGCTGTAAAACAAACCCCCCAAAATAAAAAAAATACAGGGTGTTTCAGATAAATGAATATCTTGGTCAATAATTGATGTATTCTCAAAATGTAAAGGTCTTCTTGGGGGATTTTTTCACAAATACAGTTCACTCGGAGAAGCAGCTCTGAACCTCCAGGAAAAACCTGAATCGGGACCATGCGGCCTTAACAATGTCCTTGGAGAGATGCCTAAACATCAGTTTGATTCTTGGTGTTACAGGTGGTACAGTTGGTGCCTTTCTCAATTGCGCTCCACACATAATAGTCCATAGAGTTGTAATCGAGTTGGGGAGCCAGATGTTTGTATTACTGAAGTTCTGGAAATTTTCAGACAACTATTTCTGTGTTTTCCATAAGTGTGACGTGAAGCAGTGTCCTCCTGTTACATGTATGATCGTCCTGCAGCCACGTTTTCCACTTAACAGTGGACAGCAACCTCATATAACCATCTGAATTGAGTCCCTTTTTGAGAAAATATGATGAGTATTAATATATATATATACCTATATTTTAGTATGTAACAATATAAAAAAAAAACAATTTTTATATAGTTCATATTGGTTCTTATGAGAATCAATTTCCAAAGCAAAATAAAGCTCAATATTCAAACTTTAAAAAGTTATTTTAACAATTAAAAAGAAATGGTAATAGAGCTATAAACAAACAAAATGACAGATCAGAATTATATCATATGATGATTTAATGTCAGTTTCAGAGCAAAACAATCTGACACATGTTTCTGGAGAAAATTTACAGCATACTTGAACAAAATCCAAGCAGTCATATAAAAGAGATACTAATAGCCAGATAAAACTTCTTAACATCCAGGTAAAAGTTTCAGATAAACATCAGGATTGTCAAAAGCGATATAGAGGTAATACAAGCCCTAACTGGATACTCAAAGAAAAAAAATCAAATGTCCCAAAAAAAACAAACTCAGATGCATACCAAGTCTTTTTTGAAAAAAGCGTTTCAGAAACCAAGGCAGACTCTGTCAAAATAATTTTAAAAATTAAAAGGAAACAACTTTAAATGAAGCTCAGAAAAGCCAACAGTCCCTTCCATATTGACAGATTTTTAAAATTCTCTATCTATCTATCTATATATAATGAATATTCATAGTAGTTTCTTATTGGTTTCTTCAATGAAAACGAATGTGTAGTGGATATAAATGCGCGTTAAATGAATAAACAATTACAACTTTAAATAACAATGAACTTCACATTTTAAAAAAATTTCTTTTTTTAACATAGTTCACCCCACCAGACCAGGCAGGCCACCACTGTAGACGTAAGGGGCTACTGAGAAAAAAAAAGGAGAAGGTTAGGGGGGAGGGGTCAACCTAAATTGGGATCTGCGCAGCGAGATGTCTGTTTACATTAGTTATAAATTTCTGCATGTCAGTACTGTCGGAGAAACAGGGGCAGGGAAGGAGTTCCAGAGGTCAGCAGCATGAGGAAAGAAGCTATTTGAGTAGAAAGCTCTCTGGCATCTGGGGACCTCCACAGTGAATGAATGGGATTTAGTTGATTGTCAGGTTGGTCTAGTGAATTTACGTCGAAGGGGCACCAGAGTAGCCAATTCATCGGAGCATAATCCATTAAAGTATTTGTAAAACAAGCACAAGGATGCTACATTGCGGTGATGGGACAGGGACTGGAGCTTGGTTGACAGTGAGGGACCTATTAGGTTGGCGACCCTTTTTTGGACCTTGTCAAGGAGGGAGAGACTAGTAGATGATGCACCAGCCCAGATGTGGCAACAATACTCCATGCATGGGTGGATGGTGGCTTTGTAGAGATACAGGATAATGTCAGGTGTGAGGAGTTTACTAGCACGGTAGAGGGAGCCAACCTTCTTTGCGGCAGCCTTGGCAATGTCTTCAATGTATTTGTTGCCATGCCAATCGGTGGTTGGAGAGGTTTCTTGTAGTTATTGAAGAAAAAGAGCTTTGTCTTTGCGGCATTAAAAGTTACCAACCATTTATGACCCCAATTCACTACAGCCTGGAGGTCATTTTCTAAGGATTCAGTCATTGCGTTGGATATGATTGCATCTGTTTTGCCAACATGACGAGAGTAAAGCGTGGTGTCGTCAGCAAATAAACCAATCTCAGACTCTGTCATCAGGGAGATCGTTTATATAGATCAGGAACAACAAAGGTCCAAGGATAGATCCCTGGGGTACACCAGCATTTATGTCATGTTGCTTAGATGAACGGCCATCGAGGACAACCTGGATTTTTCTTTTGGTTAGGAAGGATCTAATTTAAGTAATTGCCAGTAATACCGTATGAGCTTATTTTCAGAAGCCCTTTATGCCATACCTTGTCAAAGGCCTTGGATATATCAAGCGCTACTGCCCTAGCTTCTCCTGCCTTGTCGAGTGTATGATACATGCGTTCAGATATGACCGTTAGGATGTCTGCAGTAGATCGTGCTTGTCTAAACCCATACTGGTGGTCAGATAGAAGTTTAGCATTAACTAAGTACCGTACTATCACTAGATTGATTAAGGATTCAAAGATTTTTGCAAAGATCGGCAGTAGACTGATTGGGCGGTAGTTCTGAGGATCAGTTCTATCCCCAGAATTCTTGAATACTGGTACTACAGAGGCAATTTTCCAGCTATCGGGGAAGCAAGATTCAGCTAGGCATTTATTGTAGAGTTTGGAGAGGACAGGGGCCAGTTCAACAGAGCATTTATTTTATTACTATTACAGGTATAAGATCAGGCCCACAAGCTTTGGAGGTGTCAAGGTTTTTTATGATGTCTTTGACCTGGGATGGGGTGATTTATTAGAAAGTTTTACTGAAAGAAGTTGTGTATGTATTTGCATGAACTCAGCAGCCTGTGTGTGTGCTTGTATGATGAACAGACTTTTCAGTAGTTGCTCTCTTCCACATATGTGTGAATGTCTTTATAATGTGCAAACTCATATGTGTGAGTCAGTAGTTATGCTAGTGAGCTGAATGAAATGTTATGACTGACTCCATGCTCAAAAACTTGCTTTATATAGGATTTGGACAAACTTCTGGCAACTATGCACTTTTTCTTTTTTAGGAAGACGCTATTTTGCCGGTCCCAGCAAAATAACGAGGGCTTGTTATTCTGCCGGAACGGCAAAATAACGACCCCCCCCTCGTTATTTTGCCGTTCCAGCAGAATAACAAGCCCTCGTTATTCTGCCGGCTTATGTTTTTTTAACCTGTCATGGCCTTGTGAAAGAAAGGGTAATGAAATAAATAAGGACAAATATTTAATAACAATTTATTTTCATCATCAGTTGTTATTCTGTCGGTTATTTTAATCTTTTGAATATAAAAGAAATATCTGCTTTTAATACAATAAACATCAAAAGTAAAAATTAAATAAATGGACGAAAATATTACAATTAGATTCTTTAGTCAGATTTAGAAGCAATTTGCGTCGGATAAAAAATGTTTTAGTTATTTAAGAAAATAAAATAGTTTTCATTCATTGATATGAAAAATAAATAACTCTTGTTAAGAAATCTGATTGTTAAAATAATTAAAGATAAGTCCCTAAAGAAATTAAATCAGATGATTTTTTTTTTCAACAGTATGTATGTTTATATAATTTCAGTTTTATAAACAGGCTAAACAGCAATTTTAAAACTGATTTTTCACTATCTTTTAAGATAAATGCTTGGACTATTTCTCATCATTTCACTAAATTAACCATTAAATTGAATGTTTTTCTTGCGATAAAATAACAACAGTAGTAATTGTCAGTAATTTCAACTGCTACATGTAACGACGAATTTTAATGCAAAGTTGAATTGTTTTTACAAACAAACATTGTGAGGTAATCCGGTAGAGAGTTATATTTAAAAAAGTAGACATAAACGGGATTCAAAGCGAATTATTTGTACTTAAAAACATAATTTGTATTTTTTTTTTTTTTTACAATAAAACAATACGTAAATGCATTTAAATGGACATAGAAATTCATCATAGTTACTTAGTCTATGGTCAAATAAAACTTGTTTTTTTTCCTAAGTCGTGGCGAAAATCACCGTATGAATTATTTATTTAATTTTCAAAAAATAGTCAGAAGTTTTAATTATTTCTTTTATTTTATTGGAAAAATGTTGAAATAAAAATAAACCGGCAGTTAAGTTGACTCATGAAATCTTCACTGTAACTGTAACAGTTAGGTTAAATAAACATGAACCGGCAAAATAACAGCCCCATCGTTATTCTGCCGGGACCGGGAAAATAATGAGGGGGTCGTTATTTTGCTGGTCCCGGCAAAATAGCCTATTCGTTTTTTTTATGGTTATTTTTAAATTTTTGTCGAAACAGTGTTCACCCTAGTCGGTTTGAGCTGGCTTCTTCTCTGACCTGCACCACATAATGAATCATGGTGGCCCATGTATTGCAGCCCTGCATCAAGGTCGCACGAGATGGCTAGCTAATCGCAATTCCATTGCCAAAGGGCAAATATCTGTGGACCTGAGAGTTCAACCAAGTCCTCCTTGAGCGTTTTTGTCCAGGTCCTTAGCTGTCCACCCACACGCTTGTGCCACCTGGACAGAGAGGTAGGGAGGATTACATCGTAAATTCACTCTGCTTCAGAGTGATGAGCTGCATGTCCAAATCATTGTGACATTGCTACAACAGGACAGATGACAGAGATTTAAGATTGAGGTGTTGGCAGAGAACGGCAGTCGAGACATGGTCAGCTCACTGGCCACATTGAAAGAATGGATGAGAGTTCTTGGGTTAGCAGATATAGAACAGTTGAGGTAGCAGGCTCAGTTCACAGGTAAAGGCCAAAGAAAACATGAGGAAGCGATAAAAATGAACCTGAGGAATAAATAAAGACCTAGCCAGAGATAGGTTAGTTTGGAAGTCAATTTCTTAAAGCTGTCCAACTCATGCCAGCATGTAAAATGGATGTTAAATAAAATAGAATTATGATGAATGACTCCATCCCGACAACACTGGATAAATACCGAAAGATTAAATAGATGAAGTAGTAAGTTAAAAAATGAAATGTAGAACTGATTATATCTCTACCCGGGCAACGCCTGGTGAATATCACTAAAATCGGAGTCACTATTGATCAAAGTAAACCAATCAATTTTATTTGTTTCCCTTCAATCTATTGTACTTAGCCATCTTGATTTATGACTGCTATTGTAAAAGAAGCTTGCTTTTTTTTGGGGGGGGTGTCTTTTTTTAAAAAATAAAAGCATTGTTTATTGCCGCTATGAGGGGATTGGAAATGGTGGGTAGAATGGAAGTTTATTTTTTTTATGGAAATCGCTCCAGACAAGGCATGAAGCCACTTGATGTAAGAAGCTAAAAGAAATACCACTTCAAGGTCAAAATCTAGCCAACAGTAAGTGTTATATAGATTCCGACCCAGAAAATAGCAATTCTTCCCTCTTTGTCAGAAATATCGCTCATAGAATGTGAGGACTAAAGGACAAAATAAGGGAAGTGAGTTACGAGGCTGCTGAAATTAAACCCAAAGTCCACTTTCTACTTTCCTTAAAAGGACAGCTCGATAAGTATTTGTTAACATTATACTTGAAGACGACTATGCTGTAGTCAGTTGGGAAGCAGACTCGTATCTTGTTTCATAGATGGAATTTCTAGGAAAGAAACTTTGTTCATGGAAGTTGTTTGGTTCTTGGTACAGATAGAGAGAAAGGAAAGTTCTTTGTTGTGGTTGTAGCTAGGTGAGTTCTTGCTATGAATGTTTTATAGGGGGGTTCCAGAGATTAGAGCTCAGTCGAGCACCTAACATAGACATAATGATACAGTAGAGAGGCTAGCAACATTTCTTCTATGTGAAAGAGACTTTAGAGAAGAGCAAAGATCACTCCTCTCAGATTGTGAAGTCGATTTTTCCTGTAGTAAAAATTCGGGATGACTTTCTAATTTCGATCGGACTAAGCTTACAAATTAGAGGAATCAACTGGAAATAAAAATTTGCTTTTTAAGAACAGATCAGATTGTATTAAAAAACTTAAGAGACAATTGTGCATTAGCAAGATAAAAAGCTGTGAAAAAACACATATTCAACAAATAACTGCTACTAAAGGCAATAAAAGTTAATTTTCTATCTACTTTAATAATTTTTTATGCTTTAAAGTCTTTGAAAGCGTTTTTATTTCAATTTAATATTTTATTCAAATTCAATATTGTTACTGAATTCAAAATGGCTCCAGTAACTATGTGAAGGTTCATGTGGTCACACCCTCTGGAATCCTTTTTTTACAGATCTCTGAGGCAATGATACAAAATCTGAAAAACCAAACACTTTAAAAAAAATGTCAAAACTAAAAATCGTTTGGTAAAAGTTAATAAAAAAAAAAAAAAAAAAAAAAAAAAAAAAAATTTCAACATCTTTTTTTTTTCTTTCGTACTATAAAAAATTGAACATTTTTTAAAAATTGAATATTCTATTAAAATTGAATTGCTTTTTATTAATTTCTTTTCCTTTTTTAAGCGCTATGGGTTGTGGAAAGATGCTGAAGACATTAATGCTGACTTAGAAAAAGCTGAGGGTAAAGAGCTCAGTCCTCCATGCACCCCTACACCTGACGTAAGTAATTATCACTTATCTGCAGTGTTTTTATTGAAACATTTTGTCCTCACCATTGGTATTTATTTTAAAAAAAACGAAAGAACTTGTAGCTATGCTTGACAAGTCTTTGCCGGAACACAATTTAGTTTCCAGTAAATCAAATATCAGCAATGTAGTCACAGTTGAAAATGTTCTTTCTTCAGTGATACTACGTTCATACTACGTTCATACTGTTCTTAGAAGATCTGCAAACTTTGGGTGTTGATGCTACTTAGTCAGGAAGTTTGGTAAGTGATTGGTTCTATCAGCAACCCAAAACAACAAAAATTTGCCATGGATGATCAATATTTATTTGAACACAGGTGTGTAACAATTATAAAAAAAACTAAACGTTATGTTGCTCAAATGGAGAAATTTGACTGGTGCTAAATCTTGGTTAAGGAACTTAGAAATTTATTTTGTTCTTTAGAGGAGTTTGAATGGCAAAGAATTTTTGTTAGTCTTTTTAATTTCTGTTTTTGAGTGGTCGCAGACTTCAATCCTTTCTCTCGGTTTGTCTGTCGAACTGTTTCCTGGCAAGCTGTGTAAGTGTCAGTTCTTTCATTGAGACATTTCACTTGAGACAAATTTTGATTCACTAACCAATCATAAATCATGTTGCATTTTCTGTTCTTCTATGATTGGTCTGTCAATGAGAGCCTTTGTTTCACCTGAAAAGATGGATCCTAAAGCTAAATCACAATATGTAGGCTGGGTATTATTTCAGGAATAGCATGTGTTAAGTATATTTATCAGATATGGCTGGTGCACGCTTTTAACTTTTCAAATCATAAACACAATTTGGTTGTTGGTTGAATATTTTTTTATGTTTTAAATTCATGATTGAATTTATTGTTCCGATATGATTAAATTTTTAAATCTTCAAATCAAGTGTGACAGGTACACACATGTTACCTTTTTTACTTTGTCAACTTAACATTGCAAATTGTTTTTAATAACCGATCTGACCTAAAAATTATTTCCTGATTATTTGATTAAGACAAAACAATTAATTAACCTTTCAAACTGTAATTTAAAAGATGGCATAATTCAATTTTAATACTTTCTCTTTCAGCTGTCATTTTAGACATGAGAAGTGCAACCTTTCAAAATTACGCTTTGAACATGATCTTTTAAATTTTCATTATTTATAATCAAAACCGATGTTTTTTCTGATTGTCACTCAAACACAAAGAATATAACTTTTGGATTAAATCATTTGTTTAATAAAATTTTGGTGATACTCGTTGCCGCGAAAGTTTGTTGATCACTATTTCTTTAAATTATTCCATAATTAATTTAGCTCAATTAAAATTGCAGCAAATGAAATTCCTAATGTTGTCATAATACACCTTTTATTGATGCAAGAAGCAAATTTTGATTCACTAACCAATCATAAATCATGTTGCATTTTCTGTTCTTCTATGATTGGTCTGTCAATGAGAGCCTTTGTTTCACCTGAAAAGATGGATCCTAAAGCTAAATCACAATATGTAGGCTGGGTATTATTTCAGGAATAGCATGTGTTAAGTATATTTATCAGATATACACCTTTTATTGATGCAAGAAGCAAAAGTTAGCATGTATTAGTATCTCTAGATTTTAGTTGTTGATGATTGGAACAACCATATTTCGTTTACATCATCCAGGCACGGGGCTGCTTTGCTCCACAAAATACGACATTTACATTGTTGCTATTGCTACAAAGATGTATTTAAAAAGGGAGCAAGGGTACAATAAGGATCCCAGTTCATTAACACAACACATGGAACATGTTCCAAAAGTCACCGGCGTCTTCCGGTTCGTCTTCCGGTTGACCTTGAAATACACTTTTTCTTAAAATACACAACACGAAATATAGAATGTTCTGCATTTAAAATTTTTTTTTTTTTTTTTTTTAGTAAATAAAAGTAAAACAAAAAAAAACGATAAATTGTTTTGTTTATTGCAAAACGAAAGATTACAAGTCAGCCGATTTTTAAAAAGCGTATATATTTCGTTTATTTTATTTACAAGTTGTTTTGTAAATAGTGACCACGTGTATTGCGAGGTCAACCGGAAGACGAACCGGAAGACGCTGGTGACTTCCGGAACATGTTCCGCGTGTTGTGTTAATGAACTGGGGTCCTTATTGTACTCTTGATCCTTAAAAAGGGGCATCCTAGAAGAATTTTTTCCAGCAGAGGGAGAGGAAGTCTTGAATGGCTGTGATGTCATAAGTGTGAAGCGGGAGAATTAAATGGTCTTTTTCCTGGCTAGACTTCAGACATGACAGTGCACATAAGGAGTTTGGCGATGAATTCCATGGTTCAAAATGTTTTCTCCAGCTGGAAAAACAATGAGTTGAACCATGGAATCGTGTTAGGTAATGTTATGGACTGCGACTGTGTTGTGAGACATTTAAAGTTGACAACTACATGGGAAACAGTTGTATATTGCAACCCTAACCCTAACAGACAGAGATGATGTAACAAACAGAATCATGGTAAAGTCCTTTACTCTCGAGGAGGATAATTTTGAAAGTTAAACAATGTAGTTAATAGTTTGGTTTCGAAATAAATTGTTTGTGGCAACAGTCCCTTTGTAGCGTTATGTCCCGTTCTTTACTGGTCCCCAAAATTCGAAAGGTCTCGCAGCAAAAATAAAGAATCGAAATGAGAAACGGGTTTCAGAGCTTATGATTTATTTTGTAAAATGTCTACATTTTCTTGGTACACTTAGACTTATAGATACAGTCAACTTCCCAGCCCCTGCTGGAGGGAGCAAAAGGCGGAGTATCTGCTCACAAGTCTTGCTCTCCTGTTTCCCTCGATTCTCTCTTGACTGCTGACGTTATTCTGAAAACTGTTTTTCTTAACACATTCTTCTCGTTGGTATACCTCAAAATACAAACAATAAAATGTTTATTTTTTCATTTTCGTCTCAATCTTGAAATTATCAAAACATGTCAAACCTTTGGGGAAAATGTTAAGTAGGTTTTGTCCATATAGTGAATGTGGTATTTTGGTGACTGAAACTAGTTTAGAAAATAGATCAAGATGACGACAGCCGACCCATTATCCTTCTCCACCCAATTTTGGCCTTGTGCCACATCTTATTTTATGAAGAAAACTTACTATACTGAACTTCATTTGTAAAATTTTAAAGATAAATAAAATAAAAACATGGTTTCATGTCAAACGCGGCGCATACCCCACACCCCTGACCTACGGGGTGATCAGAATAGAAGGTAGTGAATAAGAATTATAATCTAGATGGTAATTTAGATTATAATTGGTCCCCTGATTTATAAAATCGGGGAACTTATGTTTTGAGGCACATCCGTCCGTCCGGATTTTTCTCCGCAACCATCCATTGAATTTCTCTGAAATTTTGCATGAAGTTGTAACTTTGGTAAGGATAGAAAGTGACATTCTCCGATTTTTTAAAAGAAATCTGGTTAGCCCACCAGGGGGTCAAAAGGCCCCGAAATGGCAAAAAACTGACATTTTTTGCCCCATAACTTTTCATCCATCCATTCAATTTCTCTGAAACTTGGCCAAAATGTAGAGGCAATTGTTCCTAATAGAAAATAAGTATCGCTGACCTTGGAAAAAATCTGGTTAGCACCCCCAGGGGGTCAAAAGCCCCTAAAATGGCAAAAAATTACCCTTTCCTCCCATAACGTTTGATCCATCCATCCATTCAATTTTTCTGAAACTTGGCCAAAATGTAGAGGCAATTGTTCTGGATATAAAATGAGCATCCTTGACCTCAGAAAAATGATGGTTCGCGCCCCCAGGGGGTCAAAGGGGGGTCAAAAATGCCCCAAATTGCCCAAATTTATTGCATTTTACACTCACCACATCAAGTCACATACAGTGGGGTACCACACACGCGCGGCTTGTTGTTATTCACTATCCTTCTATTCTGGTCACCCCGGTGTAATCTTATTACACCTCTACTTTTTAATTGCATCTCGTATATAGGAAGTGATAAAAGTCATTTCATATATTGTTTAAGTAAAATCAAAACAAAAATAATAATGTTGCTTGTTTTAAGTATTCAGAATGTCTTTAATATTTACTTTAAAGGATTACAGACCTTCAAATGATATGGTGCTTGCTGGTCAGGAATTAGATGCTGGGCAAGAAATAGAAGCTGATGGAATAGATACCCGTTCAACTAAAGCTAACTTGACAATTGATGAAGGATCTCCCTCGGAAGGGGTTAGTACACGTTCAAGAAGGAAGCCAAGGAAAAGGTAAAGTTTCCACAAGTTTTTTGTTTTTTTTCATACTAATTTCACATTAATATCATGCACTGCTTCTGTACTCATATGCAACTCTTATGTTTTTCACTGTTAAAGAGATTTTAATAGTACTTTATGCAAGTAAAAATCTGAGTGGAGACTGAAAGAGAATTTTTTTAACTTAGAACTTTATCATGAATGTTGGAAATGTCTCCAACGGAAGTTTTAATAACAAGACATCAAACTTCTTAATGTACCAAATGTATCCACAAAGCTGTTTTTTTTTTTTATTTAATTAAAATTTGGCAGTTAAAATAGATTATTTAAAATAGGATAGCAACACAGTAAATGTTTACATTAATTTTATTTACATGTATTTATTTCATGTATTTATTTACATGTATACAAAGTAAATGTTTACATTAATTTTATTTACATGTATACAAAGTAAATGTTTACATTAATTTTATTTACATTTTAACTTTTAATGAACAATTAACTTTCGGTAAACTACATTGTCACATAAAAACTCATTTTTTTTTTGTTTTTGTTTTAGCAGATAATCATGTGTAAGACTGCTGGGGCTGGATTATGTAATTTTGGGGCCCCTCTAAGCTAAAAAAATAATAGGACCATCTCAGACTGATCCACACTCTAAATTGCTCACATCCGTCTTAAATATTTCTTTCTTGCAAAATTTATATAATGACCTTTCAGTAAACTTATCACAAATGTATTATTTGGATTATCCATACTGTTTGTTCTCATCTTGGATGTTATTCTCAATGTTTCGGCCTGATATAATCTCAGGAATCTTTGTCGAACTTGGGAATCTGCACAAAATTTTGAATAAAACCCTTTATTTAATCCAGGGGAGTAGCTTGCTCTCTTTTCGTCAGCCATGACTCGGTAGAAGTCTTAATTAATTTGTGATTGTATTAAGTATCGCCTGTACTGAGGATTGAACCTTCAACCTCCAGAAGACTGTCACTTAGAACTGATTATTATATCTGTTACACCACAGGTCCTTCTGTGTATTAAATAAAGGGTCCCGTTTGAAATTCCGTGCAGATGGCAGAGTTCAACAAGATGCACCTGAATAAGGTCGGAGGTTACGTTATCCAAAACGTTGTGGAAATAATATTCAAGATGAGAACAGTAGTCTGAATAATCCAAATAATGCCCGTTCTTATCAGTTGAAAAAAGATCTTTTCAGACAAATGATTTGATTAAAATGATCTTGCTGTTACTATTTCAAAATTTGTTATTCGTCAATATTTATTCCAAGATTTTTTAATATTTTCCTTTTTTAAGCATTCTTGGAAGCACCTAAGTGGATAGGAAAATAATGGTCAGTTTCAAAAACAAACATCAAGCTCATGCAAGATCCATTTATGAAGCCTTTTTTTCACTATTCCAATTTCCTTCAGGTGGTCGGATAGCATTAAATATCTGTAACAGTAATACTACAAAAGCCACCATTGTTGTTATGAATAATCAAGGAAGGCGCGAGAGCGCTCTATCCCTTAATAGACTTCAAAAACGACCTATGCTAGAAATCTCATTTCTTTGATCAATCATAACTCAAAAACCAATAAACCAAATTAGTTAAAACTTTGCACAAAATTTTTATTTGATAGGTTCTATAAGTGTGTAGAATTTCAGCATCATTAGTCAAGGCAACCCAGAGATCCAGAAAGGTCAGGCATGATTTTGTGTTATCCGTGTATACGTACATACGTACGTATGTGCCACCCTGTATCTTATCAACTATTTGATGGATTCAGCTGATTTTTGGCAGAGATAGAGGTTCTGGGGTCTAGTTGATGGCATTTTAATTTCAGTTTACCATATACCTTAGTTTTTCAGAAAATTCTAAAAAACCTTAAAAATGACCATTGTATTGAGGCATAGCCTTTACAAAAGTAGTGACATTCCATGATAAATGCCAGTATACTGAAATCATATGCCCTTAATAGGGTTAAGATGAAAATTCATATACACTAAATGTATAAAAGCAAGGAAATTCCCAAATTTTTACACTTTTATTGTCATTAAGGGTATGCGAGCACAACAGGGCTATGTATTTTACTGGTAGGAATTTTTCTTCAGCGCACCTCACACACTTCATCCACTCATGCATAGAGTTTTATGCTGTAGTGATGTGATAATGAAATGGTTTGATTGATATGTAGTCATACACTTTATTAGTTAACTTTATTATCGAAATAAAAATCATATCACATTGTGGAAGCTTAAAACATGTTGCTATAAAATTTGCCTCACCAACTATATTTGGCGGATGTCTCTCCCGCTGACTACCACTTGAAGGATCTTAGAATGTTATGAAATTGAAATATCTAATTTTTTGCTGCACAGAAACAAGTTTAAGTATTCCACATTCATAAGATTTTGAGATCCTTCAAGAAGTGGTAGTCAGTAGGAGAAATTTCCGGTGAATATGGTGGATGAGGCAGAATTTAGTAGCCACATCTGTTAAGCTTTCACAAAGTGATAGATGAGACGTGTGATTGAACTTTATTGTCCATCAGTATTTAACCTTTTCAGTCGACCACTGCCAGACGCATACACTTCAGTTTCTGGTATGTCTGGTTAACTTGCTGACAATAATTCTCTGCAGTCAACCGTTTTGTTGGTATTATGCTGTAATGAATTTACTTCCTGTGTATACCACAAAACTGTCATCGTAATCTTTGACGCTTTCGGAATTTCTGGAAATATTGAAGTGCTCCACCTGAATCCGACCACTGAGCTGATCGTTGCTGACTATTATTAGGGGTGGGACGTAATGGGTGAAAATTTCAGATTCATGCGAGTAGTATTTTTTTGTGTTTATTTATACATAAATAACACTAAACAATCAAACATTTTGAAAATTTTGCAAAATTCAGAAGGTGCAGGCCAAAAATAGCCGTTACGGCTCCACGGGACTCAAAATCCATCATTTTTCAGTGAAAAAGTGGTTTCATGCGACATTGCAGGTCCTAAAACATCCTTAAAAGCTATAAATGGATATAGATGGTTAAATCTGATATAGTACTTTAATTTAGGACCATTTTCAGGCTGTGAAAGAGTTTTCATGAATGTAAAATAGCCAAAAACTAGTGGCCTGCACTTTCTGAATTTTGCAAAATTTTCAAAATGTTTGATTGTTTAGTGTTATTTATGTATAAATGAACACAAAAAATACTATTCGCATGAATCTGTAATTTTCACCCATTACGTCCCACCCCTAATAAAAATGAAATATGACATTTTACTTTATTTACATATTGAAAATTATAGAAAGAAAAAAAAAGAGAAATTTTAACGAGTTAAGAGCTTGAACCAGAAGTTCACTGGGGTTTTGATTCATTCCCAGGAAACGCCAGGTGTGTCTCAAAGGGGGTTAAAGACTATACATGTACCTATATTAATTTCAATTAATTTCATTTTACTTATACCCCTTCCACCGTGGAGACCTAATGGCTATTTTTGGCCTGCACCTTCTGAATTTTGCCAAATGTTCAAAATGTTTGATTGTTTAGTGTATAAATGAACACAAAAAAATACTACTCGCATGAATCTGAAATTTTCACCCATTACGTCCCACCCCTACTATTATAAAGAATCCCATTTTCATTTCTTGTGGCAGTACAATAACAGAATAGGTCGTTTTAGTTCTGCAAAATAAGCTTTGATGGCTCCTCAAATAAATGATTCTCTTAGAATTTTGAAAATTCTTGTAGCACCAATTTGTTGATCTTCAGATGCTTGAGGCACGTCCACAAGTTCGGCCTAACTTTTAAAACAAGTTCTCAAATATTTTTCTGCTTGATCTGCTTCGACTAACACCTTTAATTCGTTGTTGTTGATTGTTGACTGCCAGCTTCTTCACTTTGAAGGTTGTCATCTTCATGACCTGATTTTCTAAAGCAAAGTTAGCATTATATGTTTGCTGACAGTCGCCTGGCTGAATGCTTTCTTGTCTCTGCTGGTTTAGGACTAAGTTTTAATGCTAACCAAAAAATTGCTCACATCTGCTTGTTACTACTTTTTATAATGTGAAGTTAATCTATTAACAGGGGAATTAATAAATGGTATTTAACACTAACATAGTCAAAGTGGAAAATTTGAAAACGACAAAAACATTTTTGGTAATCTTTATCTTATAGTTAACAGCCGAGAAATCTAAAATAAACAAAATATACAACAAATAACTTTTACCGAACGCGTTATAATTTAATTTTCTAACGAACGGTACTCTTTAACGTTCGGGAACAGTTTTACATGTTTTCTTTTTCTAAAAATATGTTGCAGTATTTCCCAAGCTGAAGAAAAAATGTTGGCAGCCATTGCATTCAAAGCTTTCTTTCAAACTCAGTAAAAAATTAAATATGACGGCCTACATTTTTCGTTCAGTTTAGAGATACGTCAATTAATTTGAAATGGAATTATCTGTGGTCTGTAAAATGCAAGTCTGAAATAGCATTATATTTCATCTCTCATAAAAGGTAAAGGTAAAGGTCACATAGCCTGGACGCGCACGAGTGTCGTTGCCGACATCGTACACTAGTTATGGCCGTAGCGGCGGTGATTTGTTAAGAATCACTGTGTCTAGGGCACAGCATATGGAAGGCGGAGCCCATCCCTCTCCTTCCGCTGCCTTGAACCTTCCCTGAGTTTTAATCAGGTACTCATTTACTGCTGGGTGGACAGAGGGAGTTTTCAGACCCGAAAATTTGCATGCGTGAGTGGGATCGAACCCGGGTCATCCAACCCAAAGACAAGTGCTATAACTACTCGTCCACTCGTCATGCTTAAGTCTAAAATAGCATTTTCATTGTCTGTCACACTTAATCACTGTTGGACATTGCTTAATTAAACTTGGTGGACTAGTCAGGCATAGACTGAAGTTTATTTGTACCAAATATGGTTGATTGTGGAAAGGATTGTGAATTAAAAATTCCATGTGACATTTTATTGGGGGTGGGGGGTAACTCTGTAAAATCCTATTTCGGACCAACTGAAGAATGAACAGAAGAAGCCTCTCATAGAAATGGATGGACACATCTAAAAATGTTTTTTTCAAATTAAGCGTGACGAAGAAAATACTATTTTAAGCTTAATAGTCATAGACTAACAAGAATGGTGTTTCAGAATTATGTGTGACAGACCAAAGAAAATTCTATTTTAGACTGAAGTATGATAGCCCAAAGAAAATTTTGTTTCAAATTAAACATGACAAACAAAAGAAAATGCTATTTCAGACTTAAGCATTATCGATTTATTGACAATCGCAAAATAAATTTTAGGAGGCGCTCACAGAAATCTTTTATAAACTAACTAAATAAAAAGGGTTTATTTCTGCATGACTCATAGATGTTGTGGCACATCATATATTGCTTTATAAAATGAATGTTTTTCACATATTTATTTGCACACTTTTTTTTTTTTTGTCTTCATATTTTGTTCAAGGTGAAATTTTTTTATTTTTTTTTATTCTTAAATGTTATTTTGTGAGTCTTATTTGTCACTACTTTACATTTTCCCTCCTGCAGTTTTCTTGCCGTTTTAGAGATGAGGTAAGTGTATTGTGTTTATTGTCAAAGGTTGTGGGATATTTGCCTTCCTCCGTTTTTATCTTTCAGGTTATAAATGGACAGTGTGAATTGTCTCCCCTTTCAACCCCCATTCCTATATTGTCAATAATCTTCACCCATAAACTTTCTGCTGTGCTCCCATTTACCTGCCTCCCTACTCGAGTTGAATGTGACACAAGGTCAAGTTTAATTGAAGTGTTATTGAAACTTACAAGGGCACACAAGGCCTTGTGGCATACAGTCATGATCACTGATCTGATAGATGAGCTCTCAATAAGAAATCAATAGTTGGAGGAGCGTGTGTTGAAAGCTCTGCTTCCTTCCCTCAATATTATTCATTATTCATGGAAAATGAGAATAGTATAAATAACAATGTTAATAATCGTTGCTATGAATTAAATAAGCATAACAGAAGCCTCTGCTGTTTTTTGCCTTTGTCTCCCTCTCTGTCTGTCTCTCCCTCTCTGTCTGTCTCTCTCTCTCTCACTGTCTGTCTCTCTCTCACTGTCTGTCTCTCTCTCACTGTCTGTCTCTCTCTCACTGTCTGTCTCTCTCTCACTGTCTGTCTCTCTCTCACTGTCTCTCTCTCTCTCACTGTCTCTCTCTCTCTCACTGTCTCTCTCTCTGTCTCACTGTCTCTCTCTCTGTCTCACTGTCTCTCTCTCTGTCTCACTGTCTCTCTCTCTGTCTCACTGTCTCTCTCTCTGTCTCACTGTCTCTCTCTCTGTCTCACTGTCTCTCTCTCTCTCTCTCTGTCTCACTGTCTGTCTCTCTCTCTGTCTCACTGTCTGTCTCTCTCTCTCTCTGAATGTCTGTCTCTCTCTCCGACCCTCTTAATGTCTCTCTCTCTCTCTCTGAATGTCTGTCTCTCTCTCCGACCCTCTGAATGTCTCTCTCTCTCTCTCTGAATGTCTGTCTGCCTTTCTCTCTCTCTCTCTCTGAATGTCTGTCTGTCTCTCTCTCTCTCTGAATGTTTGTCTGTCTTTCTCTCTCTCTGAATGTCTGTCTTTCTCTCTCTCTGAATGTCTGTCTGTCTTTCTCTCTCTCTGAATGTCTGTCTGTCTTTCTCTCTCTCTGAATGTCTGTCTGTCTTTCTCTCTCTCTCTGAATGTCTGTCTGTCTCTTTCTCTCTGAATGTCTGTCTGTCTCTTTCTCTCTGAATGTCTGTCTGTCTCTTTCTCTCTGAATGTCTGTCTGTCTCTTTCTCTCTGAATGTCTGTCTGTCTCTTTCTCTCTGAATGTCTGTCTGTCTCTTTCTCTCTGAATGTCTGTCTGTCTCTTTCTCTCTGAATGTCTGTCTCTTTCTCTCTGAATGTCTGTCTGTCTGTCTCTCTCTGAATGTCTGTCTGTCTGTCTCTCTCTGAATGTCTGTCTGTCTGTCTCTCTCTGAATGTCTGTCTTTCTCTCTCTCTCTCTCTGAATGTCTGTCTTTCTCTCTCTCTGAATGTCTGTCTGTCTTTCTCTCTCTCTGAATGTCTGTCTGTCTGTCTATCTCTTTCTGAATGTCTGTCTGTCTGTCTCTTTCTGAATGTCTGTCTGTCTCTCTCTGAATGTCTGTCTGTCTGTCTCTCTCTGAATGTCTGTCTGTCTGTCTGTCTCTCTCTGAATGTCTGTCTGTCTGTCTGTCTCTCTCTGAATGTCTGTCTGTCTGTCTCTCTCTGAATGTCTGTCTGTCTGTCTCTCTCTGAATGTCTGTCTGTCTGTCTCTCTCTGAATGTCTGTCTGTCTGTCTCTCTCTGAATGTCTGTCTGTCTGTCTCTCTCTGAATGTCTGTCTGTCTGTCTCTCTCTGAATGTCTGTCTGTCTCTCTCTGAATGTCTGTTTGTCTCTCTCTGAATGTCTGTCTGTCTCTCTCTGAATGTCTGTCTGTCTGTCTCTCTGAATGTCTGTCTGTCTCTCTCTGAATGTATCTCTCTCTCTCTCTCTCTCTCTGAATGTATCTCTCTCTCTCTGAATGTATCTCTCTCTCTCTCTCTGAATGTATCTCTCTCTCTCTCTCTCTGAATGTATCTCTCTCTCTGAATGTATATCTCTCTCTCTCTCTCTGAATGTTTATATCTCTCTCTCTGAATGTATATCTCTCTCTCTCTCTCTCTCTGAATGTATCTCTCTCTCTCTCTCTCTCTCTCTCTCTCTCTCTCTGAATGTATCTCTCTCTCTCTCTCTCTCTCTCTCTCTCTCTGAATGTATCTCTCTCTCTCTCTCTCTGAATGTATCTCTCTCTCTCTCTCTCTGAATGTATCTCTCTCTCTCTGAATGTATCTCTCTCTCTCTCTCTCTTTGAATGTCTGTTTTTGTTGCGGCCTCTCTTTCTCTCTCTCTGTCGCTACATCTGTCTCTCTCTCTCTCTGTCTCTCTGCCTCTCTCCCTTTGTGTCTCTCTGCCTCTCCCTTTGTGTCTCTCTGCCTCTCCCTTTGTGTCTCTCTGCCTCTCCCTTTGTGTCTCTCTGCCTCTCCCTTTGTGTCTCTCTGCCTCTCCCTTTGTGTCTCTCTGCCTCTCCCTTTGTGTCTCTCCGTCTCCCCATTTGTGTCTCTCTGCCTCTCCCTCTTTCTCTCTGCCTCTCCCTTTGTGTCTCTCTGCCTCTGCCTCTTCCTCTGTCTCTCTGCCTCTTCCTCTGTCTCTCTGCCTCTTCCTCTGTCTCTCTGCCTCTTCCTCTGTCTCTCTGCCTCTTCCCCTGTCTCTCTGCCTCTTCCTCTGCCTCTCTCTCTGTCTCTCTCTCTGTCTCTCTGTCTCTCTCTCTGTCTCTCTGCAACTCTCTCTGTCTCTCTGCAACTCTCTCTGTCTCTCTGCCTCTCTCTCTGTCTCTCTGCCTCTCTCTCTGTCTCTGTTTCTTTCTCTCTCGCTGCCTCTTTGTCTGTATCTGTCTCTCTTTCTCTGTCTTTCTGTCTCTCTGTCGCTGCCTCTGTCTCTGTCTGTCTCTCTTATATCTGAACTCGGCAGCCAGCAAAATCCTCTTGAGGCTGACCCCAGGGATATATCTAAATTGGTCTCGGTCTGCCACCAGATTCGTACCAATCAACCCTTTCAACACATGAACTATAAATGACAGAGGTTTGTTTATTCAACATTGGTAAGATTTTTCTAAATAATAAAAATAAAATAATCTAAACATTGTCAGACAACACATTCGTTTTCCCTTAGAGATGCCAAAACTAACTCAAGAATGAACGTATTGATTATCAATAGTTGACAAATAAGAGAATGGGAGTTTGTTAAATTTTTTTAATACACATTTTCCTCAGGACGGCTGAATTGAAAGCAAAACCGGCTCAGTTCATTCACTTTGCTTGTTTGCTAATCAAATATTGATTGTTTGTACGTTGTGTCAAATTACTTCCATTTTCCTTTTCTTATTTAAAAACTTTTTTAAAAGTCTTATGTACTTTTCATTTTTTGGGTTTTGCTTTGGTTATTTTGTTTATATTTTGAATTCTGTCTAATGCCATTCCCCCCCCCCCCTCCATATTTTTTTTTGTTGTTTTGTATACTTTTCGATGCAATGAGTCTTTAGTTGTTTGTCATGGTTTAGTTTCATGGTTGAACCGAATGTGATATTGTTTGTGTTATTGAGATCTGTTGATGCAGTAGTTCAGTTGTGAATTAGATAGGGTTAGTTATACCAAATACAGATAAACAACAACAATATTACCAAATGTTCAGAAGACAATATCACCAGTCAAGTGAAGCCAAAGCCAGTGAATTCTGATTTCATTTTAAAAAATGAGAAGAAATAAGAATCCGATAGAATGAGTGGTAAATTCAAATATGCTGGTATATACAGGCATGACAGGAGTAAATAGACATCCATATGAACATAGATGTTTTAAAAATATTATTTAACTTATTAGTTTTGTCGGCTCGCTATCGTTTCGCAAGGTTTGCTACTTCAAATATTCTAAACCAAAAATGTTAAATAAGTTTGTTAATACAGGACAAATTTCGCATTTATTCATATAAATACAGGGTGTTTCAAAAGTCTTGGGAACATTACAAATGCGTTATACAACGTTATGTTCCCAAGACTTTTGAAACACCCTGTAGATTAACATTTTGGTAATTTTTTTTTACAAATTTTTTTTATCTTTTAAATAAGACCGTAAAATTTATTCATTTAGATTACCTCCCTTGAAAATTATATATTAAGAAAGGTTTTGATAATTTCTCTTTTTTATTTATTTAATTAATTATTGCTAATATAGATAAAACTATTGCGTATATATAGGACAGTAAAATTACAAATGAATAACACTAAGCATTAATTTATTAAACTGTTTAAAATATTTTTAAGGAAGTTAGGCATACAAATAGATATGTTTGGGTCTTTGGTCTCTACTATATATATAGTACCTCAAAAGACTATATTGTATTATTAATTTAAATAACAGTGGTTTATTTTGATGATAATTATAGGTGTGATAAATGAAAAAACACTTTTGCCTTTATTCATTTAGATATTATTTAACTTGCTGGCTTTGTTGGCTCAGTATTGAAATACTTGAAACATTAATTTAAAGTAATAAACATTTAATTCATAATTTTGTAAACACGAAACAAAACCTTTCTCATTTATTGATATAGATAAATAGTAACATTTTGGTAATTTCGCTACAAATTTTAAAAAATCTTTTAAATGTGACCATAAAGAAAAAGGAAATCAATCAATTTATCTTTTCACTTACAATTTACAAATAGATCGCAACTTGTTGACAACCAAGTCGGCCCCTCTAAAGAAAGAAACATTTGAACACAAATGCTAAATATTTGTCGAGGAAATAAAGCAATATTGTGAAATGGAAATATTTCTTATATTAAATCAAAACGATCATTTAAATCAAGAAACAATTTGCAAGACGATCTTCGAAACATGGCAAGAAATCCCTGAAGATAATGTTTGTGAACTGATCACCCTAAAAATAATGGTCAGCTAAATATCCTTTAAATAAATAAAACAGATCTTTTTTTCTTTTTTTTTTTGTTAAAAATTGTAAAAATTCGATATACTAAAATTAAAAGAATACAAAAAGCTGTTTTAAAACTGTCTAGGTCAATGGAACAGCAATTCTATTTATGATCGTTTATTCGATTTTGGAACAATTCATTTTGAAATGTGTAACATCTTAATTTTTGGCAATCAGCAACCTCAGATATTTTCTCAATTACTTTGGTGATCTGACGATCTCATTTTTTAAAATGGGTGTGAAAGGTGATAACATACGTACAAACAAAGCTACAAACATATAAGATAATTGCTTTTCACTGTTTAAGTTTACCGCTAGTTCACCCATATGCACTTTGCTTAATAATTGCCTGGGCAACTAATTACATTTGGTCTAGTTGCTTTTTTATATTAGCGTAACTAGAAGCAAAACTGCAATTTATTTGATACAGGAGCTGAGTTTGGATTTGAACACTGCATGCCAAGTTCGTGAACCGCGGTCTTACAGCCGAACCATTTTCACATATATTAATCATGTGTGCACACACAAGCAATACTGACATCCCTCTGACTAGTTTTTAATAAAACATAACATACAAATTTGTTATACATAAATAAGTGTTTGGAGGAGGTGTGTGGGCGAAATGTGATATAGAAAATACAAAAATAAACGGTAAGAAAAGCATGTGTTCACAAAATAATATTTTATATATATATATCAAAACAAGTGGCTTACAAAGGTTGAAAAAAGAATACTTGTTCTGAGGATAAATGTCTTTGCAAAACAAAAGGAATTCAAGGAACATCTGAAAAGCAATAAAGGCTTTGGTGAATACAAAAGATGACCGGATGAGTTTTGAGTAGTGCTACTAAGGATAAAAAAAACATGTGTTCGAATGTTCAGTAAGGGTGTGAATTCTATACAAACGAATTCAAATACAAAGACGGAAGGAGGCAATTAGCCGAGTTAGTGATAAAAGTTTAGTCGACAATAAAGTGCTATGAAATATTCACAGGACAGAACAGCCCTGATCAATATAAAATGATGTAACAATTTTACAACTAGGAGAATTACTATGAAATGAAGATTTTATTGTCGTTTTTATTAGCGTCCTCCATTAAATATTCCCGTTTTGTTGCCGTCTGGTCAATGCAGGAGCAGATAACTCTGGACAATGCTTCAAAATGTTTCCTTGCAAGGAAGATAACTTTTGGGTACAAATAGTTATTTCTCTTTAAATAGCAAAATATTTAAAAGTATTATAGGTGGCATGTATCTACCTAACACACAGACAGCTGTTTCCTTGTGTACAGCTCCTCAATGTGGCCTAATGCAGCCAGCATATCCATGCTGAGATTCGAAACCCAATTGTGATCATTGTAGTCAGGATCTTACTTCTGTGCCAACAAACCGGCTGCTGATAGTAGAAATTATATTTTATATATTTTTCTTACATCCTACGTTATTTGTAACCTAAAAGAACTGAAGTCGTTTTATAGAAGAATATGCATTACAAAAATTTTCGTTTCACCTATCATATATATATATATATATATATATATATATATATATATATATCATAAATTAGTTGAAAGAAACCAAAAAGTGATCGATCATAGGTTCTACAAGAACTAATATAAAGTATTTTTTTTTAAACTATACATTATGTGTCTGTTAGGTGTACCAGGGTTTCATCGTTCTGAACAAACGGTCTCTAGGGTAGAAAGCTTCTTGTTATTGTCCGGTCGAATCATCAGCAGTTAAAAAAAAAAACTGAGAAAAAAACAATTCACAGGGTTAGGGCGAATTGTGTTGGCTTTCAGTGTTCCTCTGTAAAAGATAATCTGCTTTTGCAAGATGCTGTCTGAATTGTTTAAGGACTTTTTAATTTAATTTTATCTAAGGCGTTTTTTATTTTTCATGTAGTTGATTTAGGTGTATTTGTTTAAAGTATTTTAAAATATACTTATGTTCTTTTTTTCATATTGGATATTCCACATTCGTGTATGGCTATATGTTGTGTATTTAAGTGTGTGTATATATATATATACAGGGTGTCTCAAAAAAATGTACTCACTCTTAGAATGACGAGAAAACCTTTATTTATGAACATAGAGAGAAATGCTTTGTTTGAACATTAATGGTCATCAGTTTGAACATTTGCGAACATGATTCTTCAATTACATCTGTCTCATGTATTCGATGCTATTTCATTTCACTCTATGTTCATAAATAAAAGTTTTCTCGTCATTCTAAGAGTGAGTACATTTTTTTGAGACACCCTGTATATATATATATATATATATATATATATATCATTGTGTCTGTATAAAATGTATTAAGCATGGATTTAACTGAAATTCTTAACATCCTTCTTACAATTTAAAATTAATTATAAAAATCCCCCAAACAATTTCTATTATTTATTCCAAATCTGATGTGCAGACTTTTTTTTATTTGTATCTCTTTCCAACAAAATCTAATTCTTACCAAACAAAAACCCTAACCATAAAATGTATTATGACTCCTTTTTATTTCTTTTAACTTATTTTCCCTTTTTTTCTGAGGTTCTCCCTCCCCTTTTTTTTTTAACAAAATCAACTTATTGTGCATTATAATGCTTTAATCTAATGATACTTCATAAATATTTTCTTTTCTTTAACATTCACGACCAATCATCCAGTGTTTTGTATAGGGAGAACATATCTTGGAAGATTTGATATATAATTGTCTATAACACACATTGAGGATTTATGTTCAGCAAATTATGCACAGAAAAGTTTTTTTTCTTCATACAAATCAAAATAATCAGGAAAACAAATGTTTAAAATTGAACAAAGTAATTTATGCATTGAATTTTTTATGCATTAAAAATTTTTTTTAAATAAAAATGTTTTTAAAAAATTTTAAATGCAGTTTGTCTCCCAGAAATTGACGTGATTTTAAAAGCAATTATCTTGAAAACTACTAAGTCTTATTCAATGAAATTTAAGTGTTGAACATCATAAGTTTATTCGAGGAGTTGATTCTCCTCCCCTAAAACCAAATAACAACTTTTTTTGTGAATTGAAAGAAAAAAAATATGAAAAAAATGTATCTTTCAGTTTTATTGAATAAATAATTCAAGACAAATTTAATACCTTCCCTATAAAAATGTTTTACATTAATTTAAAAAAATTGAATAATTTAGCTTTGTTTAATTATGTTTAAATAAACTTGTAAATTTAATTTATTCAATAGATTCTTAATTCAAATAATTTAGCAATGTACAGGGTGCACTAAAATATTTAACTTTATTTTGGAAGCAATTAGTGTAGCTCAGTGAAATTGACCAGTTTAGCCGTTTATAAGTTTATTCTGAGACTGGTTTGGTACTGCCTGTGACACTGCATATGTCTCAAGTCGGTCGTTGAGCTCTTACCAAACATGCTGTAGAATATCTCTGGTAACATTATCCAGTGCGGAACTCTGCCTTTGAAGCCTGAACGAGCTGCAGATGATAAGGTTTCATTTCCAATGGTTCCTCAAGATAATGCCACACCATCATTTGAGAAATCTGGGGTTCCAAACTTGTTCTCCTTACAGACTTCTTGAGACTTTGCAAGAAAGAGTTTTTCACAAACTTGCTTAATCTTCTCTTATGTTGATGATATACCAGATCCTTTAACCCTGCATAAGTAACCTTCCTTTTTAAATTTTTGGTGCCATGGTCGAATTCAGTGTATGTTTTCCAAGTTTGCATTGAAATCATGCTGCACAGTCTTGGGTGATTGTGTGAGAGTATATTCCAAGCTTCAAAATGGCTGGCTTCTCTTTGAGAACGAACAGCATCGCTCAACCTGAAACAACAAAAAACAATGTCGATCTGCCCCCCAACAACTACAGTCATTATTGGTCATTAAACACAAACACTATTTAGAATTCCAATATGGGCAGTAAATGTTTTCAGAAATTATCGATCAGTTTTTGATTTCATAATTTCCTACATTAATTCCGGCATACCTGACTCAAACAAGTCATACATACAGGAAGTCTGAGTAACTTTTATTCGCACTCAAAAATATACTACGTCTACTACCAAAATCATCTTACACCGGGACTTCTTCATAGGATAAAATTTTCAGCTACCACCGTCATTGTTTCATTCTTTAATTTTGTGCTGTTGTCTTTTACCCATTATACCTCCCCTAACTAAATACTGATCGCTCCCGAGAGCTTATTCTTCCTACTTTTACAGTATTTTTGATTGGCTGGCTACAATCCTATTCTGAAATAATCTAATATGATTGCCGAACACTAAACAAAAAACGATATAAATTAAAACATGGCGTCTCCTATTCCCCCGTTCAGTAAAACACCTTAATTTACAAAAATAATTTTTTTTTCCTACAATAATTATCTTACAAAAATATATTACTTTTAACAAATACTTTTTCATATATAAACCGTGTTCAATCTTTCATATACAGAACGAATGCTCCCTCAATTTTTCTTTCGTCCCTCCAGTCGTGATGACTGTATTACAGGGAATAAACGAATATCGCATTGTATGTCACAATTTCGTTCGTAGACAACTATTAGATATTTTTTTATTAACGAAAATACATCAAACTTTTGAGTTGAAGAAAAGACGAATTTATTTTGATTTTCTTCCAGTTTAAACCATACTTTTACTTAAATATACATTACTGATTTTATTTGCAAACAAACAAGCCAATAAACATCTTGCATTAATTATTTGTTATTTATTGCACGCCAACTTGAACATCTGTTTTCCTAAATGCATTTTTTAATTCGAGCAAGAGTTTTTGTTTTCGTTATGCAAACACTGCCCCCCGCCCCATCCGGACTTCTTTTTCATGTTTTACTTTATTTGAATTACACTGATTATTTATCTAATATAGCCAGTACTACTTTTCTTTTCACTATCACAATTTAAGATTTAAACGACTTTTATTCAAAAATTTAAAAAAAAAAAAATCAACACAATGCCCACCAGCAATTAAAACAATGATTTATCATTCGATTCACACAGCATTATCAAGTAAATTTTAACTTTATTTCATGACAATAGAAACAATATAAGTCTGGTCATCAACATGTGAAGTGTAACTATTGTAGAATTGATTGCCGAGAACAGAACAGATGACGTCATCACGCAAATAGGTCACAATCAGCAGGAAAAAATATCTGCTACAAAGGAATTAAACAAACAAAAACAAAGAAGAAATTTCAGATTTTAGACTGTAGGATCACTTAAACAAATTCTCCTCTTGTTTCAATACGGCATACTTTTATGAACGCTGCCTCAGCCTACAAGAAACAATTTGTTTGTTTCTACCATCTTTCACTACAAACTTTTTACAATTGCGTTTTATACAAACAATGATACATTTATCATAACACAAACAAAACATTGCCTCAGTCTGCAAGGATTCGTTTACAGGAGTTTTCCATCATGTACCGAGAACAGAACATATGACGTATAGGAGCAGAACACTAAAGGACATTACATATGTCTTCCTAAACGCAAATAGATACCAGGTGTTTACTACAAAACTAATGCTTATTTTTCTAAACTTCAATCATTCTTTTCTATTTTCCCTGGCCACAGCCGGGACACAGGTCCTGCTATGAACAGTTTTTCATGGTAAACAACTGATGATCCCTTAAAATAGTGTTAGAAACTAACTAATATAATAACTGTAAAAAATAAATTGACTTACATGAGTGATTTTCCACTGGAAGACTTGAGACTATAAGTTTTTTTTTTATATATATATTTTTTTTTTATATAGTTTTAATGGTTGAGAAACTTCCGAGACTATATATATATATTTATTTATTCTATTTTATATCATATCCAATGTTTTGAAAGACAGATTCCCATATTTCACAGAATATGGGAATCTGTCTTTAAAAACATTGGATATGATATAAAATCGAATAAAAAAAATTATATAACATAACTCTAGCCTTACACTATTGAGCTATAACAATTCTTTTACGTTATAAAATTTATATTTGAACAACACATTTCAAACAGAAATACATATATATATATATATATATATATATAATTGAAAAAAATTTTCTTTTGTTTTTTATACTTATTTCGTTTTTGTACTTTTCAATTTTGTACGAAACCATTGCGGATTTGCATAGACCTTAAGGCCAGCTCAATGTCCTGGCGTTGCCTGGGCGAAATATAAAAGAATGATTTAACTTTAAAAACATAACTATTAGAAAATCATTTATGAATAAAAAAAAAATAAAAGGAATCCACTGTCAGTAATTTATGTGATTCAAATACGATTTTAATTGCTGTAAGGAAATTTAGGGTAAATCTTTACTATCACACCCGACATAGTTTACCCCCTCAAAAACTTAAAATTCTACTTTTCTTTGCGATTACATGTTAACAACCTGAAAAAAATATCAGCAAAAAAGGAAATAACAACAAAAATTAAATATTTTAGATTTTCTTACATAAATTTAGCAAGTAATGAGCACTCACTTCCTGCCTAATTAGCAATAAATCGACATGTATAACCGAATGGTTTCTCAATTTTTGGACAGGGAAATTGGGATGGGGGCATTTAAAAAAAAAATTTTTTTGCTACTCATGCAAATTATATTTTTCTGTTTTAAATAGAAATATGGGGGAGGGGATATTTTTACTTTTTAAAAAATTTCGATTTTTTAGACTTTTTGTGGTGGGGGGGGGGGGGTTCAAATTCTGAATTTAGCGACCACTTCACAAAAAAAATCTACCATGATGGAAAATACTCGTGTTTGGCTAAGTAAAAGTGATGATAATGAATTTCGCCGAACAATCTACACAATACGAATTAAAAAATTTTTTTACCCTAAACTAACGCTAACCTAACCCTAAACTAAATTTTAGTTTTAGTTTGCAAAATCGGTTTAGTTCGATTCGTATTGTGTTGAAGCATTGGAACTATATTTGGTTTTCTCTAGAAAGTCGAAACTGCTTACGTCACAACTGCAAATTTAAAAAAAACTAATGTAGATCATAATAACGAATTTATGTAAAAAATGGCACAAGAGGATAAATAAGAAAAAATGGCACAAGTGAAAAATATAGATGAAAATCTTAATGAAAATCTTGGATACAATGCATAGAGGAAACACATTAAGAAGTTTATCAAATTAAAAAGAAAATTATATCTACATTTAAAAGTAGATGAGGATATTCTCCCCACTCCCATTGTCAAAAAAAATGAAATTCTACTTTTTTAGGCGATTATGCGATTTTAGAATTGGAATTGGAAAAATATTGGAATTGTCCCATCACTAATTATAACATAACAAAAACAAAAATAATTATAACATAACAAAAACCGATAATTTCTGAATGTATGGTCACTTATTATTTAGGGAAATGTGTTTCAGCATTATTCCCAAAAAACTTATTTATCAATCATGTTATAGTAAAAAAATAAAAACAAACCCAAAATAAGTTGACTCATATAGGCTGACTCCAAATAAATACCACCAATGAAATCGTTAATAAAATTCAATGCTTTCTGCAATCCAATCATATTTGGTACAAATAAACTTCAGTCTATGTCTGACTTGTCCACCGAGTTTGCCATGAATGTCAAACAGTTTTTGTTTTATCACCATTCAATTATACGCTCCAAAAATGCACCTTTGTGTTGCAAGCACACCTGACTACAACATGCAAAATTGGTAATAACTCTGACACTTTTTTTTATTTTTATTTTTTATTTTTTTTTACGCTGAATGAAGGACTCTGTTGCATTCAAGTTGAAAATTGTTTCATGGGCTTTGAATTTGTGGATCAATCTGTACACAATTTTTTTTTTTTTTTTTTTTTCACCATTGATTTTGTCTTTTCTTGAACTGTGCAAGACATTTTTTAAACTACTCTACTTTAATCTTCCTTGCAATTCTTCTTCATAAACCTAAAATATTAACGTAATTGCTCAATTATTAAAGATTTTATGGACGTTTTAATGAGTGGAAGTTTTGGGGGGATCTCCCTGTACATGCGAAATGGTGGACAAAAACTGGTCAGATTCTAAAAATCCAATATGAAGTCCTGGAATTTCAGAGATGTCATGGAAAATAATGATACCATAATATTTTGCAAAGGGAGGTAACCCAACTCCACGCTTACACCTTCCACTTTAATTAAAAAAAACAAAAGAACCGTACAGTAGAAAATTATACAAAAATCAAGATGAGAACAGCAGTTTGAATCATAAATTAGTTTACAGCTATTTATTATTTTCTTTTTCATGTACATTTTGACTTTCAGCCTAAGATTTAAAGATAATAATATTTGGGCTGTGATGTTCATTCATAAATCCATAAAAAAAATGCATAGTTCACAATCATCATATTTAGACAGTAGGCCCAGGAAAAGGAGCAAGCTACCCATGTGTATTAAATTAAGGGGTCCGTTCAAAATTCTGTACAGATTTTCAAGTTTGACAAGATGCGCCTGAAGGTCAGAGGTTACCTCGGCTGAAACGTTGAGAATATCCAGTCGCCTGAAAAATCTAAATAAAACAAATTGGAAATCTTTGTCAGACCCTGGAACTGAACCCTTTATTTGGCTAGATTGTTCTTGTTCCATCAGCCATGACCGGGTAGAAAGGTTAATTAATTTTTTAATGTTATTCTTAGTTATTATCGCCGATAGTAAAGATTGAACCTTCAACTTCCAGATGACTGTCACCTTCGAATAATCCAAATGATAAAAATTATCTTTTTTTTCTTTCATTGATTTTTTTTTTTTAAATTGATTTTTTTTTTGAAGGCTTAATTTTCTTTTTTCCTTTTGTTCTTTTCCATAGCGTCGTAACTTGCTTACAGCCTTTCCAGAATTTCTACCGTCAAATGACAAATTCAACATACAACGCTGTAGTCGACGTCTATGCTCCGATGTTTGCATGCGACTTCCTAGCGTTCCTCATTGTTGTCTTTGGCTACTGGGCTTTCGGGCCTGTCGTAAGTAACCCTTCCTTTATTTTTTTCATTATTATTGAGCCAACCATCACTGACTCCTTTCTTAAATAGTGTTTTTTTTTTTTAGTTAAAAAACTCACAACGGACATTATTTCCACCTGTTAGTCTGTTAGCAATCTTCTACTATATAATAAAGACCAATGTGTATTTATTTGT
>OY744543.1:34387344-34407344 GCA_963556195.1 Sepiola atlantica
ATGCTTATCAACCCTGACATGTTAGACCGCTCTTAAAAATAAAATAGCTAAAGAAATGTATAAACCTTGTTATGTACTTACGTGGTAGATGAAAAAAAGACTGTACACCAAAAATTATGCAAATTCATCCAGTATTTATTTAATTATAAATAAAAAACGATTTTATCACTCGGTAGATATTTCCACCATTTTGTATCTTAGATTTTCCAGGACGATAACTCATTTTCACGATTTCGGGGTTTGGGGTCTCCATTGTTTACAAAAATGTCAAAATGTACGTAAAATCATTTTTTTTCTTTTTCTCATAATTTAATAACTACTGGATGAATTTGCGTAATTTTTTCTGCACAATCTTATTTTCAGCTAACACGTAAGTACATAATAAAGTTTATACATTTAAATATTTCAATGTCAGGGTTGATATGCATAAGCACCGACATATTTGCATTAAGTAAAGTTATGTTTTAGAATATTTGAGATAAGAATTGATAATTTGGATTCTTTGGACTACTATTCTCTTCTTGGTTGTTATTTTCATAGCGTTTTTGGCTGATGTAACCTCCGACTATCTTTAGGCGCATTTTGCTGAACATAGAAATTTGTCCAACTCAAGCAACCATATGGAATTTTGAATTGTATGATTTATTTAATCCACGAGGGTAGATTGTTCTCATTGTGTTAACCATGGCCAGATAGAGGTGTTAATTGTTATGTTATTCTTCGTATTGCCTGTAGTAAGGATTGAACCTTCAACCTCCAGAAGACTCTCCCTTAGAGCTAATTGCTAATTCCATGAAAAATGCCATTATACTGAAATCATATGCCCTTAATAGGGTTAAGATGAAAATTCATATACACTAAATGTACAAAAGCAAGGAAATTCACAAATTTTTACACTTTTATTGTCATTAAGGGTATGACTACATATCAACCAAACCATTTCATTATCACATCACTACAGTATAAATATCTATGCATGAGTGGATGAAGTGTGTGAGGTGCACTGAAGAAAAATTGCTACCAGTAAAATACATAGCCCTGTTGTGCTCACATAAGATATAGAATAAAGTGTATGAATACTGGTCATTTTTAAGGTTTTTTGGAATTTTCTGGAAAACTAAGGTATATGGTAAACTGAAATTAAAATGCCATCAACTAGACCCTAGAACCTATCTCTGCCAAAAATCAGCTGAATCCATCTAATAGTTGATGAGATACAGGGTGGCACATACATACGTACGTACGTACAAATAACATGATTTCATGATTGAACTTTCTGGATATCTGGGTTGCCATGACTAATGATGCTGAAATTCTACACACTTATAGAACCTATCAAAAGAAAATTTTGTGCAAAGTTTTAACTAATTTGGTTCATTGGTTTTTGAGTTATGATTGATCAAAGAAATGAGATTTCCAGCATAGGCCATTCGTGCGGTCTATTAAGGGATAGAGCGCTCTCGTGCCTCCCTTGATTAATGCTGTTAACTGTCGCACTATGAGTCAGTTCTAAGTGACAGTCTTCTGGAGGTTGAAGGTTAAATACTTACTACATACAATACTAAGGATAATAACATAATAATTAACACTTCTGCTCAGTTATGGCTGATGGAACGAGAACAATCAACCCTCATGGATTAAATAAAGGGTTCAGTTCAAAATTATGTATAGATTCCTAATTTGACAAAATACCCTTAAAGAAGGTTGGAAGTTATATCGATCGAAACGTTGTGAGAATAATATACAAGATGGAAATAGTAGTATGAATAATACAAATTATCAATCCTCATTTTAAAAATGCCAAAACATGACGATGGATGTTTTATTATTTTTGGTCAAATAAAAAAAAAAAACAGCTAAATTATTGATGAAATTAGTCGTTCCTATGTGTTGAATGCCTTACATGATTTTATTTGTAATAGTTGTTAAAAGATAAAAATATTTATTGTATTTTTTTTTTTTTTTTTTTTTCCCAGGCAATTTGTTCTAAATGTACCTGCCATGTTGTGGTATTTTGTGAAGTGTATCTATTTTGCCTTGTCTGCCTACCAGATTCGTTCTGGCTATCCAACTCGTATTTTAGGCAACTTTTTAACCAAAAACTACACCTACCTTAACCTGTTCCTCTTTAAAGGGTAAGTATACTATTTTGATATATTAGAAGTTTTGTTACCTTGGTGATACCATTGGAGCACAGTGTGGAGCAGGTGCTAGTGTGATTGCATAAGTTAGGAGTGGATGGAGTAAGTTCAGGGAACTTCTGTTATTACGAACCAGCAGTGTTACTATTGTTGACCAAGGGAAGAGTATATCTGACATGTGTATGCAGTGTGATGATTTATGGAAGTGAAACCTGGCCAGAAAGAATTGAGGACATGCGTTGCATGAAGAACAGTGATATGAGAATGATACGATGAATGTGTAATGTGAGTCTTAAAGACAGGCTTAGATTTGATGAACTCGGGAAGATTAAATCTGGACAGTCGAGGGAGATGTGTGCAAAAGAGTAGACTTTGATGGTTTGGCCATGCTGAAAGAATAGATGACAGTTCTTGGGTTAGTAGATGTAGAACAATTGAGGTAGCAGGTTCAATTCAAAGGAAGGTCAAGGAAAACTTAGGGGAAGTGATAAAAATGGACGAGAGAAAGAAGGATAAATAGTTGAGGCTTCTTACTCCTATGACAAAGTAGGAGACATTTTATAATGCTTATGTTTACATATGCAATACCAGCTGCCTAGAGTACTCTATTATTTTAACAAGAGCTATGCATTATCGTTAAACGGCAACTAATAATCTCCCTTACCAGAGAATGGAGATCAAATGTAGTCATCCGCAGACACACACCCACATACACATATATATATTTAGTCTTTTAGCATTTAATCACAGATTTCTTCTTTAGATTTCCAAATACACACATCCTAATACAACCGCCACACTTTACCTGTGATAGGTCCAATGTAATATATTACATTTTTTGTACAAAATGTCCAAATATTGGTTACATAGGTAACTTTTTTACCATTCAAAAGAAGAAAAATAAAATAAACTGCTGACGATTTAAAAAAAAATTTTTCATTGTACTAAAATGATGAAAATGAGAAACTAAAAACGTGTGTACTTTATTCACGTCTTAAAACAACGTTCCTATGTAGTGACCAATTTTTATGCGCTGACGCCCGTGTGTTTAAATAAATCTAGCAAAAATCAAGTAAGGGTGAGATTTTCACGAAATTTTCAATACTTATTCAATAATGGACTAATTTACATATAAAATGCTTTTTGGCGTAAAATATATTATCGAAATAATTTTTTCTATGTACCCCCCCCCCCCATTTCATTTTATGAAATCTGATCAAAATATAGTCTGATCGATTGAAATTTTAATGTTATATAAAGCGAAAGAAAACACGACAGATTTACATTATATTTTTATTGGTAAACACTTTTGGGTAAAGTATCCGCGAATTCATAAGTAAAACGTGTAAACAATAGCCCCCCCCCCCCCACGCTGTAGAAAAAAATCGAATTTCGTACTAAAATCTCAAGATAAAGAATAGATTTCTTTCCCAGTTCGATAATTTAATCTTTAAATAATCCATTTTACTATATATATATGTATATATATATGTTTATTTTGGAGATTTAAAACAAAGAATTAAAAACGCATTTAAGCATCTTATGTAAAGTACGCACATAATGATGACGTCATTGATTTTATGGTACGCTTTGGTGGTCCCTAATATACATTATATTAAAAACGTTTTATTTTAATTATTTGGCTGTTTTGAAGATCTATATTCAAAATCCTGATCCGTATTTAGCTGGGATACAAACAAGTGAAAATATGTAGTTATATCGATCATCTGGTTGAGATGGAAACAGTGTGCATTAAAAAACAGAAAAATTATTAAATCTTATTTTCAAGGGAAATAACTTAAAAATTTTTTTTTTTAAATGCAGAGTTATTTCCCCTAAGTTCTTTTAACTGTTTACTGTTTACTATTTACTTGCCTCCCCACGAGGGCAAAGTTAGACACAAGGTCGGTTCTTAATGTGGGGGGAAATCTAGCTCCCGAAAAGGGGCACTCTGGATTGGAACAAAAATTTAAATTGCCTCAGTCTAGAAGGATTTCTCCTTCACTGACCGAGGACAAAATAGACTAAGTGTAGCATCAAAACAGATACTACACTTTTGTTCCTAGCCAAAAGGCCGGGTAAAGGTTTTCCTTGTGTTTAGATTTTCCTAGAATGCATGACTTACATTTGAAAAAATGTGTAATGATTTATTAACATTCTTCTGTCTAATTGGATAGAATACCTATTAACATACTTTATTTTAGATCTAAATTGGAGTATTCTATTTATAAATTAAAAAAAATACCCCCCCCCTCTCAACACAAAATAAGCTAAAACAAAATCCCATATGATGGCAATGACATGACTACTTCCATTTTATAGGAGCTCAACATTTCCCCGTCGAAGCCATAATGGATTTGGTGTAAACATCCTATCACTTTTCTTAACATTCATATAGCAGGGATGTGAGTTCTCCGCCTTTTAGCAGAATTCCGCAGTTTTTTTTATACAAAAAAAAGCGGATTTCCAATGAAATCGCTAGAGCCTCTCATCAGTTTTTAAATTGAAATCCGTTTTTTTTTATAAAAAAGAAAAAGCTGATTTTCCCTCTCATGACAACTGTTTCTGAAAACTAAAAATGTTAATTTTATCATGAAGGCTAAGACTTCAAGCAATTGATGATGCGGCTAGGGGGGGTTAGATGACTTTTGTTTCATCAAAGAATGACTTCCTGTTCCTTCCCCCCATATACACACTCAGTGTCTTTTTCTTAATTTTGTCTTAGTTGAAACTGATTGGAATTGTTGAGGAAACAAGTTGTTTTTTGTGCGACTCTCTCTCTACACAAACACAAGGGACCGTGGCGCCTAGTTTGGGAAGTTCATCTCAATTTCAGCCTTTCTTGCCATTAGCTACTCACATTCCTGATTTAGTCTTCTCAAAAGAACTGTTATCTCTATAGTACTAAAACTCTGAAAGTATTACTTGCTCGTTGCATATTGAATGTTTTAGATGGTGGGAGGAAATGTGAAATGCGACGAGAAGGGCTGGGAAGAAGGGATTAAATAGATGGAGTATTAGTAGTACCATCATAAGAGGACGTTTTAAAGAAATGACATAAATAAAGAAGAAAAGGAAAAGACTATAGTAGTAGCAGCGTAAAAAACAGTAAGATGATGACATAAAGAAAAGGAAAGCTTGAAAATTACAGGACATTATAAAAATGGTAATACAGGGTTCAGGGCTAGAAGCAGAAGTACCGGGGGATCGTCATACATTATGTCTAGTAATGACATATATATTTTTCATTTTCAGTATTAGTATTTGGCGATTGTGCAGTATAGTTAACACAAAAAAACAGGTGAAAAAAAAATAGACAACAAATAACTGTAAACAAATCCAAGAAAATGTACTTTTCTACTTACCTGCATAATTGTTGTGTTTTTACTGATTGTAAGATTTATTATCTAGTCACATTCATAGAGAATCCAAGATGTATTTTGGTTGTCTAAGTGATAACGAAACAGTGTTACAAAATGGATCTTTTTAAAGATGAATAAATATATGGTTACTGGAATCTAACTTTCTATTGTTTATTTATACATGCTCTGGAGTAAAATAATGAGCTTGGATTCTCTATGAATGTGACTCATCAGAAGGAAAGGCCAAAATCGTGTCCAAAAACATAAGAAAAAAAAACAAAACCTAAAATAATAAAACTCAAATTATTAAAATATTTATATATGTAGGTTTATTAGAAACACAAGATCCTGTTTACTCTCATAGATGCCATATTTCATACTAACAAAGCTAGCAAAAAAATGTATACTTTTGCTAAGCATTGCAATCTTAAATTAGATTGTAAAAACACCTAATGGAAATTTGAGGAGTAAAATAAAATAATAAAATAAAAAAAATAAAAAAAAGGAAGAAAAAAGAAATGGATAAAAAAAATAATACGAAAAAATTTGGTATTATTACTTCTAAATAAATTACTCACAGAAAAATTTTGTAAAGACAAACGGAAGAAAGACATGATGCGACTTGATACATAAAAGAGGGTTAAAATCAGCCATAGTTACTAATGGAAGAGTCTATGTGAATTGTCCCAAACACAGTCGAAAGAACATGTATTGCCAGGACAAACAATTTATAGAGAGATGCATGGATATTGTAAAAGTAAATAAGATTTTGATATCTGGGAACGATAGTTGTGATCAGTAAAGAGGACATATGACGGGAAACGCGTTAGTCATGAAAACTATGCTTAGATGAAGTGCAGGTCTGATACATCTGACCAGCTTGAAGCCCAAACCCAGAAAGAAGAAAAGCCTCATTCTGAACCTTGCACATGTGTGGAGCACGTCTTTTTGTGTACTTACAGATAGAAAAGTACACTCTTGTGTTGGCAAGTAGTGATTCAGGAGAGATAACTTGGATCTGGTCCAAGAGAGATAACTCCTGAATATTCTAAGCCAACACCTTCACCATGTAGCAGAGGTATTCCTTTGATTTGTTTTCACTTGTGAAAAATGTATAATAATTGTATAAGGGCTGGACTATGTTATTGTTTTGATATGATTATAAAAATCTTTTTTTTATTTTTGAATACTTTGTGGAATAAAGTGCTGTTAAAAAAAAATTCTGTTAGCATTTATTTTGATGTTTGTATTTTAAATGTCCCCTCCATTACCAACTAGCAAAGCGGTACCACTGTCGACCAAGGGAAGAGTCTTTCAGGCATGTATATGTGGTGTGATAATATATGGAAGTGAAACATGACCAGTGAGGGTTGAGGACATGCATTTCATGGATAGAAATCATATGAGAATGATACCATGGATGTGTAATGTGAGTCTTAAAGACAAGCTTTGTTATAAGCTCAAAAGAAGATTAAATCTGGACTGTATAGGAAGATGTATGCAGAGTAAACTTCGATGGTATGATCACGTTGAAAGAATAGATGAAAGGTTAGAACAGTTTAGGTAGAAGGTTCAGTTCTGAGAGGAAGGCCAAGGAAAACATGGAAGGAAGTGATAAAAATTAACCCGGGAAATAAACACCTGGCTAAAGAGAGGTTAGTTTGTAAGTCAATTTTTTGAAGCTGTCCAACACATGCCAGCATGTAAAACCGACATTAAACCGAATATGATGATCATGATGAGCCATATATTAAGATTGGACTTTATTGTTACAAGCTATCACTTCGCAAAGTTCATAACTTGAAATACTTGAAACCAAAATTTTTAATAATAAACATTTTATTCATAAGTACATACAAGACAAAACCATTAACATTGATTCATATAAATCGATAAATAATAGCATTTTGGTAATTTTGATATAAATTAATCTATCTTTTAAATAAGACTAAAAAGAAATAAATTCACCTGAGCGATTGTGTAGAGGAGAGGGGGTGGGGCGTTTTTTTTTTTTTTTTTTTTTTTTTCGACTTAGAATTTAGAAACGGATAACACTTTGTTGAAAATAAAGCCAGCCCCCTTAAAGAGAAAGCCGGAAAGGAACATTTAGACATAAATGCGAAACGTTTGTCCACGGGATGAAAACAATTATTGAATTGAAAAACAATAAAAAATTTTTTTTTTAAATGTGGCGTCGCGAATGAGAAAGAAAACAAGTAAGGAAGCAGTCAACCCTTTCTCTATGAACTATTCTTGTTTATGCCTCGTCGGCATATTTTTATAGCTAGTGATGTTAATTTAAATTACTTCCCTTGAAAATTAATGAACAAATATTTTAAGAAAAGATTTAGTCATTTGTCATTTTTCTTTATTAAATCATTTTAAATAATTACTATTAATATCAATATCAATAAACTATTGCAAATATATAGGAAAAAATAGGACAATAAAGTTAAAAATTAATAACACCAAACATTAATTTAATATGAACTGTTAAAAATAGTTATGCAAATTAGGCATTCAAATAATTGTTTTTGGATCATTCGTTGGTACTATATATACAGTATTTCAAAATATTATGCTGTATTATAAATTTAAATAAGAGTAACCCATTTTGATGGTAATATAAAAGCAATAAATAAAAAGAAATTGTGCATTTATTCATTTAGATTATTACTAATGTATAAAGGTAATTCTAATCTTATGTCATTTTTATTTTTTTAACTGATTAACAACAAAACTTTTATTTTCAGTTTCCTTGCTATTCCTTTCTTGTTAGAGCTCCGTGCTCTTATGGATTGGATGTGGACAGATACAACTCTTGCGTTGTCCAGTTGGCTACAAATGGAAGATATCTATGCTAATATCTTTGTTCTGAAATGTTGGAGACATGCAGAAGCGGTAAGACATTATTTCTATTCAAAGAATTTGAACCCTTATTTCTTTTTTTAATGAAAGATTATATCAACTTAATCATTATTTTCATGGTAAGTGCTCAACTGAGCTCCAATCTATGGTGTCCCCTATAAAACACTCACAACAAATAAGTTTCTTTTCTTTCTTTTGTGTAGCTAAAACTAAATAGAACTTTCATGAGCAAAGTTTCTTTCCATAAAAAAAGCAAAAACTTTTTCCCCCAGCAGTCTTCAATGAAATCCTGTTCTCCCCAGCAGTCTTCAATGAAATCCTGTTCCCCCCAGCAGTCTTCAATGAAATCCTGTTCCCCCCCAGCAGTCTTCAATGAAATCCTTTTCCCCCCCAGCAGTCTTCAATGAAATCCTTTTCCCCCCAGCAGTCTTCAATGAAATCCTTTTCCCCCCAGCAGTCTTCAATGAAATCCTTTTCCCCCCAGCAGTCTTCAATGAAATCCTTTTCCTCCCAGCAGTCTTCAATGAAATCCTTTTTCCCAAGCAGTCTTCAATGAAATCTTTTTTCCCTAGCAGTCTTCAATGAAATCCTTTCCCCCAGCAGTCTTCAATGAAATCCTTTCCCCCAGCAGTCTTCAATGAAATCCTTTCCCCGAGCAGTCTTCAATGAAATCCTTTCCCCCAGCAGTCTTCAATGAAATCCTTTCCCCCAGCAGTCTTCAATGAAATCCTTTCCCCCAGCAGTCTTCAATGAAATCCATTCCCCCAGCAGTCTTCACTGAAATCCATTCCCCCAGCAGTCTTCACTGAAATCCTTTCCCCCAGCAGTCTTCAATGAAATCCTTTCCCCCAGCAGTCTTCAATGAAATCCTTTCCCCCAGCAGTCTTCAATGAAATCCTTTCCCCCAGCAGTCTTCAATGAAATCCTTTCCCCCAGCAGTCTTCAATGAAATCCTTTCCCCCAGCAGTCTTCAATGAAATCCTTTCCCCCAGCAGTCTTCAATGAAATCCTTCCCCCCTCCCCCAGCAATCTTCAATGAAATCCCCTCCCCACAGCAATCTTCAATGAAATCCCCTCCCCATCCCCCCAGCAGTCTTCAAGGAAATAGACTCCATTTAAAAATAGATTGCAACTTGTTTAAAATCAAATGGGTCCCTCCAAAGATAGGAAAATTTGAACACAAATGCTAAATATTTGTTCAGGAAATTAAATAATGTTGTGAAACAAAACTATTTGTTATATTAAAATCAAAACAATTATTGAATTAAAAAAGTAACAAGTCATAGTTAATTAATAAAATGTCAATTTTCAAAACTAATATGCAAATTAGTTTACCATGCGATTGATTTCGCATGTATGCAAGCAGTATATAAAAGAACATTTTGCATCTATTGTGTCAAGTTGAATTAACTCAAAATAAGGCATTTTGATTTTACTGTTCGTGCGAGAAATGAACCCAAATTCCACGTTCATTTAGATGACATAGTAGTATATCATTTTGTTTTCAATTTCGATTGTTATTATGAATATATCATGTGTGTGTATAACTGAAGAAAAAAAACATTACTGAATATGGTTCTCTTTCTGATTCCTTTTCGTTTTCATCTTTTAAATGTGTGCATTCATTTTTGTTTTTCAATTTCTTCTCTCCTTTTCTCTGTGCAGACATATCCGACCCCTCGTGGACAAAAGCGAAAATCCACGATAAAATATGGCGTCGGAGGGTTGCTACTGCTGTTGATTATCTTCATTATCTGGTTCCCCCTGGTGCTCTTCTCATTTGCCAATACAGTGTATGAAGCCAACCCTCCAATTACCTGTACGGTGACCATCACTATGGGTGGATATCAGGTAGGTGGCACGTTTTTCTGTAATCTTTTCTGAGAGAATAGTAATGTTTCTCATCTTGATCGGTTGTTAGGTTCAAGTCTCATAGTAATGAACAGCATCGGTCGAGTGAACCATCCCTGTGACGGTACGCTATTTTGTCGCTGGTTATACTTCCCAACAAAACTACAACCCATTTATACACATGGATGTTTGCTTTGCCAATTTATTTTTTATCTGCCAACTGGACTCTAGTGGGAACACTGTTCTCTCTTTCTGAGATTGTATTTAAAAAAAAATTTTTTTTAACATGGTTCACTCCAAACAAGGCAGGCCGCCACTGTAGACGTAAGGGGCTACTGAGAAAAAAGAAAATAGGGAGAAAGTTGTTGGGGGGGGGGGGGGTCAGCTTAAATCATGATCCACGCAGCGAGATGTCTGTTTACATTAGTTTTAAATTTCTGCATGTCAGTACTGTCGGGGAAACAGGGAGCAGGGAGAGTTCCAGAGGCCAGCAGCACGAGGAAAGAAGCTATTTGAGTAGAAGGCTCTCCGGCATCTGGGGACCTCCACAGTGAATGAATGATAACCTGATTTATTTATTTTTTATGGATGTGAGAAAGAAGTGCTGACTAGCGTCCAGTTGGCAGACAATAATATAAATTGGGCTGTAGTCCAAGAAAAAGAACAGATACTACCCACACATGATCATTGAGTGCTGGAAGGCTTGGCGAGCACTTTACATAAGATAACGATGAAGTAGAGAAAGACTAGTAACATCTCTTCTGCGAGAGAGAGGCTGTAGGGAACAAAAGAAATCACCCCCACCCCCTACTATTGGTCTGAACGGCACCTCCCTAGATGTGGTAGCAGTACTCCATCTTAGGCAATATCTGACTCTTATATAGGTAAAAGATTGCATCAGGAGTCAGATACTTTCTGGTGTGGTGCAATGATCCAACAACTTTATTCACTTCCATGAAAAATATCTCGTTTCACCTTATTTTTTTTACCTTTCACAATACACCCTTGAACGTAACTTATCTAGATGCCAAGTTTTGTTGAAATCCATGCAGTAGTTTCTGTGTCTAGAACAAACAGTTTTATTAGATGATGATACTATTTGGTTGGCAACTAAAGTCCCGCCATTTTTAAAATTTAAAAGGTTTAATAAAAAAAATAACTAACTAGTTAATAATGTATTCTCCCTTGTTGTTAGCAACTTTTTTTTATGGAAGTCGCTTCAGCAAGACATGAAGCCACTTAATGTAAGGAGCTAATCATAATAATAAAAAGGGAGAGGAATCACTTCAAGACAAAACAAGCCTGAAAAAAAACTCTGCCACCAGCATTCAATCTCCTGAACTCTGAACAGGCTAGCCAAAAAGCAAGCTCTTCAAGAGCCCAATGTTGTAAGGAAGGAGTTACAAGTGTAGTCGAGAAAAATATCTACTTCTAAACTGGTTAGGTGGCTGACGAGAAACTTATTTTTAGTGTGACACCATCATCAGAATGTAAGGTTGAAATTTTTTTTTTTAAATCCTTGAAGAAGTGGCAGGAGCAACATACTGTTTTATGTTGTTCAATATTATGAACCTTCATCAAAATTATCAATACCTCATTGGTAGAAATTAAAAAAAAAAAAAATATATATTCTTCTTCTTCTATTATCTTCTATTATATAAAGGCCAGTTGTCTGTATGTCTGTCTGTTTGTCTGTTTGTTTGTATGGCCAGCTACTCCTCAAAAACTACTCGGCAAACTGTCGACAAGTCGACATCTTTAGGACCGGACAACACCTGGGAGCATAATATCTCAAAATTACAAAAAAAAAAAATGTCCCCGGGGGTCAACGGGGCCAGTTTTCGGGGGCGGGTCTGGTTTTTTGAAACTTTTTCAATGTTATTTACTGGTGATTTTGAAATAAGCCAATGTATTCATGTAACAACTTGATAAAAATGCACTGTCCGGTTGTATCAAGTCATCCCATAACTTCTGTCCGGATCTATCAATAACAGTGAAACAAGGGTTGCTCAATCACATCCGCACCTAGCAACCTAAACTTATATCTTTTAAAATAAAAATAGTTCTTTGGGGGGAGGGGGGGGGGAGAATGTTTGGGACGCGGGTGGGGTGGGGGGAATTTTTTGGGGGGCGGGTGGTAGGGGTGGGGGGAATTATCAACATCTTCATCCTGCGGGGGTGCTTATACAATATAGGACCCGGAGGCTTCTGAAGTATATGGACCTGGGTGGGGGGTTCTTCTGCAGTATAGGCACGAGGGGTGCATCTACAGTACAGGACCCAGCACCGGGGTGCGTATACAATATAGGACCCGGGTGCTTCTGCAGAATAGGGACCATGGGTTCTTATGCAGTATAGGGACCAGGGGTACTTCTACAGTATAGGGACCAGGGGTGCTTCTACAGCATAGGACCCAGCACCGGGGGTGCTTCTACAATATAGGACCTGAATGCTTCTACAGAATAGGGACCATGGGTGTTTATGCAGTATAGGATCCAGAGGCTTCTGCAGTACAGGCACGGGGGGTGCTTCTGCAGTATAGCCACCGGGGCGCTTCTACAGTATAGGACCCAGCACCGGGGGTGGTTTTACAGTATAGGACCCAGCACCGGGGGGGGGGGGCTTCGTCAATTTAGGACCCAGAGGCTTCGGCGTTGTCCGGGGAAAAAGTGCTCAATATTCTATTTTGCTTGCGGAGAGGAGAAGAGGAGGAGGGAGAGCCCCGGGCAACGCCGGGTACCCCCGCTAGTATATATATAAAAGCAAAAGTGTTGAAAATGTTTTTTTTTTTTTTTTTTTTTTTTTTTTTTTTTTTTTTTAACTAAACCTTCCATTTTAATGATCTGAAAATAAACAGAAATTTACTTAAATTAACTGAAAAATATACAAAATAGATTAGGAAATTATTTCAAAAAATTCTTGAAAATTTTTTTTACAAATTAAAAAAAAAAACAACAAAAAAAAACAAAAACAACGCAATAATAAAAAAATTAGTTAACATTCTATGCTCATTTCTTTCAAGTCCATTAATTATGCATTGTAATCAAAATCTCTAATTAAGTCCTTCGTATTTTTTGTGAAAAGAAAAAAGAGAAAAAAAATTCTTTCTCGTCTGCTCATAACACATATTTCCATTGTCCCATTTTTCAGAATTATCGTAATCAATATTTTTATTCTTTGGCGCATTTGTCAAGCATTTGCTTTTGACAGGAACTGTCTGTATTGGCGAATCTGTAAAATCCACACATGCTTATTTAAGAACTAATTATATTTGCAATCATTTCGCAATAAACTGGAAGAAGTTTATTATCCAATATTTGAAATGAAATTCATCTCGCCCACTAGCAAGTCTGTGGCATGTGAAAAACTCTGATGTAGACAGACATTTTATATTTGGAAGAAAGAAAAGAAAAATATGGACAATTGAGTTGCTAAAATGATTGATTCTTGACTAATTTAGTTTTATGTAATTGATTTATACATCTTTTTTGAATCTCTTAATTGATAATATCGTTTGAACTTTGAATGAAAATATATATGTACTAGAAAGAAAAAGAGAGACCTGTTGAGTCATCCATTGAGCTCGGGTTAGATTGTTTGAGTAAGAAAAAAGTGAGGTTGAAAAGCCAGCTAAATATAAAAAAATAAAAACAAAATCGAAAATTAACCTATTTACTGACTAATATTTTAGCATGTATTTTTTATGGTTAAAATATACTGAGAAAATATGTTAGAGAAACAAAATTGATTAACTCAGCTTCAGTATAATAACTATAAAAATGTGACCCATTGGGTCACTGTAACAGAGTTAATAAAATAAAGACTGAGCTCAAACGGGACGCCGAATTGACTTTTTTGGTCTTTTCACTACCAACAGTCCAAACACGCACGAGAACGACGCGACATTTACAATCAAACTTTTCGTCCAGAATTTGATTCCTTTTTTCTTTTTCTTTCTTTTTCTCTTTGCACTCGACGTAGGCACAACGTCAACGTTTCTTGCTCTCTCCCCAGAGCAAAGTGTCTAAGCTTTTTATTACGACGAGAATTAGCCCATGCAAAACAAGGCTCATTTGCATATGTGAAGTCTCGTCGCGTGACAAAAAGCACACGTTTCTATTTGGTGACTAGAACACTCTGGGTTCAATCCCAGATGGACAATGCACGGTGCAACCCTCACTCTTTTTCCTTCTGGACCTGCATGATGGCTGCTACAAGCCAGTTAATATTTTTGAAATAAAGACAAAATCCCAAACTTTTCTGTTAACTATAACCCCCTCCCACCTCTCTTTCTCGCTATGAGTTAAATATTTGTGGTAATATTCCCTATTGCTTATAATGGACTTCTCCAATCTTCTGTTTTATAGTTAGTCTTATTACTTTTGATTGTTAATAAACAGAGAGAGTGACAGAAGTGAGTGGATAAACACTTATATAAAATAAGGGTGGGGGAGGGAGGTTACACAGCATAGTGAAAGAGGGGGAGTGTAATAGACTGTAACTTAGTAAGAGATGAGTAACTTGGTAAATAAATTGCAAATTAGGATTAAGTTGAACAATAAAATTGGAATTTTTTTTTAAACATAACTCAATCCCCAAACCAATAAATATTGTAACATGTATTTTGTGTGATTTAAAATATATAGGAAAAGAGCCTTAGGGAAACAAGAGTTTAGTAACTCGGCTTTAGTATAATAATAATAATAATGATAATAATAATAATGATAATGATATATATTATAATAATAATGATAATGATATATATTATAATGATAATGATATATATTATAATAATAATGATAATGATATATATTATAATAATAATGATAATGATATATATTATAATAATAATGATAATGATATATATTATAATAATAATGATAATGATATATATTATAATAATAATGATATATATTATAATGATAATGATATATATTATAATGATAATGATATATATTATAATGATAATGATATATATTATAATAATAATGATAATGATATATATTATAATAATAATGATAATGATATATATTATAATAATAATGATAATGATATATATTATAATAATAATGATAATGATATATATTATAATGATAATGATATATATTATAATAATAATGATATATATTATTATAATAATAATGATATATATTATTATAATAATAATGATATATATTATTATAATAATAATGATATATATTATTATAATGATTATAATAATGATATATATTATTATAATGATTATAATAATGATATATATTATAATGATTATAATAATAATATATATTATAATGATTATAATAATAATATATATTATTATAATGATTATAATTATAATATATATTATTATAATAATAATATATATTATTATAATATATATTATTATAATAATAATATATATTATTATAATATATATTATTATTATAATAATATATATTATTATAATATATATATATTTCATTTGACACTATACATTAGTTTGATCTTCCATCAATACCTTTTGTGTAGAATACAATATCTATTTAGTCATTAATTTTTCAACCATGACTTTTCAACTTATCGTCAGAGGGGATTAGACAGATAAGATTTCATCTTTGAAAAACCATGGTTTAAGGAAGGAACAATAAAATAATTATCTCATATAAAACCCCTTGTTTTAAACAATTGATGACTTAATAGATATTGTATCCTCATCACTTATTTATATACCTGCTCTATCTCGTATATCGAGCATTAACTTCTCATGATAGGTTATACATTAAAGATATATTTCATATCTTTTTTTCCCTATATATATTTCTGTTTTTAATTAAAGTTCTGCTACTAATTGATGATGATTGTTTTTTAACAATCGAAATATTTTGGTAGAACTATTCAATACGTGTTTTTGAATTTAATTTTTGCTAGTTGTTGATTTGCTTATCCTTTATTCCATTTTTATTTATATATATATATATTCACCTCCTTGAGGTGAATGAGAAATAGTGAAGTACACATAGACATGAACATAACGGACTGAACATAAGAACCAAGATGAAGAGGCAACTTTCTTGGCCTTCCGGCTAGGAGCAAAGTGTGGTATCTGTTCTGATACTACACTTCATCTTTTCTGTCTTTGGTCAATAAAGAATTCCTTCTAGCCTGAGGCAATTTAAATTTTTGTCCCAATTCAAAGTGCTCCCTACATAAAAAACTGACTTTGTGTCTAACTTTGCCCTTGTGGGGAGGCAAGTAAAAAGGGACAACAGCCTGAATTATATAACTAATATAAATAACGTTATCTCATCTCTGAAATATCGTCATAATTCGTTGTAGTTTCTTTCCGATTTAAATTGCACTCACGGCATGACGTCACAAGGAATTTGATTTTATTGACATTTTCTTTTTTTTTTTTTTCTATTTTTATTGCATTTCAAATTTCCCTGAAGAAACTTTGTGGTGTAAGATTAATGTTATTTATAACCAAGCAAATGATGAGTGAGAAATTAGTGTCTGTAAACCGTAGAAGCTTGTATCTTATTGATTTCGATTATTTTTTCCGTTGACTTGTTTTGCGTTTCCTATGACATCATCATCTCTGATATCGAAACTTTTTTTTTTTTAATTGATTTTTTGATTTAAAAAAAAAAATTTTTTTTTTTATAAATTTATTTTTTTTAATTTAGAAAAGATCAAGATTGATTTCTCTTTCAAAAATAATCGTCGAGATTTGGACAAAAACACATGTTACAATTCTTGGCATTTCTTTAGAATCATTCCGCCATATAAAAAGTGACGTATTATTATTTTCTTGAGTCTGACTTTTGGTGTGGATATTCCAATAAGTCACGGACTCTTAGAAACTCTGTAAATTTTGGTAAGAAACTAGTAGTTTCCATTTCATTTTAATTTTAACAGGGATGTGAGTTCTCTGCTTTTTCTAGATTAAGAAAAAGCGGATTTCCGCTTAAATCGCTAGAGCCTCTCATAGATGTTACTTCTCAGCGTTTTTGGTCGAAATGAGTTTGTTTTTTTTAATAAGAAAAAGCTGATTTTCTCTTTTACGACAGTGCTCTCTGAAATGTTAATTTTATAGTGAACTTCAAGCAAATCGGGAAGAGGATAGGGGAGTGAGATGGCTTTTGTTTCAAAGAATGGTTTGTCTCCTTTCCCCCCCACATATGCAATCAGTGTCTTTCTCTGAATTTTGACTTTCTTAGTTGAAACCAATTAGTTTTTTTTTTAAGAAAAAGTTATTTTTTGTGTGCTGTTCTTACTCTCTCTCTCTCTCTCTTTCTACCCCCCCCCCTCCTACACACAATTCAACGTTTTTTTGCCATTGACTACTTTTGGCTAAGATCAAAGTGTAGTATCTGTTCCGATGGATACTGCACCCCATAGACTGGTATTGTCTTGGCCTTCGGGGCTTGATTTACGCCGGTCTATGGGTTTGTCCTGTGCAGTTCTAGGAGGTCCACCCTCCCAGGCTTCGCCTCCCCTCTTTGGGGAGGAGTAAGGTTATTGCTTACTGCCCGAGGCGCCCCTACCGGGGAATGCCGACGGGGCTACCCAGGTAATTTTTAAACCCCACTTTCCCGACCCGACCTTTGGTCACGTCTTACTTGAAGTAAGATAAAAAACTGGCCTTGTGCCTAACTCCTGGTGAGGAGTAAATCAATACTCACATCTCAAAGTATATCTGGATGGTGAAGCTATTGAGGTTGTTAAGAGGTTTTACTTTGGTGATACCATTGGGGAGCAGGTGCTAGTGTGATTGCAAGAGTTAGGAATGGATGGAGTAAGTTCAGATAACTTCTGCCATTACTAACCAGCAGAGCGTTACAATTGTCGACCAAGGGAAGAGTTTATCAGGCATGCGTATGTAGTGTGATGATGTGATGTATGGAAGTGAAACCTAACCAGTGAGGGTTGAGGACATGTGTTGCCTGGATAGAAATGATATGAGAATGATACAATGTGAGTCTTAAAGAAGGGCTTAGATTTGATGACCTCATAGGAAGATTAAATCTGGACTGTATAGGGAGACGTGTGCAGAACAAGCGACTTCGATGTTATAGCTATGTTGAAAGAATAGATGAGTTTTTCAGTTAGATGTGGGACAGTTAGATGTGGGACAGTTAGATGTGGGACAGTTAGATGTGGGACAGTTAGATGTGGGACAGTTAGATGTGGGACAGTTAGATGTGGGACAGTTAGATGTGGGACAGTTAGATGTGGGACAGTTAGATGTGGGACAGTTAGATGTGGGACAGTTAGATGTGGGACAGTTAGATGTGGGACAGTTAGATGTGGGACAGTTAGATGTGGGACAGTTAGATGTGGGACAGTTAGATGTGGGACAGTTAGATGTGGGACAGTTAGATGTGGGACAGTTAGATGTGGGACAGTTAGATGTGGGACAGTTAGATGTGGGACAGTTAGATGTGGGACAGTTAGATGTGGGACAGTTAGATGTGGGACAGTTAGATGTGGGACAGTTAGATGTGGGACAGTTAGATGTGGGACAGTTAGATGTGGGACAGTTAGATGTGGGACAGTTAGATGTGGGACAGTTAGATGTGGGACAGTTAGATGTGGGACAGTTAGATGTGGGACAGTTTGGGGTGGGACAGTTTGGGGTGGGACAGTTTGGGGTGGGACAGTTAGATGTGGGACAGTTTGGGGTGGGACAGTTAGATGTGGGACAGTTAGATGTGGGACAGTTTGGGGTGGGACAGTTGGAGCAGGTCCAGTTTGCAGGGGAAGGCCAAGGAAAACATGGGTGGAAATGATAAGAGAAAGAGAGATAAAGATTTGTCCAGAGATAGGTTAGTTTCCAAGTCAATTTTTAAAAGTCGTCCAATGCATGTCAGCATGTAAAACAGACATTAGACAAAATATGATGATGACTCAATACATGATAGAATTACGGTTTCGGTCATTTTTTTATACTAATGAGTCACCAAAGGCCACTTGAGAATAAGCGGCATGAAAAATATCACAATTTTTATGTTTTCGTGTTCTGTGAACATAAATAAAATCATCAATCATAATTGAGGGTGACTCGAAAGCTCTCTTGTCATTGACTACTACACCGAGATGTAGGGGAGGACGTCACTTCCTTTCCTTGGATTACTCCTATTACCATTGATCCTTACCTTATAATGCCGAGTGTTTAACAAGGCGATATCAAGTATTATATTTTTAGTTTTTCGTATGACTCGACCAAGGATTGAACCTTGGTCTCACAGCCCATTAAACACATTATGCCAAATGGGCTGGTTTTAAAAATTAATGAGGAAATTGTTACTAGCTGTATCTACCTGATGTTGCCCGGAAGTCTTTACTTTTATTTTTATTTTCCTTTTTCAACTGTCATTTGGTTTTAAGAAAATGTTTTGTTTTCTTAGCTTCTTGAATTTAAAATGATACATATAATAAGAGGGGTTTTCTTTTTCTTTTTTTTTTTTTTTTTTTTTTTTTCAAATAATTTCCTTTGAATGATTATTTGAAAAGGTTTTTTTAACCATGAAGCTTAAAAAATATATTTATAAAATGTTTAAAGTAAAGACACTTTTTTTCCCCCAGTTAATTTTTAGAAGGAGCATACTATAAATATTGATTTTTTTTTTTTTTCAAAGTGGGGGATTTTTGGGAAAAGGTTTTTTCAAAGTTTTTAGAATTTATTAATTTGGTACGGTTTTTGAAAAAGATTTTTGAAAAAGATATTTGGAAGAAGAATCTTTTGAAAATTTTTCAAAGATCTTTATAAATTTTCATTGTATTTATAATATTTTGA
>OY744543.1:34412344-34484844 GCA_963556195.1 Sepiola atlantica
TAAAATAAACAAATTTTTCTCATTGATTCATAGATAGACATGAACATTTTGGTAATTTTGATAAAATTTTATTTCTCTCTTAAATGTGGTCGTAAAGAAAGGAAAAGATAATTCAATTTGCTTTTTCACTTGCAATTTAGAAATAGATCCTAACTTGTTTGAAAATCAAGTCGGCCCCTCTAAAGAAAACTAAAATTTGAACACAAATGCTAAATATTTGTCCAGGAAATAAAAAAAATCAAAAAAATCTGGCGAAATAATTAATAAAATGTATTTTTTCAAAACCAATATGCAAATTAGTTAACCTAAGGAAAAGTAGTAGCCGTGGCTACTGTGAACGCTCACAGTAGCCACGACTACTACTTTTCCTTATCACCCTATCATGTCAACCCAAAATTTCGATGTACTTGCATGAAATTTTTCTTCAAATTATCATCCTGAGGAAGTCTTATAATAAAGACGAAACGTTGATGAATATATAAAAAATATCTCAGTATATAAAAAAGATGGTGCATCTATTGTTCAAAGTTGAATTAACTTGAAACAGGACATTTTAGCTTTACCGTTAGCCTGAGAAATGGGTCCTACTTTCACATGTATTCATTTAGATAATCGAAACCTCATCATCATTATCGATACATCATCCATGTGCCTACGTCGGAGAGTGTCACCACATGCTTGAGAACAAAATTCCTCTCGGAAGTCGACTGTTTACTCGCGTCATCATGTGTGGTTTCGCAGATTATACTGAAGTACTTGCTAAATGCATCTTCATGGCTGGATAAGTATACGGCTCGCTAATTTTACACACTTTTCCGATTCGTCCGCTAACTGAAGCAATGCACTTCCTGTTGTCAAAAATGGTCTTCTACAAAGCTGCAATGTTCTTTCTGCCGTTTGTTTGTCGATAATCATCGCAGGAACTACAAACACCCATAAAGCATAGAGGGATGTTTGTTCAAGGTTTACTCTGAGGTTAGGGTTAGGGCTAGCCACATTGTGCACCCTAGCTTAGGACTGGCGAAAGTAGGTTGAGATAGTCGGACGCTGTACCTGCATGGGAGAAAGCCGGGTTAACCTGATAAGAGTAATAGCTGTTAGAGGTACAAGTAAGTTACTCCTTTAAATTCGCATATTAATGGGCTAACCATGCACGGACTGTCACTCAATATGCAGAGACTGTATTTTACACATTATATAGTGTGTGGATGCATGAGGACTAGTCGAGAATGCCAAGAATAGGGCATCTCTGAAAGGTACTACTCTACAACCCCTATATCCAGAATTGAAATCTACTGATATTTATTTACTCCGTCGCTAGGAGTTAGGCACAAGGCCAAGTTTTATCCTACTCCCACAAGTAAGATGTGACCCAAGCTCGGGTCGAGCAAGTGGGGTTAAAAGCCAGCGCTCGAGAGGTGAGCACTCTGGCCATTTAAAAATTGCCTGGGCAGCCCCGTCGGCATTCCCCGGTAGGGGCGCCTCAGACAGTAAGCAATAAACTTACTCCTCCCCAAAGAGGGGAGGCGAAGCCTGGGAGGGTGGACCTCCTAGAACTGCACAGGACAAGCATGCAGTATCCATCGGAACAGATACTACACTTTGATCTTAGCCAAAAGGCCGAGAAGCAATTTTTTTGAAAAATAATTTCGCCTTGAGTATGTTTATCTAACAATCATGCAGAAAGTTTTGCAGAATAATTCGATTGCAAGAATTAATTACCAATTTTAGTAATTTATTGGAAGAATTAGAGATCCTAAATTTTTGATTGGATTAAATGACTGTTACTCAGTATGAGATCAAAAATTAGCATTGAAATAATGTGGTCTTTGTGATTGGTAACACACGGATATGAAGAATAATTTGGATGAAAACGCTTCTGTATAAATCAACAAATATACTTATTTATTATATAATTACAACTGAAAAAGAATTACTGCGTATGGAGGACGTAATTAATTGTAATCGCTGAGTGACACGTCCATTGAATGTTGATATCCAATGTTGGCTGGCCGAATACAAGGAACATAACTCTGCTTTCCAAAATGCACATCAACTCAAGTAAGATAAAAAATGGCAAAGAGTTATTTCCCTTTCAAATACAAAACGTTTAATCATTATTTTTTAGTGGAAATCTGCTTCCATCTAACAATCATGATAAAGGATGATGCTAGAGCTCGTACTACATAAAGACCAATGGTCTAGAAAACTATGCATTATCCACCATGTTCTCCAGACCTTGCACCAACAGATTACTATTTCTTTAAAAGTTTTCAAAATCGTTTTAGTAGATTAAACTTTAAAAGAAGTCTAAATGACTTTCTTTTTGTCTAAGAAATTTTATGAGCATGACAGATCCATGATTAGATGGATTTGCAATGTGAAATCTGACCAAAGCCAATGTATTAGGTTATAGGATTTGCTGAAAGCACTGCGTTTGCCCAGCATAGAGGTTATCCTTAGGACAAATTGTTTATGTTAGTAAAGTAACATGGAGTGTTCATCCTCCTGGATAAACCGTTGCAGGAGCATAGGTGTCTTGAATTGCAGGAAGGTTGGCCAGACAAGGAAAACTTGGAAGAAGATGATTTGACAAGACTATACAAAGTGGAATTTGGAGACAGTTGACCCATTGAACGGTGACAACTGGAAAATGAGCTTGTAAAATATCAAAAAACGTTTGACTCTTGGATGAGGAAAAAGTGATGTTAAATGAATTGAAACATTGAAAGAGTTCACAGACAAGGATGGTGACTATGAAAAATAAAAATATTCAATATTCTAATTCATCAAGATTAGCAACACGTGGGGAGAGAATTTAAATTAATTCTCAGAGCATGTGTAATTTTGATAAGAATGGTCATGTATTACTTTGATGACAGTAACACACATGTCGGAAAATAAGACTGTTAAAAAGCCGTGGAGGACGAAAACGTTTCGTTTTTTTATAATTTGTCTACAAGAAATTATGAAAACAAAAAACTGAGACAAATGTACGAAAATTAAACACATTGTTTCCATACAGATTAAAATGCACAAGTAATTAATAAGAAGACAAATGTATGTGATAAATGCACTGCAAAAACTTAACATTTTCCCCAATTTTTTTTGTTGGCTGGGAGCAGGGTGTGGTATCTGTTCTGGTGCTGCACTTGGTCTTTTCTGTTCTCGAGACTGAAGCAACTTTGATTTTTGCCCCTTTTTGGGAGCTGGATTTTCCGCACATTAAAAACCGATCTTGTGTCTAACTTTGCCCTTGTGTGGAGGCAAGTAAATAGGAACTTACATTTTCTCTATGGCGTCTTTTCTGTTAGGTGAGATCTTGTCTGTTCTGCATCCAGCAAACAAATGAGGAAGAATCATGGTCTTAATTCTCGACCACGTGTTCATACAAGAGTTGTTACAAGATTTGTGTGTGGGGGGGGGGGGGATATAAGCCCAAGGGGAATAACTCTAGATTGGAAACTAATTTCTCTCAAAGGGTGATAACTCAGGACGTCTCTACAATTACTTTAATGATTTAATACATAAGGTATTTATTTTGCTGATTTGTCTTATGGAGTCTTAATAAATGATCAGAACTTTTGTGTCAGCCTGATATCTATGTAACTTTTATGATTTATCTACATATGAAGGCAACTTTAAGATAGAAATAGACGACCCGTGACCCATTGGGTCAACGTTGGTACATTGTACGTTTTCTTTTTCCACTTTTTACTTCTACTCTTTTCCTCGTATTCTCCTTTTTTCCTGTTCTCAATTTACTTCATTTATTCGTCATTCTCTTACTTTCCTTCTCTTTTTATTTACATCATCTTCTTAATCTCCTTTTTACACTTCTTCCTCTATTCCCACTTCCCATCACTTCTCGTTTACTTTCCGCCATCAAATATGCCATTGCTATTCCTTTTCTTCTTTATTTATGTCATTTATTTATGTCATCCACTTACTCTTTTTCTCTTACACTGCTGTTACTACTTCTTCCTCTATTCCCACTTCCCATCACTTCTCGTTTACTTTCCACCATCAAATATGCCATTGCTATTCCTTTTCTTTATTTATGTCATTTATTTATGCCATCCACTTACTCTTTTTCTCTTACACTGCTACTATTCCCTCTATTCACACCAACAGATCGCCATCTCTTGAATAGTTTTAAAAATCATTTAAATGGATTAAGACTTACTTCAAGGGAAGAAGTCGAAAATGAGCTAGGTTTCGAAATGAAAAAAAGAAACGTAAAGGATAAAAAAAACTTATTGACAGATGGAAAGAGGCCATAGAAAAGAATAGGGACTACATTAGCGACTAAATACATTTGATATTATGATTTTTTAAAATAATTTTATCGAACCTTTAAAAACAGTGGTGACATAGAACGCAGTGAAGGCAGTCTTTGTCAAAGTCAGGCATTTTTTTATGACTTATTCACATATGGGCAATTTTAAGATAAAACTAGACAACCAGTGATCCGTTGAGTCAACGTTGGTACATTGTACATTTTTTCTTTTTTTTTTCACTTTTTACTTTCTGCTTTCTCTCCTCTTTTAGTTTATTTACATTTTTTTTTTTACATCACTGCTACTACCACTACTCTCCTATTCTCTCCTCCCACTATTCTCGTCTCCTTCACCGGTCACTGTTAAACATAAGCTGCTGCTCTTCCTTTTCTTCGTCATTTATTTCATCCATATACTTAACTTTTCTTACACTTCTGATACTATTAGAACACCCTCTTTGCCACAAATTTGCCGACTGCGTGTAGAGGGGTACCTCCCCCCCCCCTCCGAAAATGAAGCCACCAGTAAGCCGTTTGTGGCTACCCCTGATGTCTTAGGACGGAATCCTGGTGGCTGAGTAGTCTGTGGCCTGGTTGCATGAGTGGTTGCGTGGCTTGCAACACTCTACTTCGGCCGTATTTCGACTGGAGAGAAGATCGAAGAGGCCCGATCTGATCAATTGACTGGTCACGTCATGCCCTAGTGTCATTGGGTTCATCCCCAACCGTATTCAATCTGATTCTTCTAAAATGTTGGGATTAAAATAATCCTGAAATAAAGTTCAATTCTCCCACATGAGAATGGGGTAACCATGTGCAGATAAAATCATCAAAGATATGTATAGGACAGAAGTCTGAAGAAGGAACACAAAACACAAGGGTGTAATTTCATATCAATTTAATAAGAAAGAGAAAGTTGGATTGAGTATTTACAGTTTCAAAAAGTTCATTTAGGCATTGGTAAATTATAGAGAGGATGGAAGAGAGGATGGTCCGCGTGAACTTATCTGTTTTAGAGTTCTGGTAACGGCAGGAGATCATTCTCTGTGATGCCGTCGTGGGCTGTATCACTGAGAAGACCACCCAATGTGTTGTTGACTGGAGTGGAGTCGTAGAAAAAGAGGTGTATAGAGGTGGGAGGTCATTCTCTGTGACGGCCGTCTTGGGCTGTTGTAACGAGGAAGACCAGCCGATGTATGCTGACTTGAGCAGAGTCGTCGAAAAAGAGGGCGGGAAGCCGTATACAAGGGTTTTTAAGGGCTGGCTCACGTGACACCTATACTAAAAGGGGTTGCAATGCCTGACAGCCAATCCGTGTGTCCCTTAAGGGACATGGCAACAGCCAATCAGTGAGGGGGCTTTAACAAATTCCAACAAAAAAAATCAAAACTTTATTTCTCCTTTTTTATTTTCTTTCCAAATAGATACTAGAGGACGGTGGCTGAGTGGTCAATAGTGTTGAGAATAAAGAAGGTTACCACTGCTAAAGAGTAATGTTTTCTAAGAGTAATGTTTTCTAAGAGTAATGCAATGTATTTTGATAGCAATGTATTTTAGGAATATAAAATAATCCTCCTACTTATAAAATTACATTTGACAACTTTATTCGGCATTAAATAGCCCATTGATATGCTGTTAAACAAACCACACCTAACAACTCCCTCTCTTCCCTCTTCCCACCATTTCTTCACCGCCGAACATACATTGCTGCATTTTTATTTATTTATGTCATTTGCTTACTCTCCTTCTCTTACACTGCTGCTACTATTACTACTCCTTCTATTCCCCTCTTGCCACAACCTCTTATTCGCCCTTCCTCCCACTATATAAAACATTCAATGCACAAACAAGCAAGCAACCAAACCAGATTATCAGAATGTTGGTATTATATGGATGTGTGATCTTGTGGTATTGTTATTCTATTGAAAGTTGATGTGAACAAAATGTTTCTTTTCTTTGACAACAGAAAGCATTGGGATTCGTGAGCAGCTATAACCAAGAAGACATCTCAGTTGTTACTGTCAATGGTGAGTCTACATCTGTGTGGGGTATCAGTCCACCGAGCCAGAAGAAATTAATATCAGACTTACTGGACAGCAGTTCTTTCAACATGGAGTTACACATTTCATTTTCAAGGTAAATCTTTCAAATTCTTTTTTTTTTCTGAAGATATTTTGTTTTATTTTACCATCATATATAATTGTTTTTTTTCTTTGAATTATTTGTTCTTGATCATACAATTTATTAATTTACCTGTAAAGGTAACTGTGAAATTTAAATAAGCATAAGTCTAAAAATAATGATCTTGTCTCTGCCAGATATATGAAAATTGGCCCTGTAGTCACAGTAAACGTTGTTTATCCTGACAATTAGTTAGTGTCCTCCCAAATACCATTCTTTCTCCTATGTAAAGAAAATATAAAATGCATATTTTCAAATTGAAAAATAAAATTTTTACCATCAACAAATCAAATGTTTTCTTATTAGATATATATCAATAACATAACACAAAGGGCTCAATATCTTTTCAGACAGAGCTTTATAACAAAAATAAATAAGAATTTTATCATTTGAATGAGAGTTCAAATTGATTTGGAAAGCCAATTCTAATGGCATTTATTAGGTGGATACATAAACCACCTCATAGTATTTAAAAATATTTTTATATTTTAAAGGAAGAAGACTTTACTGCCCTAAAGTTATCTCCCTTGCCAAAAGACATTTTGAAGCATAAGTTATCTGCCCCAGGATAAATAAATGAAGAACGCTTACCGAAATCTGCTTAGCGATGCACAATTAAAACCTTCACATTTCATAGTAATTCTCCCAGTTTTAAATTGTTAATGAACCATAGAATCGTTTTCATCCATTTATTACTCCATATTTGTGTCTTACCACTCACACAAACCACATCACAATGGTACTTTAAAAAAGATTTTGTCTTGACTTTATGTCAGCCTTTTACTAGTACGGTGTAAGAATAAACTTAAATTTTGTGATTTGTTTTTCCATCTGAATAATTTTGTTTTTGTTTTAAATGTGAAATATGGAAGAAAATGTTTTCTGTATTTTAATTATGAACATTTAGAATGAATACTTAGATAATTTCTTTTTATTTATATCTTTATTTTTGTTTATTTTTTTTCTTTATTAATTTAAAAAAAAATTTTAGACTGTTTTATCAGGATTTAAAAAACAAAACAAATATTTATTTGTTTGCATTTGGCTACAATTCCTTGTTTAATAATTTCATTTGTTTTTTTTGTTTATAATTTGAAATTTTTCCTATAAGCATAATTTACTAATATTTATATTTTAAGTAGCAGATAATTAATTAGTATTTTTTCTTTTTGTTTGAATATATATTTAGATAATATTTATCATTATTTTTTATTTTTCCATTCTTTTGTTTTCTTCATTTTTCCATTCTTTTGTTTTCTTCATTTTTCCATTCTTTTGTTTTCTTCATTTTTCCATTCTTTTGTTTTCTTCATTTTTCCATTCTTTTGTTTTCTTCATTTTTCCATTCTTTTGTTTTCTTCATTTTTCCATTCTTTTGTTTTCTTCATTTTTCCATTCTTTTGTTTTCTTCATTTTTCCATTCTTTTGTTTTCTTCATTTTTCCATTCTTTTGTTTTCTTCATTTTTCCATTCTTTTGTTTTCTTCATTTTTCCATTCTTTTGTTTTCTTCATTTTTCCATTCTTTTGTTTTCTTCATTTTTCCATTCTTTTGTTTTCTTCATTTTTCCATTCTTTTGTTTTCTTCATTTTTCCATTCTTTTGTTTTCTTCATTTTTCCATTCTTTTGTTTTCTTCATTTTTCCATTCTTTTGTTTTCTTCATTTTTCCATTCTTTTGTTTTCTTCATTTTTCCATTCTTTTGTTTTCATTAATTTTTTCTCATTTTTTTGTTTTCTTCATTTTTCCATTCTTTTGTTTTCTTCATTTTTTCTCATTTTTTTTCATATTTTCATTGTTTTTATTTCTTTTCCAGCATTTTTTTTTTCAGTGTTTTTATTTTTCAAGTGTTTTTTTTTCAATGTTTTTGTACGAATCTCTTTAAAAGTTATTGTTTTAAAAAAAAATTATCTTCTACATTTAATATTTCTATTTATTTAATTCATTATTCTTAACTTTTTAAAAACATGCCTAGTAATTATCAATTTATATACATATATTTTCTTCTCTGCATCGTGTTGGACAGGAGGTAAGAGTTTGCACACATCACATAATGTCATATTCACATTTCTAACTACACCACAAATGATATCTAAGTATATATTTTTAAAACACCACAAAATTGCTAAAATATGAAATATGTAATAGATAATTCAGATTCTGTTCAATTTTGTATTTGACCTTTTCAAACCACAACGCACTCAATAACCTTCAGCAGATGTCCAATAAAGCTAGGTATAGTCTTTGGATTGAGTAAAAGGTGAACAAAACAAGTTCACCTCTCTCTCTTTCTCTCTGACATTTAAAATTTCTTCATCACCTTCTGTTTTAGATTTCTAAGATAAAATTATTTTTGCACTTATATCAAAATATCTAAACGTTTTTATTAAAATCGCCCGGATCTGTCTAATTTTCTTATAACAATTTGAACTTTTTAGAAAAAGTTAAAGCTGTGATCAACAGTCAATCTTTTAGCAATTGCACCAACCATTGTATCACAATTCATTTTGAGCCACAGCAATGCTATTATACTTTAATTTTTATCAGCTTTCTTCAGTTGAGCCTGTTAGTCAAGCTGCCTTTGCCTTACTCTAAACTAAACTTCTAAGTTCTGATTTGATGCACACCTTGTGATCTTACTGGTTGGTTTGCATAATGTCTAGTATGATTGTCTGAAAAAAGTACCTAAACCAGTAGCTTTAACAAAAATCTTTGTTAGTATAAAACCATTTTCTAAACTCGAAAATCTATCAATTTTCTCCTTTCTAATATATAAAAAGTTGGTCTGATTCTCGACTTTAGACCTAAACAGCATTTCATCTGACAAATTAATATTTTCTGTCTAGCTAATTTTATTTATTTTACCATGATCTTTCAATAAATGTACTTCATTTCATTTTTCTTTTAAAACTATTTATTCCAGTCTGGAAGATTGGTAAAATGGAAACATTTTTCAATTATGATCTATAAAGCAAAACTCAGTATACATTATTCATAAAAAGTCATTATTGCCCTATTTTAGCTATCATATAAACAATTACATTTAAAAAAAAAGTCTATTCATTTCTGAGAATGATTTGACAGTATGTAATAATTTTTCATTTATAACAATTTAAACTGTTTTACTGCAATGTTACAAGTGGTAGTACTTGCAAATTACTGAGCTCTGAGTAAATATTTTTCCTTTTCAAGTTCCTCTTAAAAACAATTTAAATAAGTTTAAACCATGTTTCCTTAAAGATTTTCTTGATGAATACTTTTATTTTGGATTTCATACTTTTTTAATCAAAAGTAAGATTCGTGGAAAGAACTAGTTAATATCTGAATTTTTTGTACATTTCAACGTTGAATTAAATCACATGATACATCATGCATAAACGGTGTCTATAATTCTAAGCATAACTCAAATAATTTAAAGGAGATGACTTGTATTTTAATTTGAAGATTAAAATAGGAGTTATCCCCCTTACATAAATTCATTTTTTCATCTCTATATTGATAATGTCATGTGATTTACACACTAGATTTTAAAATTTAATAATCAAATATTTATACTAGTATGTGGCACAATTATCATTTGACCAATGCAATCATGCATGTGAGCTCTCTCTATTTTTTTTCTTATAGCAGAAAAAAAACAGTAGATTTCAACTTAAATTCTTAGGACATCCCATGAATGAAGTCCGCTTTTTGGTTATGATCCGCTTTTTTTTTTTTTTACATAAGAAAACGTTGATTTCTGCGAAATCGCTAGACTTAACTCCTTATTTTTCGCCGCTATTTGGCTGTATTTTATTTCGCTTTCTCTTTTTTTCCTTCTCTCTCACTTTATCTTTTATTCTCGTTTCCTGTGCATTTCTCGTTCCTTGTCATTGCCTTGCCTTCCTTTTCGCCATCATGACGGTTCTCTCTGAAAACTGAAAATTATAATTTTGCGATGTAGACTAAAACTTTAAACAATTCATGACTTTTGGTTTCATGAAAGAATGACTTCCTGTCTGCTTCTGCCACATGTGCACTCGATGTTTTTTCCTTTAATTTTGACTTTGTTAGTTGAAACTGATCTGTCAGCTCAATTAATCTGATTAACTTGTAAATTTGCCTGTTTTTTTTACCTAGATTAATATTCCATGATAAATGCCAGTATACTGAAATCATATGCCATTAATAGGGTTAAGATGAAAATTCATATACACTAAATGTACAAAAGCAAGGAAATTCCCAAATTTTTACACTTTTATTGTCATTAATTAAGGGTATGACTATATATCAACCAAACCATTTCATTATCACATCACTACAGTATAAATCTCTATGCATGAGTGGATGAAGTGTGTGAGGTGTGCTGAAGAAAAATTCCTACCAGTAAAATACATAGTCCTGTTGTGCTCGCATACCCTTAATGACAATAAACGTGTAAAAATTTGGGAATTTCCTTGCTTTTGTACATTTAGTGTATATGAATTTTCATCTTAACCCTATTAAGGACATGATTTCAGTATACTGGCATTTTTCATGGAATGTCACTACTTTTGTAAAGGCTATGCCTCAATACAATGGTCAGTTTAAAGGTTTTTTGGAATTTTCTGGAAAACTAAGGTATATGGTAAACTGAAATTAAAATGCCATCAACTAGACCCTAGAACGTCTATCTCTGCCAAAAAGTAGCTGAATCCATCAAATAGTTGATGAGATACAGGGTGGCACATATGTAAGTACACACAGATAACATGATTTCATAATTGGACTTTCTGGATCTCTGGGTTGCCTTGACTAATGATGCTGAAATTCTGCACACTTATAGAACCTATCAAATAAAAATTTTGTGCAAAGTTTTAACTAATTTGGTTTATTGGTTTTTGAGTTATGATTGATCAAAGAAATGAGATTTCCAGCATAGGCCATTCGTGTAGTCTATTAAGGGATAGAGCGCTCTCGCGCCTCCGTTGATTTCACTAATGAATAATTTTTACAAATTATTTCAAATGTTTTACTACTTCTCGCTAGCACATCATCCAAGTTGCACAAAGGCAGCACAAAAATCAACAACTAAAAATTAGTTGTTGATTTTTGTGCTGCCTTTTCTACACGCACAAGGTGGTGGTGGTGATGCTATGCCCAGGTTGATAAAATGCATCTTGATTTTGGCTTTTTTCTTGGCCTTTTGGCTAAGATCAAAGTGTAGTATCTGTTCCGATGGATACCGCACCTCATAGACTGGTATTGTCTTGGCCTTCGGGGCTTGATTTACACCAGTCTATGGGTCTGTCCTGTGCAGTTCTAGGAGGTCTACCCTCCTAGGCTTCGCCTCCCCTCTTCGGGGAGGAGTAAGTTTATTGCTTACTGCCTGAGGCGCCCCTACCGGGGAATGCCAACAGGGCTGCCCAGGCAATTTTTAATAGCCAGAGTGCTCACTTTCTCGGGTGCTGGCTTTTCAAACCCCACTTTCCCGACCCGACCTTGGGTCATATCTTACTTGTGGGAATAAGATAAAAACTGGCCTTGTGCCTAACTCCTGGAGAGGAGTAAATCAATACTCAACATCCCTGGAAATGAAAGCCATGGTAGGTCAGGTACCCACTGTGGTTGGTAGTTTTATGGTAGTTGATGTACTGAGCTGTTCTACATTGTTTCACCTTGCATGTGATTTGAAAACCACACAGATGAATGTGCAACATAGTCTAATTTGGGAACGCATGCTTTTAGAGTTTTAATTGGGCCATAATGTCGTATAAGTGACCAAAACCATCTGTTGTAAAGGATGAACCCCTTATCCCTTCCCCCTTAAAATATCACTTGCCATATTCCTTTCTCAGCACTATCCTGATTTTGACTGTGATGGTTCTTCAGTTCAGAAATATTCTGGGGGTCGGTCGGCTAAACATTATCTTTGAGAAAACACCATGTATAAAAATATGACCGGTTTATATCTGGTAAGTGTGAAGCCCATTCAGGATCAGACCTTCTACTGATGAGACGATAACCAAAGTGTCCCCTGCAGCCATTCCAACAAGTCATTTGAAGTGCGAGTTGTTGTCCCGGTTGAGACTACTGTATATCTTTCACAACATCTCATCTTCGTCTGCCCCAAACTTAACGACCACTAGGTAGTACTCAATAGTGATAAATGCAAGGGTGTACATTTGGAGCCGATCATTGAACAGTGATAAAACAAAGACTGTTGGACATTCATGACTAAAACATGGTGGACAAGTCAGACATAGACTGAAGTTTGCTTATATCAAATATGATTGGAATGCAGAAAGGATTATGAATTTTATTAACGATTTCATGGGTGATGTTTCTTTTACCACCCTGTATGAAAGGACAGTTGACCACGATGCAGAAACCAGATGGTTCAAGCCAAGAGTATCATGCAAGCTCAGTCTAGTTTGATTCATCAACTTCACAGCTTTGGCAAAAGCACCATGAGCTGCCGAATTGAGCCAAAACATTGTAAAATCTTTGACTCTCCCTTGTATAAACAAACTAATTTCTTTAATATCAGTCTGTAAACATCTCTTTTGCTAATCATTGAAATGAGTTTACAAAACTTGTATTTTTTAACAAGGCTTTATTGAACAAAATATTCCCCGGAATTTTAATTGAACCAATTGGTTTAGTTTGTAGAATCTAAAGGATCACAAATTTTGTTTTTGTATTTTAGTAATTGCATCATCATTATTGTGCAAGAGTAAAAAGTCTCTAGATTCTTTTTTTTCTCTCTATTCCTTTAAATACTTTTTTTCATTTTCCTATTAAAAACAGATTCTACTGATCCTTCTATCATTTTAAACATTTTTATTTACTAATAATACACCACTTGTCAAGGCTAAAAACCACTCGAGGATAAAGGTTAACCCTCTTAGCACGGCTGTCGCAAAATTGTGATAAGTCACCCACCTCTAATAGCAGACGATACTACATGCACATTTAGGGCTGAAAATGGCCTTATTATTGTTTGTGACGTCAGCAATTGACTAATATGTGCATAAGAAAATGACAATTTTTCTTGAGCGGATGGTCAATCTCATAAATTCAAGATGGCTGCCATAACAATATTAAGATTAGTCAAATTTTACAATTCATTTTGATAACCCTACTTATATGCTACAAATGTCATATACATTTTTGGGGTATACAATGAAAGGTTAAACTTAGTCATTTTTTTAAAAAAGTGTAAAAAATCATTTTTCTACAAAAAAGAATTCAGCGCTCAGACGGTTAATGAGATGGATAGATTGTTCGTTGAATGATAAAAACTATTATGAGAGGATTGAAAATGAATGTTATGACAAAATTTGATGTCTTATGAGGACTTATATTAATGTTGCTATTCTCTCTTTTTTTCTTTCAGAAACAAGTCATCGTCGCAGACATCAGAGATCGTCAACAATCAATTCCGTACGGTATTGAACAATGCAACTACCAAACATTTAGCGGCTCTTATAAGTGGAAACACAACCAAGAGTGTGTAAGTAGAAAGCGTGTATTTTATCATTTGACCCTTAAATGTAACTAGGAAAGAGGGCTTAGGGGGTTCATACCTACCAAGTTTGAATGACAAAACGAGGAATTTGTACCGGACAAGAAAATATTCTTTATAAGAAAATATTTACATTTTTGAAAAATAATTAAATTACAAAAAAAATGTTATTAAAAAAAAAAAAATGATGCTGCAATAAAATCGACCGGACGTGTTTACATGCCATAAATATTTTCGATTTTTTTTTTTTTTTTTTTTTTTTTTTTTTCTTTAAATACATAGTTTTCTTTTTTTTTTCAATAGGATTTTGTAAGTTAAATTCAATTATTATTGTATCGTTGGGGATTAAATTATTAATTGCAATAAATTGTTGTAAAACTCTGACTAAAATCTAAAGAATGTTTTTTGTCTAGAAAGATTGATATAACAAAGAGAAAACAAAGTTTCAAAAGTTTAGTATATTGTTATATATACCTCCCCTCTGAGGGGAGGTCTAATGTCTCACAAGTCATCAATTAAAATACATGAATATTCATAACATACCTTACTGGCCATTCGTTCCTTACTGTGATCATGCCCACAGGAGGTCGAGCTGACGTCAGAGTACATCAAGCTAACCCCAACCGAACCCTATTTTCCGTTTATTCTTAACTAACAAAATTATACTCGACCAATATTTAACAATATAGTTCAGAATTTTTTAGATGAGGATTGATAATTTGCATTATTTTAATTATTCAAACTACTGTATACATCAGAAGAGAGAGCCTGACATGAGACGGACTGGTATAGAAGAGGAGGAAATCGGTGTGTCAACCACTCAGGTCTGAGACCCGTTTGTCCATTTGTTAATGTCTTTATTTCTTAGTTAAATTCATTCTTATAACATTCAAAAGAAGAAAAAGAAACTCTTGCTTATTTTTTGTTTTTATACCAAAGGAAGCAACTTTGCTCCGACCAGAAACGAGAAAGTGAATTGATTTATTTCCCTTACACCCGACTCTTAGAATTATCCAGAGAAACAATAAAACTTGGGTTTATCGTGTTACAGCGACATCTTACAACCGTCTTCAAGTGCAACTTATCGAACTCTGATAATCTGTATGGAATGTCGAACTGAACCCTTTATTTAATCCACGGGGGTAGATTATTCTCATCCCATCAGCCATGATGGCGTAGTCTTAAGTAATTCTTAATTATATTCTTAGTTCGACACGACATACCTGAAGAAATTTGGAGCTGACATCGGCCTAAACGTTATGAGAATAACATCCCAGATAAAAACAGTAATCTGACTAATCTAAATAAAACAAGTTTAGTATATGATGAAAATAATGCATTGTTCCATGTGCTACCAGATCAGGCTGTCTGAACGTACTGGCTTCCTGACTTAAAATGCACCAAACATTGATGTTATTGTTTTTTTCCTTTCCCTTTGCAAAACTCAATAATATTCTGCAAAACTAAAAACAAAAACATTTTTACCTCCACAAAACAACGAAATGAAACCAAACCAAACCAAACACCATGAATAAATATTTGAAGATATAAAAAACATGAAACATAAAAACTTTTACGGAAATAACCGGATTCGGTATTAAATAACCAGAAAACAAAACAACCAAACCAATCTGTTCCATTTCTTGTCACGAGGCCACAACAACCACGCTTACGAGAGTTTAATATTTGTTAAATCTACAGAGGAGCCAATTTTGAAATTAACAAGCGATTTCCTCCTATCTATGGGTAAAATAATCACCTTGTGTTCAACGAATTGCATACAATCGTTGTGTACCAGCATTAAATGGTCCCCAAAAGGTTTTATGTCATAAAGCAGGCAAACCAAACCAAGGAGTGAATGATAATGCACCTCACCAACCTTGCAATGTACATTTCAGTTATCATTTGTTGAGCTGTGATCAAGGCGATCCATAATACAGGCCTGGCAAACATGCAACTGGGGTCCACGACTTGGAGTAGACATGTGAAGTCCAAGATGACTACTAAATAATAATTACAGAGCAAAGTCTTACTAGTCAATATAAACAAATTGACTCATGATTTTTGAAATATCAAAAATGTGTCTAATTCATGGTGAATAAAGTGATTTTCTTTTAATGAATTTAGTTTTTATATTTTTGTACTTTTTATATTTGATTTGATGGTAATAAATCAATTATTGTAAGCTGCTTCCTAACATGTATAGTTGCTAATTACTGGACATTACTAAAAAATTTCTTACTAAAACTTTTCTCTGTAAGAATTATTTAGTTGTAATTTTGGTCCTCACATGTCCCCCTCCCCCAGTCGTGGACCCCAGTTGCATGTTTGCCAGGCCTGTATTATGGATTGCCTTGGCTGTGATCCATTCTGTAACATCAGTTTCTTAAAAAAGACAAAAAAAGGGTCATATATTTCAACAAAATAATTACATGGCGTCTGGTTGAAGGAAGTGGAGAATTCAAATTAATCACTAGACATATCTAAAAAGAAATTGATTGACTTTCTCAAAGGAAAATTTATTGGCATTGTCTGATTTGATTGGTTTTACCAATAAATCATTAATCAATCATTTCATAAGAATCCATGCACCTTATTTTCTCTTTATTCCTCTATCTCCCCCTCTTTTTCTTCCACTATCTCCCCCTCTTTTTCTTCCACTATCTCCCCCTCTTTTTCTTCCACTATCTCCCCCTCTTTTTCCTCCACTATCTCCCCCTCTTTTTCCTCCACTATCTCCCCCTCTTTTTCCTCCACTATCTCCCCCTCTTTTTCCTCCACTATCTCCCCCTCTTTTTCCTCCACTATCTCCCCCTCTTTCTCCTCCACTATCTCCCCCTCTTTCTCCTCCACTATCTCCCCCTCTTTCTCCTCCACTATCTCCCCCTCTTTCTCCTCCACTATCTCCCCTCTTTCTCCTCCACTATCTTTCCCTCTTTCTCCTCTACTACCTCCCCATTCTTCTTCTACCTCTGTCTCTTCTCTATTTTTCTATCTGTCTCCATTCCCTCCTCGTTTCCTTTTACATCTTTCCGTGTCACTCCCCATTCTCTTTCTCTTTTCATTTTCTCTTTTTTCTCCACTTCATCCCTCCCTCTCCTTCCTTCTCTTTTCGCTCGCTGTTCAAGTTGAATCCACATAGTTCAATTAGAGTTGAAATCATGAGTTAATTTAATTGATTTATCGATCATTTCAAACCGACAGCAACACTGAATTCTCTATTCTCAACCACCATGACGACGACCACCATCTTCTTATAAAACAAACTTTCAGCTTTGAGTTAGAATCTTGTCATGTGATATATTTTTTTTAATCTTTTCAAAATCGTGAACCCCAAAAAATATTTAAAAATCAAATTTATTTTAATTTAAACTGAAAAGGAAAAAATTGATAAATTATATTTTTTTTCCTTTCAAAATTTTTATCCAAAATTTAGAAGTTTTTGTATTTTGTATCCAACTGTGAAAAGAAATTTCTCTGATCATTTGTAACATTTTTTTCTTTTATTTTTAACATTTCTTCTTTTACTTTTTACATTTTTTGGTCGAGTTTTACTCTGGATTTGATTATTTGCTCAGACGATTTAATTCAAGGATGGCAAATCTGTAATATTCAAATATGCCATTTTGTTTATGCACAGGGTTTTAGCTGACAGTAATTAATTAGATGACGAATAACTATTTTAAAAATTTCATGAAAATCAGAGGTATATTAATTTTTACAAAAGGAATCCAGGCTCCCATTGCTTCTGCAAAACTAAATTAAACTAAATATAGCCAACGTCATCCACCTTTACGCCTAGCAGCTGTTTTCCAAAGTTCATAATGATCGATTTAGTTCCCTAAAACCAAAATAGAAGAGGTTGAAAAGTGTGTATAACATATTTATATTAAAACTCCCATCTCTCTACCTATCTAAATTCGTCTCTCTCTTTCCCTCTTCCCCGTTTTCCCACCCTTCTTTCACCTCCGCCCAGCCCATTCATCTCTCCTGTTTTAATGTATTGAAAATAATAATAATGGAAGTCATTCACCTGAGCTTTTAAAGTTATTGCTCCCGGGTAACACCGAGTTTACCCCCTCCCTTTCCTCAAAAATATAATGAAATCGATATTTATTTTAATTCATTCCTATGCAACACCGAGTTTCTTGTCTTCCCTTTCTGCATCAAGCATATACCACATAGGAAATGTACGACTGTATTATTGCACACATCTGCTCTATCTAGGATATTGAGCACTGACTCCCGAGCAATGCAGAGAACCTTTTCTGGTATAAACTGAATGTTTTTCTCCCGGGCAACACAGCATTAAAAAAAACCTACTCTGTAGAATTACTCTATCTTGGATATTGATGACTCCCGGGCAACACCTAATAAACACACCTGCTCTATTTATAATATTGAGCCCTTTGGATAAACTTATACCACTTACCAAATATAATATTGTATTATTACTATCATGGCTCCCAGACAATACCGAGTTAACAAAAGATAGAGAAGTTCTTTCTCCTGGGCAACATAGCGTTTAAACACCTGCTGTATCTAGGATGTTGAGGATTTTTGGATTTTTCTAGCAGTTATTTATTGCTCCCATTTACAGCGCTACTGAAACCACCCAAATAAAATTAAGGATGCCTCCAGAGCCTTACTAAAACCACCCTTTCTGAATTTTTGCCCCCTTCCCTAGTTTTAAGAGAAGCTTAAGAAATGTTAAATAAAGAAAATCCAGAGTCATTTCTGGAAAGAATACATTGAAATTACAGTGTTTTTTTTTTCTAAATTATGGCTGAAAGACTGGCCCCAAACAAAATCTGCTCTATAGCCCCTTAGGCATGCGCTTAGATATTTGGAAATGCTTCCATTTTCTTCCCCGGTTAATTTTATATAAGAATACTTTTTTTTTTTTAGATTTTATGTAGATTCTCTAACCTTGTTTTCTATACAGCACATACAAACAGATACAGACATTGAGTTTTATATATATATATATATATATATATATATATATACTAGCAGGACTCGTTGCCCGGCGCTGCCTGTGAGGAATATAAAAGAATGAATTAAACAGCCGACCGAACGCAAATAAGTCACATAGAATATTTTTAATGTTTACACAAAAGGTCGGCTTTTAATAGTTGAAATTGCCCACAGTTCCTAAAGATGTCTACTATATTTGTGTGGTCGAGTTTTAACTTTGGCGTTTCACCTGTATGATGCAACTTGCTGTAAGTTGCGTTTTCTACTTCTAACTAATTTGAACTGAATTGTTTTTTGTATTACCCTAACCGCTTTTGTAGAAGCGCTTTACTTTAGGCCAAAAGTCACTCGAACCCTAACCCAAGTTTTATTTTGTCAAAAGTCTGCTACTAACCAAGGTCAAAAGTCACCGGAAGTGTAACCTAAATTGTATATTGACAAAAGTCAGTTATATCATGGATGTGTTTAGGTCCGGTTCAAATTCTGTAGAAGTACTTTTTTGTTTTGTGGATTTAATTTTGCAATTAAATTATTTTCAATGGGATTTAAAAAATTTTGTGTTATTTTACACGCTATTGCATTTTCCATGTCAAAAAATATTTGATTACTAATAAGAAATTAAAAAAAAAAAATAATGTAAATCACGTAAAGATTGTTAAATAATATTATTAAAAAAGGAATATTTAGCTCTTTAGTACAATAGAGGTGCGTTCGAAAATAATGTCTTTCTTTGATTTAAGAGCACAAATGAACCATAATAATAGTTAAAGTTAGATTCAAGCTAGATGATTTTTTTTTGGGGGGGGGGGGCACCCGAACTTAGGGTTTGAGGTGGTGGTAGGTATGATCGAGTATTTTGCAATGCCAAAATCGTTATTGAAAAACGGAAAATTTCTAGATTAACATGCTCAGTTAAACAACCTCATTCCCCCCCCCCCCCAAATAAGATTCATTTATTATTTTTTTTGGCAATTGGTAAACATCCGTAAAAATTTCGAAAAAAACAACAAAAAAATAAGTTTCGAAATTGGAGGGTGACATCAATTTCGTATATAAATTTAACGTAAAATAATCCCCTCCCCCTATTTCAAGACTATTTGAACTTTTTAGGGAAGTTAACTAAATGAAATTATTTTCCCTTTCTGCCAATTTTATCAGGGTGTTTACTGTCTACACGTAAGCACCTAAAAAGTAAAATCTCATTTTGGTAGTTGGGTTTGAATTTATAGTTGTAGATGGGATTGATTCCATAAAATTACCATTTTTTTATATATAGGAATGAGAAGTAACGTAAGTATATCAAAAGAAAAATAGTACTTATCTGGTTTCACAAAGGTTTATATTTGTTTAAAATGTGACGTGTTTTGGCGAACGATTTGATGCGTGATGTCTATGTAATCTTTGCTGTGGTTGGATGTTTTACAAATTCTGAAACGGTGCAACTTGATCACATTTCCTTGCGAAAGAATTGCCAAACGGTGTTTGAGGAGGGTAAGAGTTATTAATTCATAGAGAGAATTAGCGTGCTACCCTCTCTATGGAGTATGCAGTTAGGAGAGCTAGTCGTATGGGATAAATAATAGGAAATAATGTTAGTTCTTAAAAATATGTGTAAGTTGCTTGAAACATGGTCGAGGTAAGGGTGCATATGTAGTATTGATTTTCGATGTGTTTGATGCATTAGTTTTCTTGCCTACTCTTACTGAATTGGAAGGGGAAAAAACGACTCTATTTTATAGATATAGATATGTGTTTGTATAATTGTTGGTTCATAGATGTTAATCCAATGAAAGTACAGTTGAATAAAGTCACAGCTGAAACATGTATGCACATATCCAAAAATGTTTGTATAAATGAAAATGTGTATATATATATATATATATATAATGTGTGTGTGTGCGTGTATTAGAAGAATAACTGTTCCGGGACAGTAAAATTTATTTTCCAAACAGAACATTTTTACACTATTTTTATGTTCCCTTACAGAGATTAAAACCAAGATATGATGCAAAATCTTATGTCTAGAAGACTTATTCTAATTTTGATCAAAATCCATTACATGATTTTGATTCTAGAAAATGTCTAAAATTGAAGGCTTAAGCTTAAAGGGTCTTATGAAGAATTTGATATTCAGGGAATCTTGCTTAATTATTGTCGAATGACTAAGGATCAAATTCAATGCAAATCTGATATTTGAATTTTTTAATGGAAGGTTGTGCCCATATTATGCTCCCTAAAAACCCTTTAAAGTACCATAAAGAAACTGAAAATTGGGGAATATTTATTAATTGATGTCTAATACTTATTAAGATTTCATAAAAATTGAAGATATCTGATTTTTAACAAAGGGCTTCTATCCCCTTTGCATTAAATTAAAATAAATATAGCCCACATTTGGACTCCTTATGCCTAGCAGCTGTGTTCCAAAATTCATCTGGTGATACCAGATCAGGCTGCCCTGTGGCTCCCTGAGACGAAATTCACCTACATTGACGTTTTTTTTTTTTTTTTTTTTTTTTTTGTAAAACTTAATTATGTTCTACAAAACCAAAAACAAAAACAACAGCCCCTCTCCCTTTCTCCCTCCCCTTTTTTATTTTATTTTTAGAACTTGAAGCATAAATCTTTTACTATAATGACCAGATTCGGCATTAAATAACCCAAAAAGGGTTGATATGCCGTAAAACAAAACTACCAAACCAAAAACGATGATTAAACATTTGAAGATATAAAGAACTTGAAGCATAAAAACTTTTACTATAATGACCAGATTCGGCATTAAATAACCCAAAAAGGGTTGATATGCCGTAAAACAAAACTACCAAACCAAAAACGATGATTAAACATTTGAAGATATAAAGAACTTGAAGCATAACAACTTTTACTATAATGACCAGATTCGGCATTAAATAACCCAAAAAGGGTTGATATGCCGTAAAACAAAACTACCAAACCAAAAACGATGATTAAACATTTGAAGATATAAAGAACTTGAAGCATAACAACTTTTACTATAATGACCAGATTCGGCATTAAATAACCCAAAAAGGGTTGATATGCCGTAAAACAAAACTACCAAACCACCAAAATTCATAATGATCGGTTAATTAGTTTAGGAGTGAATCCTGTATATGCAAATATATATATATAAGCATATGCACATACCTAACTTTATATCTGGAGAGATTAGAATTACATAACGCAATGTACTATTGTATTGAAGTTTTTCACGCTACTAGATTTTTCTCTTTAATCCGAGGTAAATCCCACAGATATTTGGATGCGAAGTCGAAGTAAAGATTCATTATATGCAGTCCATCGTTTTGTTTTCTTTTTTTAAGGTTGCTCTTCTGTTTCCGTATCGGAATGAAATCTATTAACTTGTAGAATTGTCACAGCAGATAAATGGTATAAACATTATGAGATAGAATGATATTTGATTCCACTTTCAGTTTAGTTTGTGAAAAAAATATGATCTTATTTTTTCTTTTCCTGTTAATCCTTTCAAAAAAATATTGACTCGATTTATTCAGAGGAGTTGTTCTTTCATAACGATCACCTACACATTTAATAACAACTTCCCTTTCTACCACCCCCTCCCCCCATCTTTATCATTTTTTTTTTAAAGATGCATCCATGCATATCAATAAGAGACTGTGTTCGTCGGTCGTTTGTCTGTCTGTTGGTATGTCACGCTCAAGTTTTGGATATTGTTTTCATTGAATTATTTATATTATTCGAAATATTGTGCTCATCTTGGATGCTATTCTCACAACGTTTCGGCCGATGTAACCTCCTACCTTCTTCGGGTGTATCTTGTCAAACTCCGGAATCTGTACGGAATTTCGAGCTGAACACTTTATTTAATCCACAGGGGCAGATTGTTCTCGTTCCATCAGCCATGACTGGGTAAAAATCTCAAATAATTTATGAATCCTCATCTCGAAAATTCCAAAACTTAATTTTCATTATAAAATACACAGATTGAACGGATGTATCTTATTGTAGCTGTGTCTAAACATCTCCATATAAGGCTCTGTCCGTTGGTCTGTTTGTAATACTTAAATTTGAAATAGCATTTTTATTTTTTATCTGTCATGCATAATCACGTTGACACACTGGTTCTCATTAGATCACTGAAGTAATGCAAATTTGAGCCTGGTCAGTACCAAATGGAATACCATTTGGGAATACCAGGCACTGTATACGTATACAGGTGTGGGGAGGTGTATAAATATCCAGCCATTAGAAAAAGCATGAAAAAGTCACAGCACCACCTCTTTCATTTGGTCTGTCATGCTTAAGTTTGAAATAGTATTTTCATTTGGTCTGTCATGCTTAAGTTTGAAATAGTATTTTCATTTGGTCTGTCATGCTTAAGTTTGAAATAGTATTTTCATTTGGTCTGTCATGCTTAAGTTTGAAATAGTATTTTCATTTGGTCTGTCATGCTTAAGTTTGAAATAGTATTTTTATTTGGTCTGTCATGCTTAAGTTTGAAATAGTATTTTCATTTGGTCTGTCATGCTTAAGTTTGAAATAGTATTTTAATTTGGTCTGTCATGCTTAAGTTTGAAATAGTATTTTCATTTGGTCTGCCATGCTCAAATTTTAAATTTAATTTTCATCAATTAAAGTATAGATCGAATGGACTCTTAAGAATATGGTTTTGTGTTTTTAAGCTAGAGGACTGGGAATTATATTTTCCACAATGTTGAATTTGGAAAAACGCATGTGTTCAATCTCATACAATTAAAATAAATAAACAATAAACAAACAAACAAAAAAACAACAATCAAAAAGAGAAGAAAGAACAAAAACAAAAGATCTGAAGGATGGCAAACCAACGAATTCGATTTAAAATAAAGAATTTTATTCATGGCATAAGAATTGCAGTGCAATATTTTTGTCCTTCATTTTTCTTTGGATAACTATGTTAGAGAGAGAGTGAGAGTTTGTGGAGTAGGGATTGACTGGTTATAGAAATATATCTAATCAATATCTTGCCTCTCCTTCATCTTCTCGCTGGCATTGGTGTGTTCGTAGTAGAACTATTTAAAAAGAAAAGCAGTGATACAAAATGCTCTTAAAGCTCTCTAGGCGCCATGGATTCTTTAGCAAGGTTTCTCACTGATCTTGGTTTTGTATTTGCCTCTTAGAGAAAGTTAAATATGGCACAAGGCCAAGATTAAGCTGACACCATTTTGTGCTGTTGATGAGGAAAAGGATGAAAGTACTCCACAACTTACGCTACAAACATCTTTATAATGTGATAATTCTCTAACATTGCCATTTTTTTGCGTTGTCAATCCTTTTTACTTTGTAAGCAAGACCTGAACCTGCAGCACGCAGCGTTCAGTGTCCTGCACGCGATGCCTGAACATCAGTTCGATCCTGGCAATAAGCTCGGTCCTTATTGCAGGTCGTACAGTTGGTGTCTTTCTCAACTGAACCCCACAAAGGCATGGGAATGGCAATCAGGCATGTTTGGTGTGGAGCAGATGTTCGGATTGGTGAAAAAGTGGAAGTTCTCAGACAGCCACTTTTGGATTTTCCCAGAGGCGTGACATGGAGATGAGTCCTACTGCCACTTGTATGGCCTTCTCGCAGCCACCTTCTTCACCTAGCACTTAATAACAGTAGACATCAATACGATATAGCCATCTTAATTAAGTTAGTCTCTTTTAGAAAATGTGAAGTAGCATGATGTGGCCTTTGCTAAAAACACACCTAAAGACTATCACAGTTTAAAGGTACCTGTGTTTTCATGAGACATGGGACTTCATGTGGACTGTAGGCTAGCCACCTGTTGTTCTGAGCATTGTGCAACTACTCCTGGCAGAAGTTCTTCTTGTCTGAGAAGAACCAGAATATCTCCGGCTCTACTGCGTATTTGATTTTGGCTTTCCTAATGCAGTTCTCTTGCGCCTTCGTGGTGAGTAGTTGGCCCTTGTGACTCTTTTATAAGGAGTAGTAAAGATCCTTATTCAATGCTTTACTACTCTCATGCCCATCTCTCTCGCCAAGGTCCGCATTGTCTTGCTTGGATCTTGGCACACCTTTTTTAAAAATTAAAATTTTTTTTTTTAGAGCTTCTCGGCAAATTTTGTTGTGCAGACAAAGAACACCTGCTGGGATATTTCCTGCTGGCCACTACTTCCACATCTCCATAGCAATTCTCCATCTCACATCATTCAAGGAGCACTGTCTGTAGCTAAGATTTCTAAATTTTTTAATCTGGAGAAAATCATCATGGTGCCAATATTCACGTGCTTTCCAGTCATCCATTGCCCCTAGATCCCAAAACCATCAATAGTACACAAAACGGATATCCGTTACACTTTACTAGTTCAAATGGTTCTGAAATAACAAAATATCAAAAAATGGTCAAATTTATCCTGAACACCCAGTAGCAGAGCGTTACATAAACTTTGCATATTTGAGATTATTCGGACATCCACCATATTCCATTTATTAATATCAAAGATATAAGCCTGATATTTTTTATGTAGCTCCCATGACATAAACTAAATTTAGTATTCTTAGTGTTTACCTAAAATAAGGATGTTTTTATTTTTAGTCCACATTTGGAAGTATTATCAAAATAATTAACCTTATATATAAAGTCAGTTTTTGTGATAAATAGTTTTTTTTTAACTACAAGCTACATAAAAAATCTGTTTCATCAGTCATATAAGGCAAATATTGCTCTGTGTTATTAGAACAAAAAAAAATTCAATTGATTTCAGCAATTTTTATATTTAATCCCTATCATGGTTTTATTTTTTTTTTATTATTAGTCATAAGAAAAGGTGGAGGAGTTCTTCCTCTAACAGTCCTAATACTGTTACTTAAATCACCGGGTACTAATTTAATAACAGATAATTTCTTTGATATTCACCGGTGAAAAAGAGAAGGAAGTTTTGATTTGTCTTTTTTTGTTTCTTTCTTTTCTTGGCTGATTGACTTTCGACTAGAGAGTGAGAGGGGAAATTAAAAAAAAAAAAAAAAAAAAAAAGACAGTCTGACTTGTGTTTAATAGCGTCATAATTTCATACCTACTATCATGGACCAATCGGTTAGCACACCATGCTTATAAACAGATTTTGTGAGTTCGAACCTCACTCGGGGCCTAATTATTTTGACTCTGATTTTGTCCCAAAATGAACTTAGACATTTCGAATTAGAATATTAAGCAGAATGTTTATTTTTTATTTTATTTTTTATGTAATCAATGTAATTTTCAGACATTAGGATCCCGGGTGATGCCAGGTAGCCCTACTTTTACTTAATAATAAAATTTGAATATATCTCTATAAACAGTCTATTTTCTTTATACAATTATTAAGCTTTTTGGCGTGATGGTTAGTGTTCGTTAACTGGCCGGGACACCAGGTGTTGTATTTAAACCAAGAAAACAAAATTGTTGTCATTATTAACAAAACACCTGAAAGTTCATAAATACTTACCTTGGTTGCTGCACGTTTTCATTGTACACACCCTTGCCTTGATCCTTCCCGACCGGGGGGGGGGGGGGGAATGCCACCTGCAAATAAGTTCTTTCATACCTCAAAAAAGGACTCGGTCAAGACGAAATTGTTGGAAGACAGTCGATTTATTCGACTTGATCTTCGTTCCAAATCACTGACCAGTGTGTGCGGGCGAGACAATGAGAGATCAATAATCACTGTTTAACTATATCTTATTAGGGCATTTTAAATTAACATGTTCATGCGCGTAGTGCTTCCACGGAATTGGCTTTCCTTCTCTCTCACTCTCTAGAGTCATGTGACATCACATCACATTCTGTTATTTTCAATTAACCAATTTATGTACTAGTGGGTTTACCAGATCAATATTTTACACAATTCAATCCTGAAAATGCCCACTTGATGCCTCCTTGTTAAACACTCGGCATTATAAGGTGAGGATGAAGGGTAAGCAGAGAAATCCGGGGAAAGGAGTTGCATCTTGGTGTAGTCGTAAATGGAAAGGTTGCCTTCAGGTTGCCTTCAATCACAGTCGACCAAAGAAAATTACAGAAGAGATTTGCTTGAGGCAACTTAATTTAATTATCTTATAGGTTCACTATGATGTTTATCTTGCTCCCCCCCCCTCCACTTAGAAACTGTCTTGCTTGTTTTCGGCTTTTGAAACAACCCAGAAAACAGTAAGCAGCTCATACCTAGATAGATTTGGAAGGGTCCTACTAACCACCACATTTAGCATTTTATTTTTCAGCAATCTCTTGTTTTTTTAGCCCCCCCCCTCCAACCGATGAATTTGTAGATATATTGTTTGTAAATAAAAAATGTCAAACCATTGGGGATAATGTTAAGTAGATTTTACCCATAGAGTGAATGTGGTGTTTTGGTCACTGAGACTAGTTTAGAGAATAAACCTCGAGGACGACAGTCGACCCCACTACACTGAACATTTTTGTAAAATTTTAAAGATAAATAAAATCTTAAGGTAGTCACCAAATGAAATGAACTTTTGGCGATTGTGCAGTATAGTTAACAGAAAAAAAAGATGAAAAAACACAGACAACAAATAACTGTTACCAAACGCAAGAAAATTTACTTTTCTACTTATCTGTATAATTTTCATGTGTGTTTACTGATTGTAAGGTTTATTATCTATGCATATTTTCTCGTCACTTTTTATTAGACAAGCCAGCATGGTTTCTGTCATGGCTGTCATTTTTGTTGGGGCTTTGTTCGGTATAGTTTTAAGTATTTTGAAATGAAGGACTTAAAACAGTTTCAGTAAATTAAAATATACAGATCGGTTGAAAATTAAATATTTGACCGATTGATGACAGTTATTAGTTGTATTTCTGTTTAATTTTCGAGTTTTCAGTTGTTAAACAAACGACAGCAAACCTTCACATCAAGTAAAAAAAAAAAAACGACGCCATCTTGAATCTCTATTATTTACAAGTTTCCTATGAAACGATGCAAAATCTGAAAAAAAAAAAAAATACTTAAAAAGTTCTTAAAGTGAAAAACCATGCAGGTTTATAGAAGATTACATTTTCTTGCATTTGGTAAAAGTTATGTTGTAAATTTGCTTATTTTCATCTCTTTTTTTCCTATTAACTATACTGTACGATCGCCCAACCTTTTTCCATTTTTAGATTTAAATTTAAAACGACCCAACGTGCCCATAGTGATGCAATTTATTCAAATGATACGATGAATGATCTTTTGTCATCTAACAAATTGTAGTTGTTTTATTATAAAAATTTCAAATTTAAATTAAATCTTTTCATTCTAAAATTTATTTAGATTTAAACTGTTTTTACTAGTGGGACACCATGAAAATTCACGGTTACTTTCTCTATCTATCTGTATAATTTACTGTTAATATTTATCTTGAAACAATACATATGTAAAGTTGAATAATATTTTTAAAAAAAATTGTCATATTTTTCTTCCATACAAATAACTGCTGTTGTCGGTCAAATATTCGTTAAATAAATAAAACGAGTTTTTTTAATTTTCTTTATTTATTCAAAGTTGTAGAAATTTAAATCTTAAAAAAATAATTCCATTTTCTTTACATAAATAAAAATGATTGGCACTTTAAAAATTTATCAAAAAAAATTCTAACAGATGTGTACTAAAATAAAAATGCAAAGAATAGGTTTTAAAAAAATTGTTAAGCTTACAGCACTACAGAATTTGATTTTGAATAACTCATTTTAAATGGCTAAAGTCGGATTTTTTTTTTTACCTTAAAAGTTTAATTAGTTGGTTGTCTTTTTGGTCCCTCGATTTATAAAATCGGGGGACTTATGTTTTGAGGTCTGTCCCTCCGTCCGTCTGTCCGGATTTTTCTCTGCAACCATCCATTGAATTTCTCTGAAATTTTGCACAAAGTTGTAACTTTGGTCAAGTTAGAAAGTGACATTCTCCGATTTTTGAAAAAAAATCTGGTTAGCCCCCCCCCCCCCCCCCCCCAGGGGGTCAAAAGGCCCCGAAATGGCAAAAAAAATGATATTTTTGCCCCATAACTTTTCATCCATCCATTCAATTTCTCTGAAACTTGGCCAAAATGTGGAGGCAATTGTTCCTAATAGAAAATAAGTATCGCTGACCTTGGAAAAAATCTGGTTCGTGCCCCCAGGAGGTCAAAAAACCCCAAAATGGCAAAAAAATTACCCTTTTCTCCCATAACGTTTGATCCATCCATTCAATTTTTCTGAAACTTGGCCAAAATGTAGAGGCAATTGTTCTGGATATAAAATGAGCATCCTTGACCTCAGAAAAATTCTGGTTGGTGCCCCCAGGGGGTCAAAGGGGGGGGAGTCAAAAATGCCCCAAATTGCCCAAATTTATTGCATTTTACACTCGCCACATCGAGTCACATACAGAGGGGGACCACGCATGCGTGGCTTGTTTGTTTTGCTTATGGTCTTAGATTCTCATTGTTATTTAGTGTTATTTTTTACGTTTGTACTTTTAATTAATACAAGCGATCTATTTGTCAGTGGATAATTAATTAATGGAAACATATGTGTTTAACTCTTTTGTCTTTTGTCTAACGATTTGAAATTCCTTTTTAGTATTGCATTTCGTCCTTAGCGATTGGATGATCTCATTTTTTTTTTAAATGGGTGCAGAAAATGTAACACACCTACAAACGTGAATAAGCATATTATATAGAATTTGAAACATTTTTAACTTTTTTATTTGAAAGTCATGTGAATCCAAAAGAACATTTGTCTTTTCTATTTCGTAGGTTATTTCTTATTTCTTTATTATAGATATCTGCATTTAAAATCTATTTTAAAACTTTACTCTGTGTATTAAAAAAATGCTTTTTTAATTAAAATTTAAACAGTTATTTAATAAATCGTAACTAAACTAACTCCCCCCCCCTCATTAACTTGCAGAAATAAAACTAACTTTTTCTATTTAAAGAAATGTGTGATTTGCTTTTTACAGCACACTATCTTGCGTTGTATGAGATCATATAAAAAATAAAATAAAAATCTAATAGTTTTTATTATTAAATCGACATTTCTTTATTACGAGGTGAAATGGCAACTCTTAATCAGTTTTAAATCACTAATGCTTTCTAAATTAAAAATGTTATCCAGTGTGGATCTTCTACAGAAAAAAATAAAAAAAACATGGTGGTGCAACATTTGAACTAGATTGTTTTTAAAAATTTGGATTAAAACATAGAAATTTTTGAAATTTCTCGATTAACTATTTTATTTGCTGGAAGCCTTTTGCTTATCTTGCTTGTCACGAGACACCCCTTGAATGTTTTAGATGGTGAGAAGGAGGACGAATGACGTGAATAAAGGGTGAATGTTAAGAAGTAGTGTGAGGAAGCGAGTAATGTAAAGAATTAAGAGAGAAGGAGAAGGGAAGAGAGATACTTCTTTAAAATAAACTGTAGCGGTGTACATTATTATAGTGCCAATAACATCGTACAACAATAACAAATGAAAATTTGCTAGTCAAAATCAAAGTTTGATATATCAACTTAAAGTTTATTTAGGTCCAACTTTTAAAAATCTAACAAGATAATTTTATGTGTTAGGAGTTTGTAATTTGGAAATATCTTTACCCATGAAGTTTTAACATCATTTTTTTTTTAACAAGTCTTTCCGCCAAAGATAATGTGTGTATTTTTTGTCTAAATATTCTAGCTTTTGAGTTTTTCCCCCAAAGTTTTTCAGGCTGTTTACATGTAATCGCCTAAAAATAAAAGTAGAATCTCATTTATTAGCTGAAGAGATGATTTAGCTGAGGCTCCTCATCTACATTTTTTTTGTATTGATTTGATTTTCTTATCTGTGAAACGCAAGTCGAAAAAATCACATAGATTACTTTTAAAATTGTTTGAAACAGTCCTTAAGTAAAAAAAAAACAAAAAACAAACAGTTCGGAATAAATGTAAGTTTAATGGAAACGAGGTGTTAACAATCCTCGTTAACTACAGTAAATAAGATTAGTATAGTTTTTATTTTAACTTTATATACAGATACATTCTTTATGGAGACGGAAAGAGTGCTTCTCAAGAGAACAATCTTTAGTAACTACAATAAATGCGATTTGAATTGGCAAAAATCTATAATTATGGCTCACTCGCATGCACAGTTTCTTTTGTTTTGCATGTATGTTTTTTTTTTCTTTTTCAAGAACTAGTATATTTTAGATTTTCTCGTTATCCCGGACTTAGGGTTAGTGTTGGAGTAATTGAAGCATATTTTCTTTTTTCTGAAAAAAAAAAGAAAAAGAAAACCTACATAATGTCGATTTCGAACCCTTATAAATGTAATTATCTTTTCAGACTAATTCCCTTTATATATAGGTAGAACAATATTTACTTCCATATTAATAGCAAACAAATGGGGCTGAATACATGTTTTTTTTTTTTATCTTTCAGGAATATAACCAAACTTTTCTTCCCGTTTCTGAAGTTACAGAATAATGGACAGGTTACAACTATACCATTTTTACAGGGTGAGTGCCTCTTTATTGCTTTGAGATTAAAAAAAACAAAAAACAATATATATAATATATATATTAATATAATTTTTGTGAAGTTTAATTGAATTCTCGTTTGGTAATTACATTAATTAAATTAAATTGTTTAAAATTATAATATATTTATTTATAAAGTTAATTTAAAAAGTTATGTTTGAATGTGAATTGCTAGAGACAAACTATATGTTGTCTGACAATTTTATATAGTGCATTTTAATAAAGTGGAGGATATATAGTATATATAACTGTCCGTCACACAAAATTTAGTTAGTAAAAAAAAACTGCTGGACGAAACCATTTCAAGTGTTTAGGGGAAGAGCGAAAGTCCAACAACCCCTCAACATCTAAAATGAATTTGGAATAAAATCTCTCCTATTTCCATAATGAAACATTTTCTTTTTTTTCTTTCTTCTTTCTATACCGATTGATACGTTTTTTGTTTTTTTTTCTTTCATTTAAAAAAAATTTCCAGTTTGGGACGTTTTCTTTTTCTTTTTTTTTTTTTTTTTTTTTTTTTTTTTTTAATTCACCGACTGAAACATTATTTTATACGAATATACGGTGCGAACATTAGAAAAGCATAATTTTTTCTCCATCATTTTTAATGGAGGGTGTACACCCGTGTAGAAATAACAGGCCACCATCACACACATTGTAAGTGTTAAATTTTTACAATAAAGAATGGTAATCAGCATTTGTTTCAATGACAGATAACTGGAGAACCAAGCGTTTCCGGACTTATATTTATGGGAACTTTTTTCTTTATTTACACGTATAGAACATAATCCTAAAATTATGCCATCGATTTTTCGAATGCCCTGTATATGAAATGAATGAATAAAGAAAACTTGTTGAATTCATTGTTTCTTTTTTTTTTCTTTAGGATTCGTTACATAATCTGACAAGCATTTATTTATGAAAATCCTTTTTTTTCTTACAGAAAGCCTTAATAACCTATAATCTTATGTTTCTCCAGCTCTCCTAGTCTTTAGTCTAATGATACTAAACCGGTAGTGACAATCGCATATATGTGTACTCTCATTCCTGTTTTTTTTTCTTTTCATTTGTTATTTTTTTGCAGTTTTCCCCTTTATTCATTTTTCTGCTTCTGTTTTTCTTTGATCTTTCTGTTTTTCTAACACATTAAGGGATATTTATCTTATTGCCCTTAATTTAAATCTATATTTTGTACTTATACACACATTGTCACTGTTTAGTGTTAAGATTGGGCTAATGTTCAGGAGAGATGGAGAAATAGGTAATTTGGCTATCCATATAAAAAAAAAAACAGTGCAAAATCGACTCCATAATCGAGTGGGGGATGATCTCTTCTCTTCCTTACAGCCTCTTTCTCACAGAAAAGACGTTGATATTCTCTCTCTACTCCATCGTTATTTCCATGGAAGATGCTCGACTGAGCTCCAATGAAAAAAACAAAACAAAAACCTTTCCTTTCTTCCTCATAGTGTCTAGTGTCAGGCAGAACTTCCATAAACAGAGCTTATTCACAAAGGTTTGCCGTCTGTGGAACACGTTACCACGGCACTGCTTCCTTGCAGATTACAACATGGTTGTCTTCAAATACAATGTATACAGATTCCTGTTATGAATCGTCCCCACTAGTAATTCGAGCTTGATCATCCCATCAATCTTTCCTAATACTCCCATAAGGTTCTTCATCTCTCAACTGATAATTATTCAATCTCATTAACCCTTATTCTAGAGTGACCTTTGACCTTGAAAAGTGGTTTTTCCTTAGTAAAAAAAAAAAGTTTGATTTTTTTTTTTTTCATAAATGTTATTAGCACAGAGTATTGATTTATTCCTCTCCAGGAGTTAGGCACAAGGCTAGTTTTTATCTTACTCCCACAAGTAAGATGTGACCCAAGGTCGGGTCGGGAAAGTGGGGTTTAAAAATTGCCTGGGCAGCTCCGTCGGCATTCCCCGGTAGGGGCGCCTCAGGCAGTAAGCAATAAACTTACTCCTCCCCAAAGAGGGGGGGGAGGGCGAAGCCTGGGAGGGTGGACCTCCTAGAACTGCACAGGACAGACCCATAGACCGGCGTAAATCAAGCCCCGAAGGCCAAGACAATAACAGTCTATGGGGTGCAGTATCTATTGGAACAGATACTACACTTTGATCTTAGCCAAAAGGCCCTCAATCAATGTTATTAGCACAGAGTAATGTGGATCTTTGGTTGTGGCATTTTTTTCTTTTCTGTTGATCCTCTCACATTTATAGTCTTGTTTGTGATAAACATGGAATCACACAAATAACACAATGATATGAATGTTATTATTTATTATTAGTTATTATTTATTATTAGTGCACTGTTAAGCCTTAAATCATTCTTTTTAGTAAAATTCCACTTTTTTTTTTTAAATCCAGAAAAAGCGGATTTCTGCTAAAATCACTTTTTGGTCAAAATCCGATATTTCACTCCTCTTTCTTTTTCTCTTCCTCTTGTCTTGCCTTTATTTTTCGCTCTCTGAAAACTCAAAATGTTTATTTTGCTGTGAAAGCGAAGAATTCGAACGATAAGAGTTGGGAATCCATTTCAGCTTTTTTGCCGTTGGCTACTCACATTTCTGAATAATTCTCCTTTAAACTTTCAGATGACACGCAGCCCTTTCTCTCTCTGAGCATCCACAGGGGCAAGCTGTCCGTTACAAGTGGTGACGTGGAATGGTGGCAGGTAGTTGAAGTCCTCCCCCCTGATCTCAACCTGCCTGACATCAAGATGAAGAAGTCCAATACGAGCAGACTGACATTTTTTACTTTCAACGACAGAGTTGCTCCAGCTGGCTTTTCTGTCATTACAGGATATGGGTACGTTTGCCCCTTGAAACCCCTGCGCTTGTCTTTGCGGTTTGCTTTTGTCCTATTGCTTTGCAGTTTTTGTATGCCGATCAAATTGACAAAGACTGAGAGTGAAATCATAAGCGGCCATTTCAATGGCGTCGTCATTCAGAATAGATTATTTAAAGATTGCATTCTAAAGTTTGAGATAAGTACCTTTTATAAATAAAGATGTGTGTACATATATATTTTTCTTCTTTAAGAACACAGACTAATATTTGCTATAATTGATCTGTGAAACAGAATTAAGTGTCTACCTTCTATTAAAAAGCTATTAGTCAAAGAAACGATCAATCGACTAACTTTACCTTATCTATATCTATATATATATATATATATATATGTATATGAGAAAGGAAGGATGAGAGTAATCCGACGTAATGGGAAATGAAAAAGGAAAAACCAAGAGATATTTTTTATATATTCATCAACGTTTCGTCTTTATTGTAAGACTTCCTCAGGATGATAATTTTAAGAAAAATGTCATGCAAGTACATCGAAATATTGGGTTAACATGATGGGTTGATCAGGAAAAGTAGTAGCCGTGGCTACTAAGAGCGTTGGACCAGGGTCCGGGCTGAGAGAAGTCAGTCAGTAGCAGAGAGTGAAATGAATATGAAAGGCTGTGAGTATATATATATATATATAATGCACATTTAAAATGGTCTACACAATTCATGTTTTGGTATTATTGTGCACATTGTCGGGACCACAAGTTCCCACTAGGGTATGGACTTGTGGTCCCGACGAGGTACACAGTAATACCGAAACATGAATTGATTTGGTAGACCGTCCATGATATATATATATGAAAGAATGTAATGATAAAACAAAAGTAAAATTACATACTTTACAAGTTCATTATAATCAAATATTGCAACAAAGAGTAATTTATGAAAAAGTCCTTTAACCCATGGATTTTCAAATAAATAAATCTTTTCCTCAAAATGAGAAAAACTAATAAATTACTAAATATTGGTAAATTTTATTGATTTGAAAAAAATTATGGTCAATTATGAGTTCTGTAAGAAGCAAATAAAAATCATGTAATTAATGAGCAGAGAGTATTTGGAATGATGAATCTCGCAAAACATGAGGTGCTAAAGAATCATCCATTGGAAAGCTATATTACAATGTAAAGGATATCGAGTTCCAATAAAATACTGGAATAATCAACACATATATATATATATATATAATTATAACAATAACATTATATAACAATATTTATAAATAAATATTAAATTATTTTAACTTACATAAGCTTGTGCTCTCATCAGTGTAAGAAGTGACAATTTCATTCTAGAATTTTAAATGTTATGAGCAAGTAAGTGTAAATGTAAATTTTATGTGTATTGTTTATATTTAGACTTTATTCTACAAATACATTTCGGCTGATGAGCTCTCCTGCCTTCTTCCAATGTATCATTCATCCGCATTGATGTTTTTTTTTCCTTTATTGTTAATTATTTGTATAACCTCATTGAATATGGGAAACGCATCGCTGTTGATTAACAGTACACTTGAAGATGGCCGGATGACACATCGGTCAAAATGTAGTCCATAAGTAGCAACAGTTCAAATAAAAAACAGTTCAAATAACTGCTCATCACAAAATGTTTGTTATCGTGTTAACAAAATGGAACTGTATTTGATCACTGGTTAATTTTTGTTTTCCGTTTGTATTTTGAATGCTTTTTTAGTTTTTACACCCGTTTTTAATATTTTCTTTTAAATCACCAATTTTGCTATTGTGAAGTTTGCTATAGAAATTTACAAATGATACATTTTTTTGTGATGCATGTTAACTCGAAATGATCGGTTGGGTTTGGTGAAATGAGAATGTTTCTGATAAAAAATTATTTTCTGCAAAAATCTTTTTTTTTTTCTTTTTTTTTTTTTTTTTTTTTTCGGATATAAATATCTGGGCATTTATAACGACAGTTAACAGAATGAAAAAGGAGTGAAGAAACCCAAATAGGCAACGAATAAATGGTGGCAAAGGCAAAATAAGTTACTCTTCTACCTACCTGGATAAGTTTATTTGCGTTTTAACTTATTTTAAAGCGTTTTTAGTTCGTTTTAAAACTAGTGTCAGAACATCATGTTAAAATTGAAAACACAAAATGGATCCCATGTGACGTCTCGACACTAGTTTTAATATCTTTATAAAAACATGTTTTTTCGGATATAAATACCTTTTCAAAAACATTTGTTTATTTCGGATATAAATATATTTGTAAAAACATCCATTTGGGGGGAAGGATATAAATACCCTTTTAAAAAATATTTGTTTTCAGATATAAATACCTGTTTTTAAAAAAAATCATCAAACCTGCTCTACTAGCAACCCAAGCATTTCTTAAAAGTAAAATTTTAATTCACTTGTATCCCATTTATAAGTGTTAATCTTGTGTATAGGTTGACCCTTGATTTTTGTAGGTAACTATTTTTTTTTTTCATTAATTGTGCTTGCATTTCAACCATATGAAATTTGTACCCATGAAGGGAATAAATCCCGCCATTGTTTTGCACGAAGATGAGGCCTTAAAAATGTAACCTATATTCAAATGTGCATATCATTTTAAATAATTCTGAGTAATCCTACCCATATGGTTTATAGATAATCTTGAGACCTTTGATGTGTATTCATATCATGCAATTCTATTTTTGATCATGCCGACTCTTGTATCCATGCTTTCACCATAATTGGTTTGATTGTAGTCTTCTGAATACACATTCTTTGATTGGTAAAATTCTTTAACTAAGCCCAAAGCAGGACATGTGAAATTATCGCTTGCATATCTTCCCTGTCAACATATACAGGCATGTATAATGGTGGGTATGGACACAGCCCAATCACTCTTGCTTTTCCCCATGTGGGGGAGCACTACAGTCACCATGGAATTAACACAGGTTTTTCTGCTTTGGTTCAATGGGAAGGAGTGTAGCCCATAGAGATAAGCCTGTCTGTAAACTGTCAGAATTATTGGTTATGAGCCAAAAAGCTGCTCAAAAGGACGACTTTTAGGTTAGCTCTTGCAGAGAGGGCTGTTTGGCTCTTATTTAAGAATCATAATTAGTATTCTTAATTTTAGTATATCCTGCAATTCTAACCAATATTTTTGGAGCCTATACATGTTTATAATTATTTTAATGTTGTCTCCCTTTATGACACGAGTCATCCCAAGGGCTCTTCATGATACTTTTGGAGGGTCTGATGTTTAGTTTACTATTATTATTTACTTGCTAGGAATAATAAACGGTGTTTCCTGGAGTCTGAGTGAAAACAAGTTTTCCTGCACTCTTCGCATTTTTCAATAACCATTGCAAATCATTTTGCATTATTGTAACAGCCGTTTAACATTGATTTCTTGCTGATAATGACTGTTGGTTTTCTATGGAATTTAAGTGGCAGTAAGGTTTCACTATTCTCCGCATCTACTCAGTGAAGGTCTGGGTGGTGCTCTTCCTATTCAGTTTTTCCATCCTCCTTGACTCTTCATGATCATTTTGTGTGGTATCACCCGAGGCCGGTGTCACCACTTTTTTTTTTTTTTGGGGGGGGGGGGGGGTAATGAGATTTCAGTTCACTTGGTTATTATTATTCTTTTTATTATTATTATTATTATTATTAGTAGTAATATTATTAGTATTAGTAATAGTAGTATCATTTTGACTCCCTATAACATGTCCAACTGTTAGAAGTTTTGTACCAAATTTTGTGCAACTCTGTCAAGTACTTTTGGGGCCCTTTCATTTGTTTGTTTTTAGTAGTAATAGTAACAATAATTTTACTGCTCCCCTATACATACCTAGCATTTCAAAGATGCTTCATGTCGAAGTTTGTGTAATTCTGTCAAGTAGTTTTGAAGCCTATAAGGGGAAGACAGAAAAAAAATGCTCAATATCATAGATTTTAAAGAAACGATATAATTTGTGTATGCAGTTATCTTTTTATAGTAAAGAAACCAGACACGTTTTTTTTTAAAATTTTATTTTGTTTATTTGGTTTGTCAATTTAAAGTCCTTAGCATTACGTTGTGAATATCTACTTTTGTTTGTTTTTTAAACTAAAAAAAAAACAAAACTTTTCCGCAATCTGAGAGCTTCTATTTTTTTTTTTTTGAAGTGAGAAAAGTTCAATTTTCAGATGATAAAAGCAATTTTTGTAGAGACTAAAAATAAAAAAAAAGAAGAAAAGCACACACACAAAAAAAAAACTAGCTGTTCTTACCCAGAATTGTCGGGATGAAGTGAAGTCGTTTTAGTTTTTAATTTATTTATTTTCAGTTTTTAAACTTATAGAGAAAAAGAAATAAAAATTTAGTTGTAAAGGAAACAACTCTTTATATTCTTCAATAAAATTGTTTTGCTGATTTTGATTTTTCGGACATAATTTAAAAATGTTTCATATGGAAATCTAATCTAAATCTAAGCGGCACTACATATTTAATAAAATAAACTGTAGCAAAGTGCGTTATTATAGTGCCAATAACATGGTACAACAATAATAAATGAAAATCGGATAGTCAGAATCAAATTTTGATATGTCAGCTTGAATGCTATTTAGGTTTAACTTTTAAAATCTCACAAGATAACTTTATTTGTTATATATTTATTTTGAATCGCCTTTCATACATTTTGGGTAGGAGTAGCTATTGAAAGTTGATTTACATCCTTCTCGCTCAAAAATAATAATGGTTGAAAAGATAATTCAAATAAGTTTATCAAATAAAAATATTGAAATAAAAACACAATTTTAAACGTCTTTTAATTTCTACCCTGAAAGAAAAATGCCTTTTATGCGATTAAAAAGATTAATAATAAATAAATGGAAAAAAATTGTTTCCATCTCAATATGGCCAGTAATTATTTTGTAACGATTTTCTCTAAAATGAATCATTCTCTTATTTCGCCAAACGAATCCATGTCGAGTTTAATAATTATTGTAAAAACCCGACGTGCGGGTTTTGTTTTTCTCTTACAGGTGTGCACATTCATGCGTCTATAGGCGTAACAACGTAGTAATTTCTGCATGTTCTTGTATTCATTTCTTGATACATATGTGACGGTTAGAAATTAATAATTTTACGGGCCTAGGTGTTACACTAAACTGCATTGGATACCCTTAAGCAAGGTGTGTGCCCAGGCCCCACCACCAAATCTGTCTTTCCCAGGCCCCCCCTTTGATCTTTTCTTTTATTCTGCTTACCCTATTTCCCAACCCTACTCAAGCTCTCTCTACCTCAAACCTGGTCTGGAGTATGACACAAAATTGCACCCAGTGTTGAAGTCTCAATTTGAGAGCTTCAGGTCGTGTGAAGTCACCGTTTAGTTGCCATTACTCCCAGGTCCATTCTGACCTGGAGGAGTGGTAGTACTAGTCAAGGTCCCATCTATGAATTAAATACAAATTACTATTTACAGATTATTTATTTGCAAAAACCATGCCCACAAATCAAATTAGTTTATATATCATACCTACTTTTATATAAACCGTGTATAATGTGAATAAATATTTGAAGAAGTTTCAACCGTAAAAACCTTTTACCAACGTGATTGGATTTGGCATTAAATAAAGCAAAATGGTTGATAGGTCGTAAAACAAAATGGCCAAATCAAACCAATCATAAACTTGTAGAAGTGCTAATGTTCTTACAATTACTCAAGTGTGGATGTGTATACTATGTCCCCTTACAAAGATTAAAATCAAGATATAATGCTACTAAACCTTATGTCAAGAATCCTTATTCTGATTTTGATAAAAAATCTATTACATGAGTTTGATTCAAGAAAATATCTAAATTTTAAGGTTTAGGATTAAGGGGGTCTTAAGAAGAAATTGAAATTCATAGAATTTTTTCTTAATTGGTGTCTAATGACTATGGATCAAATTCAATGGAAATCTGAAATATTTTGAATTTTCAAATCGGTGGTTGTGCACCCTAAACCCTTTTGAAATACCCCAACGAAACTAAAATTTGGGGAATATTTATTACTTGATATCTAATACTTATTAAAATTTCACAAAAATTGGAGGTATCTGAATTTTCACAAAGGGCTTTTTACCCTCTTTGCATGAAGCTAAATTAAACAAAATATAGCCCATATTACCCACCTTTACGCTTAGCAGCTGTGTTCCAAAATTTATAATAATCGGTTATTTAGTTTAGGAGTCAATCCTATGCATAGAAATATATTAACAGTATTCAATAATGTCTGCTTGAATGAGGGAATGAAATATCCTAAATACAGAAAATTAATTTAGGAGTGAATCCCGTATATACAATTATATAAACATTTACAACTACCTAGCTTTATATAAATAAATATATAGCTGTGCCTACCCGACATTGCTTGCTAGTGTATTTACTTGATATTTGTTTTGCTTTTTTTTTTAAACTATGCCTTTTTTCCCACAATATTATTTTGTTTAAATTAAAAGGAAGTAACTCTGCAGTGATAAATACAGAATTATGCCCCTTTTTTAAGATGGCGACCATTTGAAAATAATTCCGACCGTAACAAAATATTTTCTGGAAGGAATTAAATCGAATTAAATGTTATTCTTTTTAACCGTATGCTGCAACGATCTACAAGAAAAACTAACAAACCACGATCGATTGATCGAATATGTTGTATGAAGAAAGCTATTGATGATAAAGAGACTTTATTTTATACTAGCGGAACCCGTCGCCCGGCGTTGCACGGGAGAAAGTACTACCTATTGCATGACGTCAAATAAAAAAAGGAAATGACCTATTTTTTCTTCCCCCTCCCCGTCTATTTTGTTGGCGAATGTTTTAAATTTTAAATAAATTAAAAAAAGTGGTAGAGTAGAATGGGATCGAACGCTAAAACAGGTGAGTTTGAATCCCGCCTTCTTACCGACTGCACCACGCATTCGGATTAAAATAAATGTGAAAATAGGTCATTTAACTTGATAATAAATAAGAACCGGTGTTTTGTGAAAATTAAACTGTGTGTATTAGTTCCCGGTGTCGATGAGTAGAGTGACAGTACAGAATTGTTAGGGAGAAAAGTATTTGCTACCACCTATATGGAGTTGGTTTTTCGGAGAGTCGTGGATGGCGGGCCAAATGTAATATTTATTGTAAGCTGGGAAAAAAGAATAACAAATGTACTAAAACACGCTCGAGTGAATAAGTGTAATATAGTGGTGTGTTTAGTAGCCGGTGATGCATGTGGTTATTTTTCTATTCTCCGAGAAGGTACAGGGGAAAAATCGTCTCTACTTTATATATTAGATATATATGCTTATTTACTTTAACACACTCTCTCACTTATTCTGTCTATCTATCTTTCTCCAATTCTCTCGTCTCATTCTTTTTCCCTCTTTCTAAATACATGGCCGTGTCTCTGTGTCACTGTCTCCCTCTCTTTTGACGATTAAATCAGACTGTTACAAATGTTCACATGTGTATCAAACCTTTAATAGACTGATTTTTATGTTGCTTATGACTGTTGATTGAATATGTCTGTCTTCTGCCCACCATTTGTGCGTGTCTGTTTTATTTCTGCTTTGTTGTACGTGTCTCTCGCTGTTGTTTTGTTTTGCTTTTTGTAGACAAGACACATTAAAAAGCAAACAAATCTTTATTGAATTATATTTAAAACCTTTATTTTTTTTACTTTTTTGCTTCCTTTGAATCGTTCCGTTTGTTTGTTGCTGTGCATGGCATGGAGTGCTAAGTCAGGTACATACTCGAACATTTGTTTTTTTGTTTTTTTCTTTTTTTTCTAACTATTACCTGCCTTGAACACTAGAGGGATCAAACCCCTACACACCGTGGTGGCCTTAATAGACACTTTTTTTCTATTCCTTTGCCCATTTCTTTTGTCTTCATCTGTTTCGTTTGGGGGCCAGTCTATTGTTTAGATTTAATTGAATAACAGTGTTATATATATATATATATATATATATATATATATGAGTTAAAATCAAAACTTTTCAGAAATTAACAATTGGCTTAAGAGTCTTATATTTTTGGAAGAGATTGCCAAATCAGACAAAGAACAGCAATAGTGTAGAAGATTTTAAGATGAATTAATCTTATGAATTCGGAAATAATGGTTAAAAACAGAAATTAAGTTATTTAACCAATATGGAAATAATGAGATACTGAATTAAGTATCAGTACCTGGTTGCAAGTCTCACTAAGACTGGTAAGAGTTATTTCCTTTCCAGTGGAAACTTTTAAATGTATTCAAAAATAGATTTAAACAAAGGGTTATCATTTCATACAGTGCTAAGTCAGGTACATCTTTAAACATTTGTTTTTTAGTTTTTATCCAACTATTAGCCTTTCCTTTGCACACTAGAAGGATCAAACCCCTACACACTGTAACGGCATTACAAAACACTTGGACTCTATTTCTTTTTTCTTTATTTCTTTTTTAATTAATTGTTTTTTTTTTCCATTTGAGGGTCAGTTTATTGCTTAGGTTTAATTGCTTAATATAGTTAAAGAGCAGTCCTGCTTTGTTTTTGTGAATTACGAAAAAACAAAAACTATTTGCTTAAATATCCGGCTTAAAGTTGGAATCACAACGTTTAAATTTTTTTATGAAACGCTGTTGGGAATGTTGATGTGAATTGACGGCAGCGGATAGAATAAATTGTTAGAATTTTAAAATAAAAAAATTGAAAGTGTATCATACACAAAATATCCGAAAATTCTGGCCAAGATCTTTTGTTGGTAAATGGGGAAAAATGCAGGAGGAATGTTTATGGTGTAAATTATTACACATTTAAATAAATCGATATAGTTAAATAGAATTGACAAAAAGCAACAGCGAGGGAGCACAGATAGAACATGCTATTTGGTTGCTTTTGACCAGACCATTCTGCAAGCGTGGGTCGAGGTGAACTAGTATCACTACACACAGCGTGATCACCGAAGTAAGAAAATGAAAAAAATAAAATCTACTGCCAATGACTTCCCAAATTTGTGATAGGAATAAAAATGATGCAATCGTCAACAATAGTAAAATAAATTCGTATGAATCAGAATGGTACGACTGTTTTGACCGGCTTGATTCTGTTGTTGGCATTGGTTTCTTCAGTTGTTACAAACATCAGATACTCACAGGAGGGACCACATGAAGATTGTTAATATCCATAGTGAAAGTGGTGTAAGGGAACCAACAGGATTCAAACTTGACCCAGGTCATCAGTCCGTGTCAGTATCCTCTTCACCACCACCATCTCTCAATTGTCAAATGAAAATTATACTAGTGCTACCAGATCAGGCCGTCTGAAGATACCGGCTTCCTGACTTAAAATGCACCAAACATTGATGTCATTTTTTTTACTTCCCCTTTGCTAAACTCAATCATGTTCTGCAAAGCTAAAAACAAAAACATTTTTCCTCCACAAAATAACCCAACCAAACACCATGAATAAATATTTGAAGACACAAAGAACTTCAAGCATAAACACATTTACAAAAATGATCTGATTCGACATTAAATAACCCAAAAAGGGTTGATATGCTGCAAGACAAAACAATCAAACTAAACCAATGAAAATTATAGAATTGGCAAGTCTTATTCAAATATTGTTAGATCTCACTTACATACTAATACGACAGAGAAAGGTATGAACCCCCACTAATCCCTGAGCCAAATAGAAAATAGCAGCTGGTCTTCAAGGAATCGTTTGCTATGGTTATTTAATTTTTCTATTAAATAAACGAATTGAATTGTCATAAAATAATTAGTTCTGTTTTTAAGGGTAAAAGAAACAAAATTCTGAAAGGAACTAATTTTAAAAAATTTTTTATTTCATTCTTAAAACGGATTTATAGTTAAAATTTACTCTCAAGTAAAAAGTCTAACGATCCTTTTTTCTCATTACCTCCAATGATTTATCACAATTATTCTTGATTTTTCGCAAATTAGGGACACACAATCGCAATTCTTAGCACAAAAGTCCCAACAGTATATTACATTTTGTTATTGTATTATTTGCATAATTCAGACTGCTATCCTCATCATGATTATTATTTTCGTAACGTTTCGGCTGATGTAAGCTCCGACCTTCTTCAGGTACATCTTTTCAAATCTGGTAATCTTTGTTGAACTCTGGAAACCTATACGGAATTTTGAATTGAACCCTTCATTTAATCCATGCAGGTAGATTGTTCTCGTCCCATCAGCCATGACCGGGAAGAAGTGTTAATTATTGTGTTACTTTTAGTTATTATCGCCTGTAGTAAGGATTGAACCTTCAACCTTCAGAAGACTGTCTTTAACCGTTGTGTCACGAGTCAACCTGGGCTCGCGATGCAACGATTAGTAAGTGACGCTCTTCTGGATGCTGAAGGTTCGATCCTTACTATAAGCAATAATAACTAAGAATAACATAGTAATTAACTAAGAATAACAGAATAATTAACTAAGAATAACAGAATAATCAACTAAGAATAACAGATAATCAACTAAGAATAACAGGATAATCAACTAAGAATAACAGGATAATCAACTAAGAATAACAGGATAATCAACTAAGAATAACAGGATAATCAACTAAGAAAAACAGGATAATCAACTAAGAAAAACAGGATAATCAACTAAGAATAACAGGATAATCAACTAAGAATAACAGGATGATCAACTAAGAATAACATAATAATCAACTAAGAATAACAGGATGATCAACTAAGAATAACATAATAATCAACTAAGAATAACAGGATGATCAACTAAGAATAACAGGATAATCAACTAAGAATAACATGATAATCAACTAAGAAAAACAGGATAATCAACTAAGAATAAACGGATAATCAACTAAGAATAACAGGATAATCAACTAAGAATAACAGGATAATCAACTAAGAATAACAGGATAATCAACTAAGAAAAACAGGATAATCAACTAAGAATAACAGGATAATCAACTAAGAATAACAGGATAATCAACTAAGAATAACAGGATGATCAACTAAGAATAACATAATAATCAACTAAGAATAACAGGATGATCAACTAAGAATAACATAATAATCAACTAAGAATAACAGGATGATCAACTAAGAATAACAGGATAATCAACTAAGAATAACATGATAATCAACTAAGAAAAACAGGATAATCAACTAAGAATAACAGGATAATCAACTAAGAATAACAGGACAATCAACTAAGAATAACAGGACAATCAACTAAGAATAACAGGACGATCAACTAAGAATAACAGGATGATCAACTAAGAATAACAGGATGATCAACTAAGAATAACAGGATGATCAACTAAGAATAACAGGATGACCAACTAAGAATAACAGGATGACCAACTAAGAATAACAGGATAATCAACTAAGAATAACAGGATAATCAACTAAGAATAACATGATGATCAACTAAGAATAACAGGATGATCAACTAAGAATAACAGGATGATCAACTAAGAATAACAGGATGATCAACTAAGAATAACAGGATAATCAACTAAGAATAACAGGACAATCAACTAAGAATAACAGGACAATCAACTAAGAATAACAGGATAATCAACCAAGAATAACAGGATAATCAACCAAGAATAACGGGATAATCAACCAAGAATAACGGGATAATCAACCAAGAATAACGGGATAATCAACCAAGAATAACGGGATAATCAACCAAGAATAACAGGATAATCAACCAAGAATAACAGGATAATCAACCAAGAATAACAGGATAATCAACCAAGAATAACAGGATAATCAACCAAGAATAACAATAATTGACATGTTTACCCGGTCATGGTTGACAGAACGAGAACAATCTACCTTCATGGATTAAATAAAGGGTTCAATACGAAATTCTGTATAGGTTCTCGAGTTCGACATAAAGATTCCGGAATTTGAAAAGATGCGCTTGAAGAAGGTTGGAGATTACATCAGCTGAAACGTTGTGAAAATAACATCCGAGATGAGAATAGTAATCCGAATTGTACAAATTTAAAATCCTAATCTAAAAAATCTCGAAACATTGTTATTTTTTTTGCTTTTTGCTTGAAATGTTGCAAATATCTTCACTGTCTAAAGCTTTTAACATTTGCCTGCATGCATGTATGCATGAATTATTTTTTATTATTTTTGATCTATATATTACTTATATATTACTTCTTATTTCTGCATGTCCAGTCACTACTTTTCTTTAACTTTGCATATTAACTTTTGAAAAAAAGAAAACCTTATTATCTTTTGGGAATAAATGTGAATCTTTTGCATTGGTCTGGTATTGACAATTGTTCTAGAAGGCCAAAGTTATTACATGCGGAACATTAGCTTACATTTTTGTATTACATTTTCGTATTATATTAAAGTAGTTGTACCTAACCGGCATTGCCCGGGAGTATTTTTACTTTCGTTTTTGTTTTGCTCATTACGCCGCCCCCCGCCCCCATCTGTCATTTTCCGTTAATTTATTATAAGAAAATATGGTAATCGTAAAGATCAGCGGTGTAAACATAATGCAATAAAAATTGTGTATAGGCGATACAATTAAAAAAAAATTTTTTTCTGAGAAACCATTTCGTGTTCAAATCTATTTAGCATTACGCATGTAATCTGAAGAAAACACGTTTGAAATGTGTCAATATGCTACAAGAACCGTGATTTTCACTAAATAGTCTTACGACATACCACCATGTTTTTTTTTTGTATCGCTCAAGGCAAAAAGAGTATTAAAACGTCTTTTCCCCCTATTACTACGTAATAACACATTTATTTAAACTCTAAAACGTTCTTAGTGTCATAATCTTTAATATATATATATATGTCTTGGAAGTTTCTCAACCATTTAAACTAAAAAAAAAAAAAAAAAAAAAAAAAATTTAGTCCCAAGTTGTTCGGTGGAAAATTTACTTTTTGCAGTCACTATATTAGTTTGCTTCCAAGAATTTATGCTAGTCTTAACATTATTTAAGGGATCATCCGTTGTTTACCATGAAAAACTGTTTCGGAAATTTATATATACAGTATCTACAATAAGTGAGTACACCCAACGAATCTTTTACTTTTTACTTCATAGAACTTTAATTTTTCGTAGGATTTAAATGAAACTCGGTGTGAACATAGCCATGTAGTGGTTTAATAGCTTTATAAACTATGAAGGAACAAATATCTTGTCAATGCAAAAGAATTGAACAAAAACATTTGGAACAAGTAACAAAAAGTGAGTACACATGAGCATTTTAAACAAATAATCTTATTTTTAATACGTTGTATGACCTCCATTGTTATCAATAACAGCAGACAACCTCCTAGGCATTGATTCGACTAGTTTATGACATGTGTCCGCCGGAATTGCGTTCCATTCACATTTGATGACCTACTTCAGTTCGTTATTATTTCTCGGATATTTCCCTTCAATTTTCCGTTTCAGATGCTCCCACAAATGCTCTATTAGGTTCAAATGAGGTGACATACTCGACAATGGTAAGGTATTAACCCGTTTACTGTCTAAGAACGCCTTAGTAGCCCGAGATGTGTGCTTAGGGTCGTTATCTTGCTGGAAAACTCCACGTCTGCCAACACTTGTTAGACTTGGTAACATTTTTTCCTCCAATATCTGGCAGTAGAGTTTGGAATCCATTTTTCCTTCGATGAAAGCAAGTCGTCCAACTCCTTTGGCACTCATACACCCCCAAACCATTAAGCTCCCACTTCCATGCTTTACAGTTGGCACGACACACTTATCTTTGTAAGCTTCCCCTTTTCGTCGCCACACACGCTTAACGCCATCTAATCCAAATAGATTTATTTTTGTCTCATCAGACCAAAGGATTTTGTGCCAAAACTGCATGTCTTTGTCTTTATGTTCATTAGCAAATTCATAGCGCTTCTTTTTGTGAGAAGTTTTAAGAAGAGGCTTCCCCCGAGGCATGCAGCCTTTAAACCCATCTTCATGGAGAATGTTGCGCACTGTCTGAGCACTCACAGTTACGTTTAAATTGTGCAAAATTTCTTCTGCGATGCTAGCAGCACTCCGACGTCTGTGTCCCTCTATTAGTTGTTTGATGCGCCTCTTAGTTCGATCAGAAAACTTATTTGGTCGACCGGGACGGCGGCCATTTTTGACGGTTCTAGCTTTTTTGTACCGTTGAACAACTATTGCTACCATATTTCGGCTGATATTTACATTGTCACTAATTTCCTTATATGAATGACCACTCTTGAATAAATTAACAATAGTTTCACGAGTTTTTTCATCTAAATCATTGTCATGAGGAGCAATTTCCAAGAATAAACGGACAATTGAAGGAAAAAATCCGAGAAATAATAACGAACTGAAGTAGGTCATCAAATGTGAATGGAACGCAATTCCGGCGGACACATGTCATAAACTAGTCGAATCAATGGCTAGGAGGTTGTCTGCTGTTATTGATAACAATGGAGGTCATACAAAGTATTAAAAATAAGATTATTTGTTTAAAATGCTCATGTGTACTCACTTTTTGTTACTTGTTCCAAATGTTTTTGTTCAATTCTTTTGCATTGACAAGATATTTGTTCCTTCATAGTTTATAAAGCTATTAAACCACTACATGGCTATGTTCACACCGAGTTTCATTTAAATCCTACGAAAAATTAAAGTTCTATGAAGTAAAAAGTAAAAGATTCGTTGGGTGTACTCACTTATTGTAGATACTGTATATATGTATAATCGCCTATACACTAATTTTATTTGAATTTTTGAAACTTTTTACACCGTCGATCTTTACAATTACCGAAAATATTTATATTTTTGGAAAGATAATTCAATGAGGAAATGTTATTTAAGAAAAAAAATCGATTTCCTAACAAAATCGATCAGACATCTTCAAATCCCATAAATACTTTCGATTTAAAAAAAAAATTATGCTTTCTCATTTTATTTTTAAATATATTTTTTGAATTTAATTAAGGTATCGTTTTGTCGTTAAATTATTAATTAAACCAAATTATTATAAAACTAGAACTAAAGTTGAGAAAAGATAGTTTTTCTTATCTAGGAAAGTTGAGCGAGCAAAGCGAAAACCAAGTGGGAAGGGGAGTGAACGCTCACAACTTGATAAATTGATCGATGCGAATTAGCTAAAGACACGGATTTGTTTCGGTTTACCTTGTTCGAAAAAGACTGTCCGGTCGGTCCGGAAACTGCGACCAAAAATAAGATGCTCCCCCCCCCCCCCTCAAAAAAACAAACAAACAAACAAACAAAACACTTTGTTTAGAATATCAGCAGTTATGAGTGACGGGTGACGGAATTAATTACAAACCGGAAGTAATTTTATGTCGCTTAGGTATTAGAAATCTCGTAATTCTTGATGATAAAATGAAATAAAACTTTTTTTTTTTTAATTCATACAATATAATTTTGCAAATGAAGGAAATAAAATGAGATTTATTAGCTGAATAACATATAAAATTGATAAATTAAGTCCAAGTTGTAATTAATTCTGAGTTGTAATTAATTCTGAGTTGTAATTAATTCTGAGTTGTAATTAATTCTGAGTTGTAATTAATTCTGAGTTGTAATTAATTCTGAGTTGTAATTAATTCTGAGTTGTAATTAATTCTGAGTTGTAATTAATTCTGAGTTGTAATTAATTCTGAGTTGTAATTAATTCTGAGTTGTAATTAATTCTGAGTTGTAATTAATTCTGAGTTGTAATTAATTCTGAGTTGTAATTAATTCTGAGTTGTAATTAATTCTGAGTTGTAATTAATTCTGAGTTGTAATTAATTCTGAGTTGTAATTAATTTTGAGTTGTAATTAATTCCGTACCCCTGAGTAACGAAGGTAGAAGATTGTTTTTGTAATTTAATTATTTTAAATAGGATTTAAAAAAAAAAATTCCGTTTTATATTATGTTATTGCGTTATTTAAATAAATATTTGATTAATAGTAAACAATAAAACTACTTTAATGTGTAATTGTCAAAGTTACGTTGATACGGGGGAAATAATGCACTGATACACTTGAAGTTGTCCCATCATTTCATTAATATAGATGAGAAAGAAAAAGTTGTAGTCACTTTTTGCATATTAATTACATCATCGAAAGACACGAATGGTAGATGCTGAAATAAAGAAACGGTTCTATTGTTTCATTAGTTAATGTGATTTTGAACTTAAGATATGCAAATATTTTGGCCTTCTATTTTTTATATTTCAATTGCAATAATAATTTATTTTCTCTTTGATATATATATAACAATTTTCTTTCATTTCTTTCTAATTTCTGTCTAAAATGTCTCTACTGAAATTGCTTGACTTTTCAGTTTTTTTTTTTTTACAGAGAAGCCATTTTGTTTACGTTCTATTATTTCGGACTAAATTTATTGCTATTCTTACATTCTTCTACATTTTGAAGTTCAGTGTTCTCAGATAAAGTTTAACATTTTTTTTTTTTTTTAACTGAGACTTTTTTCCAGGATTTGTTAGAATCGGGTCGTGTTCCCGACTATAAGCGAGTTCATAAAATCAAGCAATTGTTGCATGCAAAAACAGAGTAATAATTAACAAACAAAAGGAGGTAGTTCAAATAAGGTTTATTGAACGTGTATGTGTATGTGGGATGATGATGTGTGTGGTGTATGTATGTATGTGTGTCGATAGAAAACTGTTCTTGAAAAGAGTATGTGAAGAAATGAGTCCGGCGTGGGAAAGTCCTTGAAAACCGTATACAAAGAAAATGAGTTGAGAACTCTTACCGTTGTTGAACACGTGTTGACGGAGCGCTGGTATCTTAGCATCGTTCAGCGAGGCCAATTGAATAGAGAAGAGAGTAATTTTCCGTTTACACCGGTTTTTATAATCAGAAGGGCAGATAACTCTGGTGTCGCTTTTTAGCGCCATCTGTCGGTGAAAAAAGCGACACCTAACGGCCAACTGGTGCAGTTATGTTTGAAAGGAGGAGGTATTCTTCTACATTTTGAAGTTCATTGTTCTCAGATAAAGTTTAACATTTTTTTTTTTTAACTGAAACTTTTTTCCAGGATTAAAAGAAAGTTGACAACTTTAGTATTCTAACTTATATGGGCAAAACGAATAATCTTTCGTTTTGGCAATTCATAGCAGTCAAGTAATCCGACAGTAGGTCGATGTGGCACTAACTACTCTGCTCTTTCGAACTGAGGTATTTTGATCAGTTCTAGGAGGTTCTCCCAGGCTTTACCTTGTCTCTGTAAGAAGGGGTTGGTTTATCACCAATCGCCTGAGGTATCCCGACCGGGTAATGCTGATGGGATGCTCAGGCATTTTTTGTGGGGCCAGAATACACTACCTCTGGTGCGCTGGCCTTTTTTCCCCCTCCAACTTCTGACCTCATGCCACATCTTCCTGTGGTGAGATGAGGTCAATACCATCAATAACCTGTCTTCTATTTCAACATTTTACAGTGTACAATTTGAAGAATACCTTGGTGTCCAGTTAAAGTATCGAATGGCTTATTAGCTGATTATTATTATGCTTATGTGTACAGAAAGGGCGTTGTCCGGGATCCATTATGTTTAAATTCATTTTTTAAATTATTTCTATGTTCTATAATAACGACTTTATTTTTATTAGGTTCAGTGTCAAAGCTAAAGGCAAATCTAAATTTAATTTAATAAGAACGAAGCAAGACATATGTTAAAAAAATAAGAATGAACAGTAGTCTCTACATTAAAAATTAACCCTACTTTTGTTTATGAAGACACAGATGAGAAAACGTGATTGTAAGTAAACCTGGAATGATGAATGAAAGCAAATTGAAAAAAACACTAACATTAGCTACAAGAATAAAAGTTATTCCTCTTAGATGATTTTTCTTTTTAGATGATTATTTAAGAATGTTTCTATATTACCAAATTGCAAGACCTGATTAAATAATGTAAAAATAAATTGCAGAAAAAGTATGTTAGTTTATTGCAAATAACATGGTACAATAATTACAAATGAAAATTGTCTAGTCAAAATCAATATTTGATTTGTCAGCTAAAATGTTATTTAGGTTCAATTTTTAAAATTCAGTCGATATAAATTTATATATCAGAAGAAAGATACTAGAAAAGCAATTTGGAAAAATGTTTTGTAATGGTTATGCCAGTGGCTATTTTTATTTTATTTTTATTTTCTCTATTTCCTTTTCTTTATCTTTCGTTTTTTTTTCTTTTTCCTGTTCCTTTTCCCCCTTTTCCTTTGCTTTTTCATTTTATTTTTCCTTTTTTCATTTTATTTTTCCTTTTTTCATTTTATTTTTCCCTTTTTCCTTTTTTTCCCGTTTTCCCCCTTTCCCGCTTTTCCGTTCTTTTTTCCCTTTCTTGTTCCCTTTCTTTTCTTGTTCCCTTTCTTTTCTTGTTCCCTTTCTTTTCTTGTTCCCTTTCTTTTCTTGTTCCCTTTCTTTTCTTGTTCCCTTTCCTTTTCTCCTTTCCTTTCCTTTTCTCCTTTCCTTTTCTCCTTTCCTTTCCTTTTCTCCTTTCCTTTTCTCCTTTCCTTTCCTTTTCTCCTTTCCTTTCCTTTTCTGCTTTCCTTTCCTTTTTTCCTTTCCTTTCCTTTTTTCCTTTCCTTTCCTTTTTTCCTTTCCTTTCCTTTTTTCCTTTCCTTTTCTTTTTTCCTTTCCTTTTCTTTTTTCCTTTCCTTTTCTTTTTTCTTTTTCTTTTTTCCTTTCCTTTCCTTTCCTTTTTTCCTTTCCTTTCCTTTTTCCTTTCCTTTCCTTTTTTCCTTTCCTTTCCTTTTTTCCTTTCCTTTCCTTTTTTCCTTTCCTTTCCTTTTTTCCTTTCCTTTCCTTTTTTCCTTTCCTTTCCTTTCTTCCTTTTCTTTTTTCCTTTCCTTTTTTCCTTTCCTTTTTTCCTTTCCTTTTCTTTTTTCCTTTCTTTTCCTTTTTCCTTTTTCTTTTTTCCCTTTTTTCTTTTCTTTTTTCCCTTTTTCCTTTTCTTTTCTTTTTCTCAAACTGATATTATTTGATAAAGATATCAACAGCGAACATTAGCAGTATTAGTATCATATACATATATAAAAGGCAGACGTGACATGTTTCATGAATAGCATTGTTAGTTGCACTAGTGTGTTGACGTTGGTAGCCTTGAGCACCTCTCACCTCCATTTCAAAGGCGCGTTAAGCAACAGTTCATTTAATAGTTGTATTAACATTAACGCTCATCAATAATATTGAACATTTACAAGAGTCACTAGTTCCAATTACCGTTTAATGGTGATTTTTTTTCTTTCCTTTCTTTTGTTATTTCTTTTTTTGTTATATTCCAACTGCGAAGAATTCTATTTATAGAATGCAGCATAATACCAATTGTTGGTTAGTTGTTTCTTTACAAAATTGATTTCCAGTGAAAGCCTGTTGAGTAGCTTGATAGTGGGTCGGTTCAGGGGAGGTGACGGAGGCCGTGTTGTTGTCGGAGTTATTGATGTGGTGCTAAGGTTATTCTGGGTTTCCTGTTCGTTAATGTGACTTAACAGGTGCGTGTGTGTGTGTGCGTGGTTTTGTGCATGTTAGTGCTTTCTCTCTAGTATCTGTATGTTTATTTTTATATTAACAAACCTACGAATACCATTACCTGCACATGCTGATGACGAGTCATACATGTTTCTAATCTGTTATCAAATTGCTAAGTTTCTTTGTGATTGAGATATTAGAAGTAGAGTAATAGTGGTGGGGATTAAAGCACAGAATAGTTAACAGTCAAGACCTCCTAAACAAAAATATAAAAGCAAATAATTCATAGCAAACACGTTAGAATTAATTTCTTTACCGACTCGTATACTTATAACGTGTGGAAACCTTTTGCATTTCATTTTATTTCAATGTCCGTGACCAAACTCAACACATCAGGTCAGAGGATTCACTGAAAGCACTACATTTGCCGAGCACGAATTGGTTACGCTGGTATCGTCATGTGGAGCAGTCATTCTCATGGATAAACCACTGCAGAAGCATGCATGTTTTAAATCGCAGGAAGGTTGGTTGGCCAAGGAAAACTTAGAAGCGAGTGATTAGACAAGACTGCATAGAATGGAATTTGGCGACAGTTGACTCGTTGAACAGTGAGTTCTGGAGATTGAGCTTGCAAAATATTTAAAAAAAAAAAAAAAAAAAAAAAAAAAAAAAAAAAGGGCTGACCCCTGGGCAAGAGAATGGTGACATAAAATGTATAGAGAGAGGGAGAAAGAAATTGTAGATTCATACTTTTCCTAACAAAATTAATGTGTAATTAAGCATAATAGATCCGATTGGGATTGAACTCGGCTTAGCTGATTCCATAGTTTGTGACAGTATCCATTAGACTGATCATGCAAGCTCTTAAGATTGTATACAAGTTTTACGCATCTGATCAGTTATCTATCTTTGGGAGATATCGTTTTCTCGGCTAGTTATACACCTTGGTAAAAAGGCTTAGACTTCCTATTAACTGAACTGTGAGAAATGGAGACTGAGCTTACGTAATATCAGAAATAAGGGAAAGTGACATTAAATGAATTGAAATGTGTCGATAGCAGATGAACACGACATTGTAAAATATGGACAAAACTTAACCCTCTAGGTGCAAAATGATCATAAATGGGTTGATATGTCGCTAATACAAAAGTCTTATTTGTATGCGTATTAGTTACAATTATTTATTTGGTCCTATATCTTTCGATCTACTTTCTTGAAGTGTAAGACATTTTATTATAATTTCTATTTATCCCTTTTTTTATTACATCACTCTAATTACTGTTAATAAAGTCTTGCTACCCCTGTGATCCTATTGTGAGCATGGGATCCAAATGTGGTACTATTGTTCCGTGAGGAGTGTAACTTGGTTTGCCTGCACCTTGAGGACGTCTCTTATCGTCCTGGAACAGATCACCCACTACCGGGCGGTTATGCAATAGATACATTCCCTCTCATGAAGTGGTTACTCCCGTCGGTTGGTTTGATGGGTTTTTGATGTCATTAATTATCTTCAGAGAATAATCTGTACTTATCGGGGGACCATCGACTGAAAATTGATTGCTTAGTAAAAGGAGCAGACAAACATTATTTTATAAACATATATAACTAGAATTTATTCATTCGAAAAACAAAACTCAGAATCAAGATGGCACGCACGCACGTCCGTCGTTTATAAAGAAGAAACACCAACTGCTGAATTCTTCCTCGCGGTGACACAAACGATAGAGAAAGGAGAGAAAACAAAAATGCACATCAAAAAGAAAGAGGTAGAGAGAAAGAAAGACCAACAGTTGTTTTATTGTATTAAGTTCGACAGGCTTCACTATCATCGGCCTTTAACCTCGCACCCGTCAACTTTTTGTTTGTTGACACTTGCCTGTCATCTAGATAGAGTTTAGCGATTCATGACATTATAAATGATTCCATGTCATCAGAGTCGGCTGGTGCACTGTTTCGATGGAACAACATAATTATTTTGATTTACTTGCCTCCCCACGAGGCAAAGTCAGGCACAAGGTTGGCCTTTAATATGAGGAAGTCCAGCTCCAACAAAAGCGGCACCCATCATTGTATCACACCTCTACGAAAATGTAGCAATAATAGAGGAACAATCACGAAAGCATGGTTTGTAAAATATCACACCGATCATGGTGGTGCATTATTTTGTGCCATGAAAAGGGTGGCGTTCATACAGACGTTTTTGACAGTGTCAACAAAAGTGAATAAACTGAATCCATTACATGTTCTTTTATATCACTAGCATGCACTCTCTGTCGAAAGTGACGGACAAAACAATTGTTTCATCAGTGTCTGCACTCGCTATTTAAGTAGATATATTTATAATATATGCATAAAAAATCATAGAATTACATCAGTAATTTAATTTTTCATATATAAATTATTATGTGTGATGACCTAAAGACCCCCCCCCCCCCCGGTGAATTTCTTTCTGAATCCATTTCGGGCGGCAGGGTAAGTCTGAGGTGGTTGTCTGACTTGCTACTTGCTTTCCTGCTTCCTCCTCATCACTTAAAATGGTTTCGCCTGGAGGTTAGAAAAAGACGTGTTCTACTTGCTAACTTTTGCATGATGGGATAGATGTACATAAATACACATTGATCTTTATTATTGAGTGAAGGATTACTGTTACGTTTTAGTAAGAGGACGACTTTCTTTTTACCGTGTAGATCTACATTTAAAGTTATAGTGTACGTGTTGTCCCTTTCTATGTTTTGAACCAAAAGCATATCAAAAGATAGAAACCACAGGGGAATTACATTAATTACTGGCACCAAATCTGAATCCAGGAAATCTACTCTTGTAATTTCTGTAGAACTTGTTACTTTGTTGGTAGGGATAACAATATCATTTTTTTTGGTAGGGATAACAATATCATTTTTTTTTTTTTTGGTAGGGATAACTATCATTTTTTTTTTTTTGGTAGGGATAAGAATATCATTTTTTTTTTTTTGGTAGGAATAACAATACTTTTTTTTTTTGGTAGGGATAACAATACTTTTTTTTTTGGTAGGGATAACAATACTTTTTTTTTTTGGTAGGGATAACAAGACATTTTTTTTTTTTTTGGTAGGGATAACAATATCATTTTTTTTTTTTTTTGGTAGGGATAACAATATCATTTTTTTTTTTTTTTTGGTAGGGATAACAAGACATTTTTTTTTTTTTTTTGGTAGGGATAACAAGACATTTTTTTTTTTTTTGGTAGGGATAACAATATCATTTTTTTTTTTTGGTAGGGATAACAATATCATTTTTTTTTTTTTTGGTAGGGATAACAATATCATTTTTTTTTTTTTTGGTAGGGATAACAATACTTTTTTTTTTTGGTAGAGATAACAAGACATTTTTTTTTTTTTTTGGTAGGGATAACATGAGTTTCTGATCACCTTATAGGTATTAGTTTCATTAATTATTTCTTTTTCTCATAATAAAAATAAATCTTTCTTTACGAATTTCCTTCTGAGTGGAACAGGAACTGTCAGCCACGTTTCATGTGCAACTCACTTTTTTGTGTTCCTTCTAAGCATTGGGTACACAAGAAGTGCAGTGGAATTACAGGTAGATTGATAAACAGTTTGTATACAAAAATGTAATAAGATAATGAAAACGGATGAGAACTCAGATGTGGAGAAAGTATATTTGGATGGTGAGGCTATTGGTGTTGTCCAGAAGTTTTGTTACGTTGGTGATACCATTGGAGCACAGGGAGGAGCTGGTGGTGGTGTGTTTGAAAGAGTTGGGAGTAGATGGGCTAAGCCCGGGGACGTTCTGCCACTACTAACTCACAGAGCATTGGCACTGTCGGTCAAGGGAAGAGTTTATCAGGCATGTGCGTAGTGTGATGATTTATGAAAGTAAAACCTGGCCAGTGAGGGTTGAGGACATGTGTTGTATGGAGAGAAATGATATGAGAATGATAAGGTGGATGTGTAATGGGAGTGTTAAAGACAGACTTAGATCTGATTACTTCAGCTGAAGATTAAATCTGGACAGTCTAGGCAGATGTGTGCAGAATAGGAGACTTTGCTGGTTTGGTCACATTGAAAGAATAGACGAGTGCTTGGGTTAGTAGGTGTAGAACAATTTAGGTAGTCAATTGGCAGTGGAAGTCAAAGAAAAATATTGGAGAGAGTGATAAGGATGCATTTGAGAGAAAGAGGGATAAGTAAAGACCTGGTCAGAGATAGGTTAGTTTGGAAGTCAATTTCTAAAAGCCAGAAAATAAAATGGATGTTAAACTGATGATGATTAATCAGTAAAGAATTAAAAAAAAAAAAATAGGGGTCAAAAGTCATTGCAAAATGAGAGTTACTCTAATTTAATATTTTTCACAATATAAGTGTATATTCTTTTTTTAGTATGGCTGCCACAAAACATTCAATTTACACATACACACAACTTGGCTTTATTATATCAAGATACATTGAACACTGACAATTTGGCTTCTCTGTTCCTGTTCTATGATTGATGCCTAATTTCTATATTCTCTCTTTCTGATTGTCTTTCCTTCTCTCTACACGAACAGCATCGTCGGTCTCTATGTGTCCTTCATCCTGTTGATTGGTCGATTCCTGCGAATGGGAACCATCAACATGCATCCCAGCATCCAGTTCCGAGAGCTACCGTTTGTCGACCGTATTCTCAAGCTTTGCCTCAATATCTACCTCGTGCGTGAGGTGCACGAGTACCGCTTGGAAGAGGACCTTTATGCCCAACTTGTCTTCCTCTATCGCTCATCGGAGACACTCATAAAATGGACGCGGCGACCACAAGATCCCAAAAAAGACGACTGAATGCCGTCCTAACTCTTCCTTCTTCTGCATCCTTGTTTCTTTGAGTTTTTTTCTGAAAGGAACATTTTCTATTTCAGCCTCTAAAATATTTATTTTTGCTTTTATATTTTCTTAAATAATTTTTTTTTTTTTTTGCTTCAATTATATTTTGGCTTAAGTTTCAAAAACCTAATTCTATCCTTGTCTGCAACAATATTCCAATAATTTCATAATGACTACAGTTTTCTTTTGTGTGCACTTAAAAAAACAAACAAAAATAGGACTTGTGTATGCATGTGATTTAAAAAAAAAATTAATGAAATTTTGTTGGTAAAAATACAGAATAGTTAACACTCGATAACTTGCAAACCTAAGAAAACAGCACAAAATTTATATCAACCTCATTAGTATGAAATTCTCTACCTAACTAGCCAAGTTTTAACGTTTAACACTTTATGTCACACTTTTTCTTCTGTAAGATCTGTCTTCTCGACACTTGCCGTTTAATAGCTGCCAAGATGTGTAGGCATGTTGTGACCACCATTACATATTGAGTGTCAAGAAGACATATTTTATAGAAGGAAAACTGAAATAAAAATTGTTATAAACATTAAAACTTGCCTAATTAGGTAGAGAATTTCATTCTAATGCGTTTGATATAAATTGTTTTTATGTTTTTTTTTGTTTTTTGGAGGCTTACGAATTATCGAGTGTTTTCTATTCTGTACCATTTTCTTTGGCTATATAATTTTTAATTTTCTGTCTTTCCTGTCTTTTTTTTCAACCATTTGCAAATATGTTTTCAGAAATAATTATTTTTGACAATTTTTTATTTTTTTTTTATTCCGAAATTAAAACGTTTTTTTTTGCTTAATAACATGACCCAATATCTGAGTGACTGTCAATTACAAAAGTGGCGTTGTTGACTTGAGTGACATTAAGTGCATATGCCAGGTGTTCAAACTTACCAAATCCCCCCCCCCCCCGAAAAAAACATAAAACAAAAAAAACTCTAGAACCGAACAGAAAAAAAAAAGAAAAGAAAAATGTCCTGGCTAATCGCATCCTCAGTATCTGACATTAAATGTCAAAAAGGAGCAGAACATTTCTAAATATACAAACCAATCTTTGATGTGAAAGCTTTAAGAATTTTATTTTTAAAATTTCATTTTGGTATTTGGCAGCAATTCTTAAAAACGAAATCAAATTTCTTTTCTCGTATTGTTTCTCTGGGTAAAGATGCGTTTCTTTTTTTTAGGGGGTGATGGTGTAAAGTACAGAATAGTGAACAGTCGAAAGCTTGTAAAAATGTTTTTTTTTAAAAACAGCAAATAATTTATACTGAATGCAGTAGAATTAAATTCTCTACCGACCTGTATATTTTTAAAGTGTGGAAACTGTAAGATTTGTTTTATTTCAGAATTTTATTTCGATGTTTGTGTGTCGATTTTTTTTTTCGCATTTGTTGGTACATTTTTTAAAAAATCTGAAATATGAATCAATCGCATAGATTTATTAATCTATGTGCGCTTATTTATTTCAATTTAAATTGCTCAAATCGAATCCAGTTTTGGAACTCTTTATATAATTGTAAGCGCCTAATCATGTTGACATACCGGTTCCCGTTAGATCACCGAAATTAAGCGACTGAGCTTGGTTAGTACTAAAATACTTGACCATTTTGGAATACCAGATGCTGTATGTGCTCTCCGCTTATCCCAGCATTGTTTCTAGTCGTCCTGGACTTCTCCTTGCCACTGGATTCAAGCAGTGCTGATTCAAGAGAAGTGTGGTTTGGGATTGTGTAACCCTTGCTTCACAATTACACATGCAGCCATCCTTACAGGGAGTATCCATTGTCTCTCAAAACTGAACAGACGCCATAATGCACAGATATAACCTTATACACTTTAAGTATTTATCTAATGCACATATTGTCTGTCTAAATAAGTGGTCAACTAAAGAGATCGATATCTCAATCCTAAGGAGCTGATGATACAGTTTAGCATATAAAAAATTACTTCCGTCATATATATATATATATATATAAATAAAATATGAAACTAAAAGTATACTTTTAGTAGATAGAACCTATAGTGAAATGGTTTAAGCTCAATATACGAGATAGAGCAATTATAAAGATAGATGAAAGAAAAGGGATAAACATGTACAAATGACAAATTTATTACAACTTCGATTGTTCAATGCAAGGTGTACTCGGTAAAAATAGAAATATGTTTATTATTCTTTCCTTAAGCTAAGGATTTTCAAAGATTAAAATCTTATCATCAGAGGAATTACATAGAAAGATAAGTTGGCAGTGGAAAAGCCAAAATTCAAAATTTGAAAAAATATTAAGTAATGGAGAGTAAGAAAGTGCGTGCAAAAGGATATGGGGTCTGCCCAGTTGGTAAATTTCAGTTGATGAGGTGTCCAGTGAAAGGAGATTTACAGATGGAAAAGAAGGGTTTTCGTGAAGGCAGCATAGAAAAAGTTCAAGAATGAAGTAAATCCAATAGAGAGATGTTTAGTTCAATCGTAGGTGGAACGCACTTATTCGGAAGTAATTTTGAGAATTCGGGCCATTTTAAAATACTTCCGTGGACCGAGGATGGAAAATATAAATATATATAAATATATATATATATATATATGTATATATATTGAGTCCGATTAGAACTTGTGAACTGTAATATATATATATATATACATATATATATTATTTACATACTATATTGAATGGTACCCGGGTTTCACATAGCTGACCCCCTGCTATCAACATGGAAGACAATGATCTGGAAGCTCCTCACAAAGTGAGGACCAAACTGCCTCATCGCTGCTGGCGCTAGTTGTTTTTTATCTGAATAACAGCGATCTGGCTGGATCATCATGCATGGGTCTAAGATAATGTAGAAATCTATACAATTAGGCAGTTTTGCCTCCCCGTTGTGAGGAGCTTCCGCATCCTTGTCCTCCATGATTGCTGATGGGCTAGATTGTTCATTAGCCTGCTAATTTCTTTTAGCTAGCATGGGGTATGTGAAACTTAGGTACTATTCGATGGAATCTTAATTGCATAGTATGTAAATAGAATACATATATTGCTCTTGTATTACAATTGAGCACTCTGATTTATTTTTTTCTGCTGACATGAGGTATCCCATAATATATATATATATTATTATTTACAAAGAAATATTAGTTATTTATACCTACATATATATAAGTTAAAAAGAAAATACTCAAACCAACATCTCGCCCATTTATATTATAATTTATTTTGTACAGTTAAGATTCGTCAGATGTGACTTAATGGCTAGTAGCTTGAGCCATTATGTCACATCTGATGAATCTAGACTGTACAAAATAAAATAAATTATAATGTAAATGGCTGAGATGTTGGTTTGAGTTTGTTTTTTCTTTTTAACTTTTATTCTTGCTCTGTATTGCATTGAGCTCTCTTACTAAAGATGTCTTACCGAAATGACTATCCTTTCAGTATATACACATACACATATATATGTATATATAATGAACTTTCATTTAGAGATTGATACCAGCAGTTTCAGAAGGAATGGACTTTGAATGCCACATGTGCTTCGCTCATCAGTTATATATATATATATATATATATATATATGAGAAATATTATTTTATATTTTATTTAATTATTCTATGTCTAGCTACATCATTTTTTTTTTTATAATTGAAAATTTAAGGGATTAGCGAAAGGTCAACAAATCTTGGAAATTTTGGAATCCCTTTAATGTATATTTATAAAATTGTGTATGCAAAAGTGTTCAAGTTGGTAAAGGATAGGCATCCAGCCGTAAAATTGCCTTAAATACAATGTCTAGTCGAAATACAGTAGGAAAAAAGAAAGGCAGTGCCAGTAGCACTAATGCTGCTGGTAATGTCTTGGGCTTCGTAGATCCCAGGATGCGTGGATCTTCAGGGCCTATGGATTCCATCAAGCCTTGCCAAAGACAGGAGTGGAGAGGAAGACTTAGATTTCGAGACTAGACAATCAGGCCCCACCCTCATCAGAGGATTAATTGTGGCCTGATTCAACAAATAAACCTGTTGATGATGATGATGATGATACATCTTTATACTTATTCCTCTATGTGAAGAGTTTCAATGCAAAACGCGATAAATCCAATTTGTTTCACTTGAGACATTAAACAATAAAAGAGACGAATACATTAAATCTACACTTCGACTAAAAGCTTATTTTATTTGAAAAAAAAAAAAAATTATGCTGGTATCATATTATGTAAAACATAATTTTGGTGTGGTCGAGTGGTAAGAGGCAAGACTTTTTGTCAGTGATGTTTATCGTTTCCTGCATTCGAACTCTTCATATATCTATGCTAATTTTAAGATGCTTAGATTTGTAAAGAATAGTTGTTTCTGTGTACCGATGTGTGGTTTGTTTATTTTGTTAATACCTAACGAGGAAGCGAATCAATTAATTCCTATTTTAGTCACAAAAATATTAAGAACAAAGGAATCTTTTTTTTGTGTCTATTAAAAGTGAAAGAAATTCTTTCCTTTTTTCATCATCAGTTATTAAGATTAAGCGTCCTCTTCTTTGCTCATAAAAATTAAATTTGCATAAGTGATTATTCTTTCCTTTATTACTATTAGTTATTATTGAGATTAAGATTAAGCCTCCCTTTCTTTGCTCATAAAAATAAATTCGCATACATGATTATTGACGCGCACCGGACACACGTTCGTTCACTTTTATTACATAGATATATTTGTTAAATTTAAGATACTTAGATTTGTAACATTTGTAGTGTTTCTGTGTATCGATGTGTGATTTGTTTGTTTTTGTCAATACCCAACGAGGAAACTATACAATAGAGAAAGAAATAATTAAAAAAAAAATATATATATGGTTCATTCGAAAAGGCTTTTTTATTGTCACAATATAATTTTTATTTTCCTCCGTGCAAGATTTTCAGAAAGAAAAAAAAAAAAAAAAAAATCTATTTTTGAATTCGTAATAAGCTTTACAATCTTTTGATAAATTTTGTACCCTTTTCATATTCGGCGAGACTAACGTCTGATTTTTTTTTTCTTCATTTTTACCTGCTTTTGGAGTTGTCTTGTGTCGTTTTTGGTTTCGAAACCTTTAAATATCTCCCGTCGTTTTTTGTGTAAGTCGGACTGGTTTCATGATCCTTGTTGCGACGAAGCGGTTTGCAAATGCTTTCGTAGAAAAATACATGATTTTTATGAATCGGCACATTATGAGTTTTTTTTTTTTTTTTTTTTTAAATCTGTTGACAACATTGGTTTTCCCCAACTACATTTTAGAATCACTTACTCACAGGAGGGGCCATGCTACCCCCCAATGTTTTCTTAAAAAGAAAAACCATTTCCTTTTTATCAGCTGGTAAGTTGATGATTGAGTTTCATACTTTTGGAGACCATATCAACTGTCAACTGCAACATCTTGATTCTCACATATAAACCCAGCCAAATAGAAATTATGAAATGAAAACATTTAAATAATTTTTTCTAATATATTAAACTTTAAAAAAAAATTTTTTTTATTTATATATATATAAAGGGGGGGGAGAGTGCATGATTTACCTAATGCTTACTGCTGCGGAATATGGAATCAGCTATGCTGAGTTCAAATCCTATCAAATCTATACAGGTACGTACTAATAACGTGGGGGGGGGGGGAGGTATGAACCCACCAACCCACCATTTATAACCAGATAAGGATAAAATAATGATTCGTGTACAATAAATCGTGTACATTTGAATTATTCGGACTACTATTCTCGTCTTGGCTGTTCTTTTTTTTCACAACGTTTCGGCCGATGTAACCTCTGACCTTCTTCAGGTGCACCTTTTTTAACTTTGGAATCTCTGTTGAATTCGGTTCTGTATTGGTTCTCGAGTTCAACAGAAAGGTTCCGAAGTTAAAAGAAAATGCAGCTGAAGAAGGCCAGAGGTTACATCGGCCGAAACGCTGTGAAAAAAAAATAACAGCTAAGACTAGAATAGTAGCTCAAATAATCCAAATCGTATACAATTGTTGACAATTGAAAAATAAACTTTTGACATTAAATGCCCCAAAAGGGGGTTTCGTTGATGTGCAGCAATTAAAAAAAAATTAAAAAAAAAAAAAAAAAAAAAAACCCTAAAAACTCAACCAGACTAAAAGGCAGCGTTTTCTATTTTATTTCTCTTCGCAAAACCTCTTAATCAAGTAATTCAATGATTTTTTTTTTTGCTTTTAATACATTTGTATCGTAATATGTGTAATATCCTTAATCTATTCAAACCATATGAATCTTGTTCAATATGTATTTGTGTGTCTACATTCACAACATTGAAATACTTTACAATTACAGGACTTTTCTTTTTTCAGTTCTCTCCTGTTTCTAAAAGCATCTTTGGTATCATTTGTTGTGTGAATAAGATGTTCACATTTGCTGTTTATGTTTTTAGAATCCATAATAGTCACATGATCACTTCACTCTTTTGTGTGCGTCATTGTTGTTTGTATACATTGTACGTTCTAAATATGTCGTTCTATGTATATAAGCTATATTTACTTATGATGCTTTTTGGATTCACTTATAAATTTGTGTTCGGCTTTGAAATATATCTATATTTCGGGGTATAAGATAAAAATGGAAGAATTTAGTCGCTTTTTGTAGCTTTTCATATTTTCTCAAGAGTACTGATTTTTTTATTCTTATCAATGAAATAAAAAACAAACTTTGAATTGATGTTTCAATACTTTTATTTCTATTGATATTATTTCTATTGATATTATTCTGATTGATATTAATTATTGCTAATATTGATATCACGACTATGCTCCCTTGAAGATGGCTTGTTAAATAGCCAAAAGTACTATAATGAATGAGAGTAAAAACATTGAAACATCAGACAGAAATTTCCGTTATTTTGTCTGGAGAGAAAAAAATGGTACTCGCAAAAAAGTTATTGGAAAATAGACTTACAAGTTTTTTGTTGGTATTATACAATGAAACATATCTAAAGGCAGGTTAGCTACCTAAATATACTTTCATATGTTTTAGTTTAAGAAATTTCTAGTTTAGAATAGAAAACCAATTGTCTCTGAAGAAGTAATAAGGTGGAAAACTTGTCATGTCGATGTAAGTCATATATAATAATTTATTATCTGCTCTACTGAACTGAGAACTTTTGAATTCAGTATCAAATTTATTACAAACTAACAAATTTGGTAAGAAAATGAATGATGAAAATAAACATTGGATAAAATACAGTATTAATTCATCAAATATTTAAACAAGGAATATAAAAAACTTTTCTTTTCCTTAATCCATGGATTTTAAAAAATAAGCTATATCTAGTATATCGAGCATTTGTGTGTATATATATATATATATATATATATATATATATATATATATATATATATATAATTAGCTGGATATATATATATAATTAGCTGGATATATACCAACACGGCGTTGCTCAGGATTCATTACGTTGAAATTTGTTTTCTAAATATTTCTATATAATGAGAAAATGTAATCGTAAGTAAACCTGGAACGAAAAATAAAAGCAAATAAAGAACGCTCCTACTAAAGGAATCAGTATTATTCCTTGAAGGTGATTTTTCATTTAGGGTGATTATTAAAGAATGTCTATGCAATACTAAATTGCCGGACTGGATTAAGTATTTTTTTTTTAAATATAAATTGTAGTACATTAGTCTATTACAAATAACATGGTACAAAACCAATGAAAAGTTTGATTTCGCAGCTTAAATGCTATTAAAATCCAACTTTTAAAATCTGGAAAACATAATTTTAAATATTAGAATATATAATATCTATCTATCTATCTATCTATCTATTAAATTATATTTTAATATCTTGCCTACATACGACATCGTTTTGAGCCTTCGGCTCTCCTCAGTGTAGGGAAATGACAGTCACGGGGCGCGAACCCAGTTCACAGAGACACCTTGAATCTGTAAGTGGTCGCCTAATCCCCTTGGCCATGGGCGGTTGTCACGTGATATATATATATATATATATATATATATATATATATTAGTTGATTCTGTGTCCATTGTGTTAAAGATATGTCACCTCCCCCATGTTAAACTGACTTCATATCTAACCTTGCTGCAGTGGGTAATGGGTTAATACCTACTACTGTGTGTATTACTGAAAATACCTAATAATAATTAGCAACGTTGTCGGCTTCCTGCTTCAACGTGTGCATAGAAACATTCTTATGCGAAATTGTTATTCATAATTAATGACTGTTGATTGCACATACGAAAATGAAACTGTTGTACAAATAAGATATAAATAATAATGTCATTCATTTTCTTATCTATTTGGAGCCATTCAACCTGAAGATAATTACTTCAACTATTGGTATATTTAGAATCTGGCATCGTCGCAGTAGTAGTCGCTTTGTCAGCCTGAAAGGTTCTTAGCTTCAGTGTTTATCCCTGGTCTAGTGTTAAGCGGAACTGATGGCCAGATCTATTCCTGTGACAGGACACTAGTCTGTCACCAGTTATACATCCCGGTAAGGCTTGTACCCATTTATACACATGAGCATCATATGGAAAAAGAGAAACTTATTAAAAAATGCAATATTAAAAGAATTAGAGGCAATGAGCGAAAGTATGGTCAAATGAAAAGTCAAGGCAAGTTAACCAACAATCAAAATAATGTTAGAACACCTATTTTTATGCTTGCTTTTTTCCGTTTTTTTTTCTTTTGTAAAACAGTGTTACTGATCATCATTACATATCTTCAAATTCCGGAGGTTCAAACGAGATTATGAAATGTATTATTTATTTATTTATTTATTTATTTATTTATATTCTCTTTTTGAAAATGAAATTAGTTTAAAATTAATCATTAAATTATCTGCAATGACACCGATATCAAATTATAGCACACAAGTGCGACACTTTTCTTTTCTTACAGCTTATGTCCTATTTTCTATTGATCTCAAGAAATCAATTGCTGTGTATATGTGTGTAATATATATATATATATATATATTAGTTAAATTCCCGAAACAGTTTTTCATGGTAAACAACTGATGATCCCTTAAATAATGTTAGAAGCAAACTAATATAATGAATGTAAAAATTAAATTGACTTACATGAGTGATTTTTCCACTGAACGACTTCGGTCTAAAGGTTTATTTATTTATTTTTTTCCTTATATAGTTTTAATGGTTGAGATACTTCCGAGACTATATATATATATATGTATATATACATACAAACTCTAAAAAAAAAAAATATGTGACCCGTTAAGTCACCCACTGAGTTTGTTAGATTGTTTGTATCGGGGAAAAGTAAGCTTGAAAACTCAGTTGAATATTAAAAAATCAAGATAAAACACAAAATGAAAATAAATACTATCACTTAAATCCTATTACTATTACTGGTGATAGTCTATTATAAACAAAAGGGAAGATCTCATCTTTTTACTCTTTCCTTTCTTTATCACCTTTGAGTGTTAAATAGAGAGTGAGTGATGGAAGCAAGAGTGATATATACTGTATAAAATAAGAGGGGGGGGGGGTCAAACAGCCTACAGTGAGAGAGGATGTGTTATACAAATTTAGTATGTGATGGGTGGCTTGGTGAGTTAATTGCAAATTAGAAAAATTAAAATGGAAGTTTTTTTTCAAATATAACTCAATCCCAAAACTGAGGAATATTTTAGCATGTATTTTGTGTGAGTAAAATCTATAGGTAAGGAAAAGAAATGTTATTCAACTCAGCTGTAAAATAATATATATATATATATTAGAAAACTAAAAGCGAACTTTTAGGAAAGGTAAAACCTATTATGAAACGTATACATCATAATATACCGAATAGAGCAGATAGATAGAAGGATGAAAAGGAATTAGAAAAGCGGAGGCAGATCTTTTTTACTTTTTCAGATTTTAAATCTTGGCTTTTCGCCAACTTATCTATCCCAGCAATTTCTTCTGATAAGATGTTGATCTTAGACAAGCCTGGATTAAGGAAAAATTAATTAAATAAATTACTTTTTTGCGGAATATAACTTGTATTGAGCAACTGAATTGAAATAAGATCTGCCTCCGTCGCTTTTCTAATTCCTTTTCATCCTTCTATCTATATATATATATATATATATATATATATATATATATAATGAAGAAGAATGGAAAGGAATTAGAGAAGCAAAAGCCAAATCATAATTCAATTCAATTGCTCAGAGCAAGATATATTCCACAAAAAAGGCAATTTATTCAAGTTAAATTTTCCTTAAGCCAGGCTTTTCAAAGATCAAAATCTTATCATCAGAGGAAGTCGCTGGGATAGATAAGTTGGCAAAGGCCAAGATTTAAAATTAAAAAAAAATAAAATAAAAGTTGTAGGGGAAGAAACACAGGGCAAAATTCAGCCCGAATGCAAGCAAATGTCCTAAAAGTTCGCTTTTAGTACACCACTTTATATATATATATATATATATATATATATATATATATATATATATATATAACCTGCTCTTCATTTGAGGTATGTTGTATTTTTTGTTTGAGATAAATTGCTCAATGACACTTTTGCTTTCTGTTTCTCTGCCTTTCGTGTTTTATATCGGAAATTTTTATAAAGTCACTGCTATAATATATTCATAGCCATTTAAATTTTTTTTGCTGATCAAGATATTTTAATGATTTATTTACTTATTGGTTTTTAGTTTTTGCTAATAATTCTGGTTTGCATATATATATATATATATATATATATATATTAGTTTTCTTTAACCTGCCCAATAGATTTGGAAGTTACAAAAACTTTATTCAAAATGTATCCCTTTGAACTCGTACTACATAATGTGTTACAGTGATGCGTGTCAGTTTTTGTTGTGTTGGAAATGACTTAATGTTGTGTGACAATTACCAGACATTTTTCCTTTTTATATTGCATGTTTAGCATTGTTCAGTAACATATCACAAAAAAAAATCTTTATAACAAGTGTTGTTAAAAAAGTTGTGAGGGGTGGTTATTGGTGTAAAATTTTTTTTTCATCTACCATATTTAAATGGAAGTAAAATGTATGCAATATTTTAAGAAAAATCAAAGTAATTATAATTTAATCCTTCAAATACGAAATTTCTGTAAAACAAATGGCTGTTGTATGCTTTGCTGGCTTGTATTTAATTTCTGTGTTATTTTTATTTAAAATTAAAGAAAAGAAACACTAAAAAATTCAGTTCAAAATTCCGTATAAGTTCTGAAGTTCAAAAAATGTATCTAAAGAAGGTCAGAGGTTACATCAGCAAAATGTTTTGAATATAACAACCAAGATGAGAATGCTAGTTCGAATCAACGTCATTGTTATCATATCCATGTTAGTCTTTATTACCCTCGTTTAGGGATCCAACATTTTCTGGCAGCTTGTAATCCTAGTCTCCAAGCTTGACAGTCTTGTGGATCAATTCCATTGTTGAAGTTTTTTAAAAAAATTTATTGTCCCACTTTCCTCCTGTCTTCCACCTTAAGATCTCTCTATTATTTTTATCTAAGAATCATTTCTCTTAATGTGCCCAAACCAATGTAGCCGCTCATCAAGCTTTGGTATAGTCAACCTCGCCAACAGAGTGTCAGATAATGCTAATGATAAGCCAAATCATCAATCCTCATCTTAATATTGCGAAACATCCTTTTAAACAATGTCATGCAAAACTTTTCAAATCATTTATGAACAAAACATAAAATTCATTGTTTAGAACATTTTTATTAAAAGGCAAAGTAATTCACTTGAAGATTTTCTAGTTGAAACATTATAGCCTTTATCAGAATAGTACCCCCCCCCTCCCAATTATCTACTTTGTGTATGAATTTTTATGTCAAGAGAAAATGATCAGGATTTTAACAGTTTTAAGTTGGGAAAACGATATTCTCATCCTATAACCACAATCTTGAGTTTTATAGTAAGTTTTATTACCTTGGACTGACAGAGAGCGACTGAAGCGAGAGTTATAGACACTATAAAATAAGAGCAGAAGGGTGAAAGAGCGTACAGTGAGAGATAGACAGAAATGTTGAAAAATTGCAAATTATGGTTAATTAGAACAATTAAAATATAATCTTTAAAAAATAACTCAATCCCAAAACTAAGGAATATTTTAGCATATATTTTGTGTGGTTATAAATATATATGGAAACAAACATTGATTAACTCGGCTTTAGTATAATAATATATATATATATATATATATATATATATACCAAATTTTAATAAGAATTTCATTAGGTTTAAATCCAGGCAGGGTTGAAATATTAGAAGCAACTTTTTTCTTGTTTCTTGGATGTTCTTCCAACAATGGTCAGAGAAACGAGCTGGTCTGCCTCTGCTTGGTGAACTTGTTCCTCTTTTGGGCAAGCCTTTTTCTTGTTCCATGGAAACTCCTACAACATTTCTCCATGAATTTCTGTAATATGGTCTCATAGCATTGTCAGTGTTTTATTTTTTGCTCTACAGATATAAAACCTTTGTTGATTTCTCAACTGCAGTGTGCTGACAATTTTCTGGAGACTGTCATTACTACACACTCTGTAGTCGAAACCAACGTCGCTTTGTTGAGCCTGGCTAGTACGAAATGGGTGACGGTTTGGGATGGCCAGATGCTGTATGTAACGAAAATCTCTTCTGTGCAGTCATTGGAGGTCCACCTTCCCAGGCTTTATCTTCTCTCTTCGAGAAGTGTTTAGTTTATTACTAATCACCTGAGGTGCCTCGACTAGGGAATGCCGACAGGGCTGTTCAGGCATTTTTTGTGGGCCAGAATGCACATGCCACTTGTGCACTGGCTTTTCAATCTCCACCTTTCCGACTTTGTGCCACATCTCCCCATGGTAGTAGGGAGGGAAAAACAAACAAATCTCTCTTCTATTCTTGGGTCATCCATCAATTGATGGTGAAACAATTCAACCTTTTCTTTTGCCATGATGTTCGCTCACTCGTTGCGTCCAGAAACTCTAATCGCGAGAGGCCAGTGTCCTTCTCCAGAAGAGTCTTTATTGTAATATGAGGCCTCTCAGCCCATTGCTTGACCTCTGGGGATCACCAAAACACTTTTTCAGTAGGTTCATCATGTCTGGATACATTTCCAGCCAGCGCCAAATTTCGGCATTGAACAACTGCAGGTATGAGTGGAAAGCAAGCATACAACATTTTGTTTACGTGGTCTCGCCACAATATCTTGTAGACGATGCATAGCATCTTGGTGTATGATCCATCAATTCTTTTAGATCAAGCAACATTTAGTGTCAAAGAATCTACAAATCAATCATATACGCGAACTTGCTGCACTTGCCCCCCCCCCCCCAACGACCAACCTGATAAGCAGCAAAATCACACCCCTTCACCGTAGAGCTCCCCAGATGCTGGAAGGCTTTTTTACTCTAATAACTTATTTCTTCGGACGATTGCTTTTGTAATTCCCTCCCTGCTCCCTGTTTCCCAAACTGTACCAACCAGCAGAAATTTAAACGTAATGTGAACAAACATCTTACTCCACAACACTCCACTTAGAATACCCTCTATAAATCTGAGCCCTAATCACGGTTGCCCCCTTACGTCTCGGTGACAATATGTCCCCTTGTTTGTGGGTGAATACAAGGAAAAAAAAAAGATTGTTTAAATGTACGATTTCAACATGAACTAATGATGATTGATATGCAGTAAAATCAACAACCAACAGAGCAGAACTGAAGATTTTAAAAATTTGTTTTTAATTTGGATGTCATACGTCACTTCCGTTTCTCGGTTACATTTTTTTTTTTTTTTCTGTATTTTTAACTAATCACATTTTTGTTGTTGTCTTGCATCCTGTTAACAGCCGACATGTTGATCAACCAACCTTTATTATTATAATTATTATAATTATTATAATTATTATTTAAATTTTTTTGTTTTTTTTTTGTTTTTGTTGTCT
>OY744543.1:34489844-34507344 GCA_963556195.1 Sepiola atlantica
AGAGAAGTAAATCAATACAACATGGTTGTCTTCAAGTTTAATATAAACAAATACTTGTTGAGCCGTCCTTTTGTATAATCAACTCCATTTAAGTAATCTTCTGCCCATTTCACCTATTTTTTTTCCAATCCTCTCATGCTGGAGATCATCGTCCAACTGACAATCTTTTTAACCCTTATCCTTGAGTGGCCTCCAGGCCTTGATAAGCGGTGATCCATTAGTATATATTAAAAAAAATATCATCATCATCATACATGTCCCCTGATTACGTATTTCAGAGTAGACAATGTTTCTTCTCCCCAAACTTCCTTTAAAAAAAAAAAAAAAAACCCCAAAACCTATCAGCTGGCTGATTGTACGAAGCAAGAGTTAAGAAGCCTGTATTTGAATGTGAGTGTTTTGTGATTTATTACGCAAAGCTAAAAAATTAACAAAATTGCAAAACGGTTCAAGAGGTGTGGAATTCCAGGATTAGTCATGTCTTAACATAGGAGGGGAAGGGGGGGGGGTAACTAGATTTCAAAATAAAGACCCTTTCTCAAACAAGGTATTTCTTTAAATTGAGGCGTTTTTATGGTGTGTCTGTCTGTCTTGGGGGGGGGGGATTCAAAATAAGAAAAAAAAACTACTCATAATACATGAGATGATTCTAAACAAAAATAAACTGCTGCCTTCAGTGTTCAAGTCGTAGGTTGTGCGTAGCTCACACAGATAAGCTCAATTCTGTTTAAGTTTAGAAGAGCTCTCCAGATTTTGAGCGTTTTGAATATTTCACGTTGATTGGCCAGTCCATTAATTAAATATCTGTGAAAAAGATAAATATATCAACTGTACAAACACTTAATTTATCAACCTAAAAAAAAACAACCAGTTTCATATCTTATTGCCTGAAAACTTTTTTTTCTTTTTGATGTTTGCATGTGCCTTTTTTTTTTTTTTTGTGTGTCTATTTTTTGTGCCAAGTGATCTAACCCTGCAGCTCCCTTTTTTAAAAATTGTCTGGTAATTAATCTCCCCCACCCCACATCGTCATTTTGTTTTGCTGGCCTCATCACTGTGCCTTTTTATTAATAACAACACAGCCTTGTTTTCTTAGAAGGTTGTTTGAACATTTTATGCTGACAGTGTGGATGCCTTCTGTGAGAAATTCTTCTAAAGCTATCTTGTACATACACAATAAATCTGGGATATATATATATATAATATTTACTTGTTTGTTTTTATTTACTTTTTTTATTTTGTCTCTGCCGAAATTTTTTCTTTTTCAGTCTTTGTTAATTGCATATGGAAAAAGAACATAAGTCAGCCGTGAGACTGAATACTTTTACCTGACAACGTAAGGATGGGCCCAAATTTTATCTGGGTCTTACTTCTCGAAGTTATGCCATGGAAACGGTGATACCTCACAAAATATTTATCTGATTTGGCTGAAACTTTGCATGGTGGTTACTGTTTTCAAAGAGCTTCAGATACATGCATACAATTTGGAACAATCAGAAGTTGAAATTCCATCAAAATTTCGACCTAGATCGACCGTTTCAAGATCCAATAAGATGTGGGACGTCATTAGCTACAATATGGGTCAAGTAGTGAGTCTCTATGATGAACAGAACCAAAGTTATCGCCAAAAAAATTACTTTGACCATGCCCAATATTTTGGACCAAGTTTGGCGACGATTGGTCAAACGATGTGGATGCTAGGCTTTTTGCAAGCAAACAAACATAGTGACAAACAAATACTTACTGAAAACATAACCTCTTTGGCGGAGCGAATCAATATAGGTGAGTACCAAACAAATGTCATATATGGTGATCTGGATACAGGACACTGCTGAGACCTGTACTTGAAGGTATCTGAAAGTTCAATGTAAAACCCATGGAACATCAATCCAGACGCATCTGATAAGTGTACGCCTGTTTACTGTTATAGTCAAAATATGTGTGAATTACTGGATTCAAGAACCCCCCCCCCCAAAAAAAAAAAAAAAAAAAAACATAAGTTATTTGTGAGACTGCATACCTTCACCTGAGAATGTAATGATGGATCAGAGTTTTATCAAAGTGCATCAGACCCATACATTAAATGCAGCGTAAATTCATGGGACATCAATCCAGACATATCTTGCAAGTGTACAGGGAAAGATTGGTGGTATGTACGAACTAGTCACAGCTTATCAAGGCCCATAGGCCACTCAAGGATAAGGGTTAATGAGTTTGTCAGAGGGACATTGAAACAACGTGAGGATTGGTTGAGACTGGTTATGATTAGATTTTAGAGGACGGCTCAAAGAATTTAATATTGGATTTGAAAACGACTATGCTATAGTCAGCTGGAAAGCAGCCCTATGGTATTGTGTTCCACATATGGATAATTTTAGGAAAGAAACTTTGCTCATGGAAGTTCCGTTTAGTTTTAGGTACGCAGAGGGAGAAAGAAAAATTATTTACAGTGGTTGTAGCTTAAAGAGTTTTTGTTGTAAATGTTTAACCGGGAGGAACCATAGGTTGGAGCTCAGTCGAGCACCTACCATGAAAATAACGATAGAGTAGAGAAAGACTAGCAACCTCTCTTCTGTGAGAAAGAGGCGGTATGCCTGTTTACCGTTTGTCGCTACATGAGGTGATACGCTTCCACAAAATACGAAATGTTAATCACCGGATTAAGAAAAAATGAACAAGAAAAACGGAGCTTTCTCACTTCTTTAGATGTCGTGAGAATAATCGATAAATGCGACAAATTGAATTACAACTGCAGATACAAGTTAGTCTTAAAAATACAATATTTAATGACAGGAAATAAATGTACAAATAGAAAACAAAGAGCCCAAAATCTTCAACGGAGAAAGGTAAACTGGTAAGAAGTCACTATCATCCGATTTGGCAATTTAAGGTGCTATGAATGTCCTAGAACAGGGGGGGGGCAACCTTTACAGAGTGAGGGCCAGATGAGACTTTTGGAAGGAGATCGCTGGACGGAATGAAAAACGAAATCTCAGAATTACTATATTTTGTTTACATGAATAAATTGTACAAAAATTGCATTGAACACTCTACAAATCTGATATTTTTTCTCATGAGACTTCTGTATGTGATGTTATAAAAGGCGCCGATGAAGAACCATTTTGGAATCATAAAAAAAAAAGAAACTGGGAAAGTAGCAAGTTGATCCAGAATTCGTTTTGACACACCTCACATAAGTTCTGTTTTATGCCCTTTCCTCGACTCTCATTTCCTCTTTACCTCGCTCTTTCTCTTCTATTTTTATCTCAGGCCAAGGATTTGAAATTAATAGTTAAAGAAAAATGAAATATGCATGCATCATCGCTCGCTGATATTTATACATTTTCATCCCACTGTAAATCTTAATTGAAACCTACTTTTACGTCTATGTCACAAAATGATATGAGTTTTACTGGGAGGTCCACAGGTCGGATTGCAATAATAAAGCATAGCAGGGTGACGGGCCGGATGTGGCCCGCGGGCCGGATGTGGCCCGCGGGCCGGAGGTTGCCCACCCCTGTCCTAGACGCTGGAGTGGGAAACACCAGGCAACATCTCACAGCTGCTCTCCATACGGTCCGATCCAAAGGGTTGATACCCATCATGTTGCAAGCAGTCGACTCACTTCGTTTGCACTCAACCCAGGCTTTTAGTGGTCTTCCATGCACCCTTGTGCCAGGGGTATCCATGCATGTTATTGAGTTGATGCAGGAGGTGGCACACTGTACATGGCCAAACCACCTGAGACACCAAGCGCGTATGGCATCCAAAATCTCACCAATACCAAGCTTCTGATAGAGCATGTCTGAAGGAATTCTTTCCTCTAGTGCCGCACATGCACCTGATTATGGCATGGTATTTATGCAAAAGCTGTTGTAATATAAAGTAAAAAATATATGCAAAAATAATGTTGTTGTGAAAAAAAAGGAACTTACTTGACTCCTGCACCTGTGACCCAGACATTTTCAACCAGTGTAAATTCTCAATCTGAAATGGTATCATATCCGACTTGACCTGAAATGAATTAAAAAAATCTGTGTCACAATTGCAGATCAATTATTCATGATACGCTTCGACAACAAATTCATGGTATGCACTGGCGAAAGCCATGAAAGAATCTAAAAGTGGTAATAATACAGTATTACATTTGGTAAGTGGTATATGTTAATCAAAAATTGCTGAATACCCTAGATAGAGCAGGTGAATTTCTTCCATTTTTATTATTTTTAATACATTAAAACAAAGGAGAAACGTGTAGGATGGCAGGAAAAGAGAGAGGGGTGGATAGAGAGGGGGGAAAATTGGAGGGGGGAAGGGAGAAAGATAGAGATGTAGAGTGAGAGAGAAGTTTTAAAATAAAGATATTGCATAGTGTTTTTGGGGCCTGAATCGGGTGGTTATTATATAACAAATTGTGACCCTACCCGCCTCCACCTTCAAACACCCACTGTGGGACTTTGCTGTCACTGTAACCACGACCCTAGGGCGTTTTATTCGTCAAATAAGTGTTTTTTATTCTGTCGCTAACTTTTTGCAGGTAATTGCAGTTTTCCACCTCTGGGTAGTCAGGCATCAAAGTGATTGGATACAGGTTTTCAAGGCTATAGGGCAGGGTCTGGCAACCTTTTCAGAGTGAGGACCAAATGAGACTTTTGGAAGGAGATCGCGGGCCGGAGTGAAAAACGAAATCTCAGAATTACTATATTTTGTTTACATGAATAAATTGTACGAAAATTGCATTGAACACTCTACAAATCTGATATTTTTTCTCAAGAGACTTCTGTATGTGATGTTAGAAAAGGCGCCGATGAAGAGCCATTTTGGAATCATAAAAAATAATGACGGGGGAAGTAGCAAGTTGATCCTTCATTCGTTTTGACACACCTCACATAAGTTCTCTGTTTCATGCCCTTTCCTCGTCTCTCGTTTCCTCTTTGCCTCTCTCTTTCCCTGTTTCTATTTTTATCTCAGGCCAAGGATTTGAAATTAATAGTTAAAGAAAAATGAAATATACATGCATCATCGCTCGCTGATATTTATACATTTTATCCCACTATAAATCTTAATTGAAACCTACTTTTAGGTCTGTGGGCCGGATTGCAATAATAAAGCATAACAGGGTGGAGGGCCAGACGCTGATGTGGCCCGCGGGCCAGAGGTTGCCCGCCCCTGCTATAGGGTGTTGATTGGGAGAATCCAATTCATCTGGACGTACTTGCTGTAAATTACTTCTTCTTTGCGTGTTTTGAAGTATGTGGTCATACAACAGTTTCCCACTTTTTAATGCAGTCCTTTGCATTATTTTTGTACTCTGCAAGATATTTCAAGCTGTTGGGCAGTGTTGCATCGTATGGTCCTCCTCTCCACATTCACAGATAGTTGGGTAAGTTTTGTAAATTATTTTGAGAAATTATCGGCGAATGAAGCGTCACGGGCTAGTAAATTTTCCGTGATAGAATGCAAATACTCAGGATTTTATAAAAATCTTAATGCTTATCCCGTGAATACTCGGCATAAGTAGTGTGATGATGTATGGAAGTGAAACCTGGCCAATGAAGGTTGAGGATATGCATTGCATGGAGAGAAATGATATGAGAATGATACGATGGATGTGTAATGTGAGTCTTAAAGACAAGCTTAGATTTGATGACTTAAGAGGAAGATTAAATCTGGACAGTATAGGGGAATGTGTGCAGAACAGGCGACTTCGATGGTATAGCCATGTTGAAAGAATGGATGAGAGTTCTTGGGTTAGTAGATGCACAAGAATTGAGGTAGAAGGGTCAATTCACAGGGGAAAACATGACAGGAAATGATAAAAACGTACTTTAGAGAAAGAGGGTTAAAGAAAGACCTGTACAGAGATCGATTAGTTTGAAAGTCAATTTCTAAAAGCCATTCAACACATGCAAGCATGTAAAACGGACGTCATACCGAATATTATGATGATAATGGATCAGGGAAGAGGTTAAAATCATCCAAGCCTTACTTTAATCTATTCATGCATTATATTGAACTAGTTGGGATTGTCTTAATTGACTCTAGGCACCAAACATAATATATTAGACTATATTGTTTAGTAAATGATGATTTCGAAGGGTTAAACAGTTTCTTCATAGGCGATAATGTATATATATATATATATATATATATATAATTAACTTGTTACAAATATCCAGGGGGTATGAATCCGAAGGAAGTTGAAACCGGGTTTATGAGGGTGCTCAATGAAAATTCAGAGCAAAATATATATTTTTTGATTTTATTCCATTAATTGCGACAAAACAGGTTTTGTTTCATTGGTGCGAGCAGCTACCAACTCATCGGGCGAAAGGAATTCAAATGGCATAAAATTTTAAAGCTCACTCTAACGGGAGATTGAAAATTGAAAATACATTGGAGGGGGATAGAGTTAGGGCTTTGTCTATAACGGCGACATGGGACATGAGAGGGGAGGGGGGGGGACTCCAACAAGTCGTGTTTCAAATTATTACGTGGGAGGTTTTGCACGTGTCAGTGTTGTGTCAATCTCAATCTCGGCCGGGGTGGGAGGAGGGGGGTGGGGCGACGGCCGGAGTGAGTTAAATTTAAAATGAGAATTATGGTTACAACCGTCATTCTCATTTTATTTTAATTCTAATAAGTAATTATCATGTGGATAAAAATGTTTGATAATTTTAATTTAGGGTATTAATTGCTACTTTTGCATTTTATTTATTTTATTTTAATGTTTTGTTTACTATTTGTAGTGAATTTTGTTGTGATTATATTTTTTTATTTATTCCCTCTACTTTTTTTATATTTTTATTTATTTTTTTAAATTTTATTTTATTTTTTAAATTGTGATTATATTATACCGAGATCAATACTAGTGGAATCATTTTATAAGAGAGGTTTTCTGGTGTTACCAGTCTTATCAATAACAAAACCGATTATGCCAATGGTAACGCCTGCCAATCATGCCTACGGTGGTCGCAGTGATAACCGCCTTATGTAAAAGCCTTAATAAAAATGAAATAAAAAATAAATAAAGATAAATATAAATAAAATTAGAATAAAAATAGAAATAGAAATAACAAGTTTGTAAGAATATTAATGATAATCACAATAATAATAATAATAATAATAATAATAATAATAAAAATAGTAATAATAATAATAATAATAATAATAATAGTAATACTGATAAATACCGCCATCAATTACCATCTTGCTACTTGTGAAGTCATTGGTCGACTTATTTCGCCCAATGACTTCACAAGTAGCAAGATGGTAATTGATGGCGGTATTTATCAGTATTACTATTATTATTATTATTATTATTATTACTATTTTTATTATTATTATTATTATTATTATTATTATTATTATTATTATTATTATTGTGATTATCATTAATATTCTTACAAACTTGTTATTTCTATTTCTATTTTTATTCTAATTTTATTTATATTTATCTTTATTTATTTTTTATTTCATTTTTATTAAGGCTTTTACATAAGGCGGTTATCACTGCGACCACCGTAGGCATGATTGGCAGGCGTTACCATTGGCATAATCGGTTTTGTTATTGATAAGACTGGTAACACCAGAAAACCTCTCTTATAAAATGATTCCACTAGTATTGATCTCGGTATAATATAATCACAATTTAAAAAAAAAAATAAAATTAAAAAAAATAAATAAAAATATAAAAAAAGTAGAGGGAATAAATAAAAAAATATAATCACAACAAAATTCACTACAAATAGTAAACAAAACATTAAAATAAAATAAATAAAATGCAAAAGTAGCAATTAATACCCTAAATTAAAATTATCAAACATTTTTATCCACATGATAATTACTTATTAGAATTAAAATAAAATGAGAATGACGGTTGTAACCATAATTCTCATTTTAAATTTAACTCACTCCGGCCGTCGCCCCACCCCCCTCCTCCCACCCCGGCCGAGATTGAGATTGACACAACACTGACACGTGCAAAACCTCCCACGTAATAATTTGAAACACGACTTGTTGGAGTCCCCCCCCTCCCCTCTCATGTCCCATGTCGCCGTTATAGACAAAGCCCTAACTCTATCCCCCTCCAATGTATTTTCAATTTTCAATCTCCCGTTAGAGTGAGCTTTAAAATTTTATGCCATTTGAATTCCTTTCGCCCGATGAGTTGGTAGCTGCTCGCACCAATGAAACAAAACCTGTTTTGTCGCAATTAATGGAATAAAATCAAAATATATATATATATATATATATATATATATATATATATATATATATATATATATATATAGTAAAATGCACGATATATCATGAAAATGAAATGCCGTGAAAGACAAACAGAAAACAGATTTAAATACAGTTTTTTGTTTGGTTTTCTCCTGTATTTAAATCTGTTTTCCGTTTGTCTTTTTTTTCACAGAGAGAGAGAGAGAGAGAGAGAGAACGTTTTGGACTTAAAATCAATTTAGTATTATGTAATAATAGGGGAAAATACGTTTTAATACTTTTTCGTCTTGAGCGATACAAAAAAAAAACAACACGGCGGCATCCTGTAAGACTTAATTTTGTAAAACTTATGTTTCTTGTAGTATATTTACACATTTCAAACGTTTTTTTCCCTCAGATTACATGCGTTGTACTAAATGGATTTTAAGTCGAAATGATTCCTCATTAAATAATATTAAAAAAGAAAACAACTTAAAACCATTTTTATCGCATTATGTTTACCCCTTCGAACTCATCATTAACCTATTATATTTGTATAAATATAACGAAGAGTTCCAAACATGTTAAACCCATTTTAGTTATTTATTGACAGAGTTATGTCCCTTTCAGTAAGCAGACAATATGACAGTGTTTGAATGTAATAGACACAAACAACAACGAAATAACAAGTAACCAATGTTTGCAAAGTTTGATTTTTTTTCACACTATATTTGTATTGAGTGTTGCTAACGTATTCAACCATGAAATAAACTATGATTTATGCAGTGTTTTTTTTATTTTATGTTTTCCTACATAAAAATATGTGTGATGCCTGCCCCAAATCTCTACAAAGCCACCATTCACCCGTGCATGGAATATTGTTTCCACATATGGGCTGGTGCACCAACTACTAGCCTCTCCCTTGGACAGGGTGCAAAAAAGAATTCGTAACCTAATAGGTCCTGCACTGTCTGCCAAGTTCCAACCCCTGTCACATCACCACAGCGTTGCATTTTTGTGCTTGTTTTACAAGTACTTACACAGAATGTGCTCTGATGAACTTACTGCACGTGTACTCCTTAAACGGAAATAACCCAAACCCACCTGACTAGCAGCAAAATCACCCCCCTTCACTGTAGAGGTCCCTAGATGCCGGAAGATTCTCTATCTGATAGCTTCTTTTCTCGGGCTGCTTACCTTTGGAATTCCCTCCCTGTTCTCTGTTTCCTTGACCATACCAATATGCAGAAATGTAATATTAACAAACATCTTGCTACCCAACTCCTCACCAAGGCTGTCCTCTTAAACTTCAGTGGCAATATGTCTTGTTTGGGATGAATAAATGTAATTAAATGTTTTAATAGATTTTGGAAGATGGAAGAGTTTGAGGACCTGGAAGAAAGAATAAAATAAATAAATAAAAATAAAAACGATGATAAGACAATATATGGCGTTTGGTATCTGTAGGTAACACTTTTCGTTTTTATTTCGTCCACTTACTAGTGGAATTATAGGGAGGTTGAGAGAGGATAACCAGTTTGTGTGTAAAAAGTGTGTAAGACAATGGAGATAGTTATAACTCAAATGTGGAGAAAGTATATCTCTATGGAGAAGCTATTGAGGTTGTCCAGAAGTTCTGTTACCTTGGTGATACCATTGGAGCACAGGGTGGAGCAGGTGCTAGTGTGATTTCAAGAGCAAGATTTGATGGAGTAAGTTGAGGGAACTTCTGCCATTACTAATCAGCAAAGTGTTACCACTGTTGATCAAGAGAAGAGTCTGTCAAGCATGTGTGATTATGTTTGGAAGTGAAACCTGTCCAGTGAGGGTTGAGAAAATACGTTGCATGGAGAGAAATGATATGAGAATAATATAATGGATGTGTTATGTTAGTTTTAAAACAGGCTTAGATCTCATGAGCTCAAAGGAAGATTAAATCTGGATAGTATATGGGGAAGTGTGCAAAACAGGCGATTTCATTGGCATGGACATGTTGAAAGAATGGATGAGAGTTCTTGCGTTAGTAGATGTAGAACAGTTGAGATAGTAGGTTCAGTTTACAGGGAAAAACATGGGAAGAAATGATAAGGATGGAGTTGAGAGAGAGAGAGAGAGAGAGAGAGAGGGGGGAATAAATAGACCTGGACAGAGATAGGTAAGTTTGGAAGTCAATTTTAGATCTAAGCTTGTCTTTAAAACTCACATTACACATCCATCATATCATTCTCATATCATTTCTCTCCATGCAATGTGTGTCCTCAACCCTGGCCAGGTTTCACTTCCATGCATCATCACACTGCATACATATGCTTGATAGACTCCAATTATAATTCCATGAAAAATGCCAGTATACTGAAATCATATGCCCTTAATAGGGTTAAGATGAAAATTCATATACACTAAATGTACAAAAGCAAGGAAATTCCCAAATTTTTACACTTTTATTGTCATTAAGGGTATGACTACATATCAACCAACCCCTTTCATTATCACATCACTACAGTATAAATATCTATGCATGAGTGGATGAAGTGTGTGAGGTGCGCAGAAGAAAAATTCCTACCAGTAAAATACATAGCCCTGTTGTGCTTGCATACCCTTAATGACAATAAAAGTGTAAAAATTTGGGAATTTCCTTGCTTTTGTACATTTAGTGTATATGAATTTTCATCTTAACCCTATTAAGGGCATATGATTTCAGTATACTGGCATTTATCATGGAATGTCATTACTTTTGTAAAGGCTATGCCTCAATACAATGGTCATTTTTAAGTTTTTTTTTAATTTTCTGGAAAACTAAGGTATATGGTAAACTGAAATTAAAATGCCATCAACTAGACCCTAGAACCTCTATCTCTGCCAAAAATCAGCTGAATCCATCAAATAGTTGATGAGATACAGGGTGGCACACAGATAACATGATTTCATGATTGAACTTTCTGGATCTCTGGGTTGCCTTGACTAACGATGCTGAAATTCTACACACTTATAGAACCTATCAAATAAAAATTTTGTGCAAAGTTTTAACTAATTTGGTTTATTGATTTTTGAGTTATGATTGATCAAAGAAATGAGATTTCCAGCATAGGCCATTCGTGCAGTCTATTAAGGGATAGAGCGCTCTCGCGCCTCCCTTGATATAATAAACGATTCCTTCTATAGGATTTATTGAAAACAATTTGCTATTTCACTCATAGCTGAGGAGATACTATTTACAAGAATATTAAGGCGCAAACAACAACAATGGATCTGATAGGATTTGAACTCGACATGACTGATTCCTAAATTTGTGATTATATCCATTCGGACAATTACACACCCCATAGAAGAGGTGTAAAAAACATTGAACATTTTTCCTTTCTCTACAAGTTTGGGGTGCTTGACAGTATAGGGAACTGACTCTGAGCACCACTGATTATGTCTCCTTGATTGTGGCCGAAAGGGACCAGAGAGGATTAAGAACATCACCACTGTCAAACCGCTCCTGTGGGGCTACCCCAAAATTAAAAATCTAGCCCCCCCCCCCCTCCGCTCGGGTAGCAATGTTCCTATCTTAAAGGTAGAGTGAGAATGAAATACCTTTTATTGTTTTGTGTCATGTATGTTGTTTGCTGTTCATAATTGTCAACTGTAAATAAATATGTTAACTATACTTTAATTCTTAGCTTTTCGTTCTAATGATGGATAGGTTTAGGATATATGTTTAACACATGAGCCGTGAAATTCAATGAGGTTTATTCAAACAACATAAACAAGATCCTAGATTTTAATGAAATACTCGTATTTACTTTTACTGAAAGAAGTTGTGCAAGATTAGCAGTGTGAAAGTTTTATTCTGACAACCTCCCCACCCTCTTGTTTTCACTTTGAGAGGGGATTCTGTCTCCTGCAAGTAGGTCATGTTAAATTCTTCTCTTCGAATATTAAGGGTCAGCATCCTATGACAGGAACATTTCTAAGTGCACTATAAAGTAATTAAGTGCAACTCCACTCATTTTTAATTGTCATTTTAATAAACTCTTCTTTCCATTAAGTTTTCTCTTTAGGCTAAGGTTGGCAAAAAGACGATTTCACTTAACCGTTTGTGTTAAAGCTAAATTTATCGACATTCTAAAATGTTCAAATTGAAAATTGCTGAAATAGCATTTTTGTAAAAAGGTTCTAAAGTGTGATTTTTAAGATGTTCAAAATATTGTAAGTAGCAAAATGAATTCAATAAATAACAAAATGCAGCATAATTGACTATATATATATATATATATATATATATATATATATATATATATGGGAAAATGAAAAAGGAAAACCAAAAAATGGATGTTTTTTATGTGTACATCAACGTTTCGTCTTTATTTATAAGACTTCATCAGGATGATAAAATAGAGAAAAAATGTCATGCAAGCACAGATACATGTAGAGTAGACATATTGGGAAAAATAGAATGAAATAGGGGCCAACTGCTGGGTGGACGTCCGTATTTGTTGGAGAAATAGAAATGAATGTAGAAAAGAATGAGTGGGGAAAAAATGGAAGGATGGGGTGAGCCAGGACTACTGTGGCTGGTGGAAAGAGAAAGAGGTGGGGGATGAGCAGGGGTAAAGTGGATGGCAGAGAGGGAGGTGAGGAAGAGGGGGGAGGGGGGTGTTTGACCAGATGGCTGCGGTTCAAGATTGAAGGGGAAAAAGTAAGTTGGAATGTTTGTGTATGGGGGGTGTATGCAGGGATATATAATGTGTGTGTCTGTGTATCCTAGATATACGGCATAATCACATTAACACACCGATTCCTGCTAGATCACTGAAGTTAAGCGACGTTGAGTCTGGTCAGTACTAAAATGGGTGACCATTTGGAAATACTAGGCACTGTATGTGGCAAATAGCATCGCCAACTTGCAGTGTCGACTATAGCAAAAAACCCTGAATAACAGTCATCAATAAGGTGGACGGAAATCAGGAGGGGCTTTCTCCTCCAGGAGTGATAAAAAACCCTGATGGTGATATATATATATATATATATATATATATATATATATATATATATATATATGTATATATATATAAAATATAGTAACACGAAATTACATAATCAGAGATGCAATAATTTATTTCAACCTTGTGGTATTGTCAAGCATCCAAGGTAGATGATTACATTTTTGAAACTGAGAAAAGGGAAATTCACACTCGACAATTCAAATATAATTAGAGAGAGAGGGAGTGACAACATATCTAATACATATTTAGAGAGAGGTGGGGAAATTTGAAGCATATTTAATCTATAATTTTATAGGGGGGATTACATGATTTATGATGGAGAGGAAAGAAAAAGCCATATATATAAAGAGAAATTAGGAAATTGTAAAGGGGCAGGGAGGGTATTCAATGTCTCTCAAGAAATCAGGTCAGTGTGTCAAGAATCACCAGCCCTAAAACCCGCCTCTGCCCCTTGGAAAGTGACATCTACTGTCTGGCGACTAAAGAAGTATCTTGGGGTGAGGAGGGACATAAGAAAAGGAAAGATTTGAAAACAGACACCAGACATCCAAGGTCAGAGACCATGTCACATATATACACATACACAGGCATGTATACACACGTACATACATACATACATACATACATACATACATACATACATACATACACACATACATATATATATATATATATATATATATATATATATATATACAGAAACACACACCTACGTATATATATGCAGTCCACATCTATCCATAAATAAAGCAATTTAATTCAAGTGTTTTTAACGTGTTTTCTGAAGAAGAAAATCGTAAAACCATATTATTTTAAGTAAATCATTTGATTATATGACAATAATAAACTCTAAGAAATCGACTAGTTACATTATCAACAATATCCCAAATTACCAATTAAAATAAATCATCAGATTATATGATAATAACAATATTAATACTAATACTAATACTAATCTTAATATTATATGATATGATAGCACACTCAATCACCTAAAATAAATCACAAGGCCATAACATCACAACAATAATAATACCACCATTAATTATAATCACAATAATATCTATGAAAGTATCGACAATATTAATAGTATCTATATTAAATACAAACATGGAATATATATATATATATATATATATATATATATGAAAATATATATTTGAGTATATATTTTAAAAAAATTGACCCAACTATTCAAGCTAAAAGCTCGATAAACGTTAACATTTAATAACAGAGCACATTTAAGCAAACAATGGTATATTAAATTCCAATGGCCAAGTATTTATAAATTTTTTCTCACCGAAATTCAAAACAATTCAGTATAACTTGACGACCGTTTCGTGCCCAAAAGAAACAACCGAGAATAAACATGTAATTACGAGGATCTTTTCATTTATGCAACTCATCAGAAAACCAATGGTCGCTCCCAGAAGAAACGCTCGAGCAAAAAATGCACAAAAATACACAACTGTCATCAATATTACACTGAATTGTTTGGAATTTCGGTAAGAAAAATAAATAAAGATTTGGTCATTGGAATTTAACATACTATTTTTTACTTATATATATATATATATTTCATTGATTAACATCTAGGTAACAAAAATAATACATGTACTATATATAGCTCCATAATTATCGAGCACTCTACAACGTGGATTATTAAATACAAAGATGGAATATATATATAAATATATATATATATATATATATATATATATATATATATATATATATATATATATATATATATAGAGAGAGAGAGAGAGAGAGAGAGAGAGAGAGAGAGTTAGGTATGTGTCTCTTTATATGTACAGGGCAATCTCTTAAACTAACAAACGGATCATTATGAATTTCAGAATATATATATATATATATATATATATATATATATATATATATAATTTCATTTAGCTACATAAAATGTTATAAGGAGATATAATTGTTGATGCATCAATTTTCAATATTTACTTTAACAGTGCTCGATACGTGAGTAGAGCTAAGTAGTCAGTTATGAAAATATATTTATGGTAATTAAGCTACACAGAGGCTTCTGCGTTTCATCTCCGGAGGGAATCGTCAGGATAAAATGCATGGAGTTAGTTTAGCCGGGTGTTTTCATATACATGTCTAGCTAGTTAACCAATCAGATTCTTTGTTGTTCTCTTAGCCAATCGTTGGGCTTCTCACAAACAAAGATTCGGTTGATTTTACTTTCTAGCAGAGAAGGAAAAAATAACAAATTGCATAAAAAAGTGTCCAATGTAGCAAAAATAACACTAAGAAGAACAAAAATATAATCACTACAAATAGTAACAACCAAAACCCTAATAGCAAGCACCCAAATAGAAATGAAACAGTTATTAATGAAGAGAAAAGCTGTAACTGCATAACTCGTACACTTTGTCTACTACAAAATAAATGCCTAACCAAAAGTATTGTTTACCAAGCCACACTATTTACCAAGGAAAGACCGAAAAACAAGAAGTACTACGTGGGTATGACTTACCTATATTTTAAAACCAGATATTATGACCACAACGGCACATTTAAAAACAGAGAACGCTGAATTAAAACAGCACTAGCAAACCATTATTAATAGCTCAAAGAAAACGGACGCTCACCAATAATTGAATGGAAAATAATACGACAGGCCAGTACATGTAGAAATTTAGACGACCCGTGTAGATTATGTCTGAATGAGAAATTGGAAATCCTAAACTTTAAAGAACCCCAAAACCTATTAAACTGTAGAAGTGAAATAGAAACAACTGCCCGGACAGAATAAAATTTACCTTAGGTTAACAATACATAATAAATAAATAAATAAATAAATTAAAAACTAAATTAAAACCTAAAAACTTAAAAACTAAAACCTAAAATAGAAATACAAGCAAGCACGTGTTAAATAAGGTCACCCATTATTTCGACACAACAAAGAAACATGGATAGGCCACGTTATAGAAAACAAAACAATAGAATAGGAAATAGGAAGTAAAATCAACCGAACCGTTCTTTGTGAGTAGCCCAACGATTGACTAAGAGAACAACAAAGAAACAGGGATGAGCTACCCTATAGAAAACAGAACTATAGAATAGGAAATAGGAAGTAAAATACACCGAATCTTTGTTTGTGAACAGCCCTACTATTGGCTAAGAGAACAACAAAGGACCTGATTGGTTAACTAGCTAGACGTGTATATAAAAACACCCGGCAAAACTAACTCCATAATTTTTGCCTGACGATTACCCCCGGAGATGAAACGCGGAAGCCTCTGTGTAGCTTAATTGCCATAAATATATTCTCATAACTTATATATATATATATATATATATATATATATATATATATATATATATATATATATATAGAGAGAGAGAGAGAGAGAGAGAGAGAGAAAGAGATAGAAGAAAAAAGAGTGATCAGGTGCAACTTGGTAAGTAACATGGATACATTATATTTTTTTATAAACTCTACCATTTAGGAGATGCGCTCACCTAAACTCGACCCCCCCCCCCAAAAAAAAAACAACTTTTAAAATGAGTTAGATATAAAAAAAAAATTTAACAGAGAAAAGAATTGCTCGATATCAAATTTAGAGTTATATTCAGTAAGACATTTTTAAAACGACCGGTGCGCACGTGTGAACGTCAATAATATGTATGTGCTTGGTAAAATCCTAAACTATTGAACTTATCATTATGGAATATGTATTCTAAGCAACAGGGTGAGTAACGTGGGCACATTATTTACTTTTTTGTAAACTTTACCATTTAGGGGGGTACCCCCTCCCTAAAAAAGAAAAAAAGCATTACACTTTAAAACTAATGCTATATGTATTGCTTATACCCGTCCTGGTACGGGTATTCTACTAGTACATATATAATATAAAAGAAATTATCTTAACATTTTACTGCAGTTTCATGGTAGATCTGATCGTGAAAAAGGGATTCTTATGCCATAGTCTGTATATATTTTAATACAAATATAAGTTCGTAATCCGAGGCAGGAGCAATGTGATATAGGTACCGGAAGGTGGAACAGAAGAACAAAAATAAATGAGAAGAGAAAAAAATGAATGGAATCTCAAATCAATTTATTAATATTTCACGGTTTAAATACCAAAAACAGTAAATAGAAAAAGGTTTACTGTCAAGCAATTTAAAAGGTCCGGAATAAACTTTAATTTTCGAGAGTGGAACCTCTCATTATCAAAAGAAACAGATCAAAAAATATGACCGAGTGGTCGAAAAGGCGAGATGGACACAAATCTCGCCCTTTTTTCTCTTCTCATTTATTT
>OY744543.1:34509844-34512344 GCA_963556195.1 Sepiola atlantica
AAAGAAAAAGAGAAAGAGAGAGAGAAAGAGAGAAAGAAAGAGAGAGAGAAAAAGAGAGAGAAAGAGAGAGAGAAAGAGAGAGAGAGAAAGAGAGAAAGAAAGAGAGAGAGAGAAGTCTAGAAGAATTAATTAATTAGGCTACACTGCCCCACCTCTTCTGCCCCCTGCCCACTGCAGAGACCGCTCGATTCTTGCATCTAGCTCGGTCGTTGGTGCAGGCTCAAGAGAGATAACCCTCTTTGCCGGAAGTGACGTGATTTTATCGACTTCTGCTTAAACCCCTTCCTCTTAGGTCGTCCTCCTGCCACTCCTTCATTATCTAGCAGTTAGTCAGTAGATCTACTTGACAGGAAAATATTGACGAAACCAAGTCCATGCAAAGTTGTGATTGTTGAACACCCGCTGAAACACTGGCAACTCCATCATACTCAGAGGCAGGAAACAGGGCCAGAGCACACACCATAGTGGGGCGGCTTGTGGAAAAATCATGCATTTGATGATACAAGCACCGACATTGGCATGATGACTCGATAAGGTATACTAAACATATCTGTCAGACTAGCCACCTAAAAATCCAAGCGTACGACCATTTTTCAAAATGGCTATCATCAGGAGCTCGCGATAACGATATTCTTTATAAATTTGTATCTATTCAACCGATTGTAGTAATCTTGGTGTCAAATTCTATGTTTTGGGTCATGCTGAATTCATTTATGACACTCTAGAAAGCATTTGAGAAGCACTTACATGACTATTAGTAAAATAAACCAAAAATTACAACATCAAAATACATTTTATTAACGACATATCACATACTGAATTAATGGACTGCATGATTATAGAGTTTAATTGACTGACTTAATTGAACATGACATTAAAACTAACATGGCATTAACATTATTCACAATCTTCTGTCAAATGTTCGACAATTGAACTCTGTTCACTACTGGTCACAAACACAGCTGCACAGAGCGGTACAAGAAAGTCTGGCGCGGAAACATTTGCACCTCTTGAGGCAATCTTTTTTACAGCCGCATTTGGTTAATTCCTGGCAGCATGCAACTATTGGTGGAAGTTGTTTCCAATGTATTTTCCACACCTCTTCACTTGGGATCCAACCCCAGTTAACAGGAGTGCTGGTTTCTGGATTTGAGGCAGTCGCCTGACGTCATATGACTCCACCCTGGTAGGCCGCACGTTTAGCGTGCTCTCTCATAGCAGCTCTGATCGGTATAATCGCGTGGTGAGTCCTCTGCTTGCAGGCAAAGAGATTCAGCCTCGCCTCGTTGACACAGCTAGCTACACTGGAGCGCTCGTACATTAAGACAACGAAATTCTCCCGTTTCTGCAGATCATCACCTGAAACTTCTTGCTGAGCCATCAATGATGATGGTATCTCCCTCAGGTTCTCTTTCTGGCAGAGTCAGTCCGGATTGGAGAATTTCAGTCAGCTGTGACTTTTGCCATGTATGGAGCTTTCCGTTGTCACTCAGTGAAGCAGGAGCTGTTTAGTTCTCATGCTTGAAGAAGTCTTCCAAATTAAACTGTCTGCCCTGACAGGAGATTAATAGTCTGGAAAATAGCTGCCACTCCTCTTTCATGACCTTTTTCCTTGGAACTACTGGCGACCATGTCATGTTTGAAGAAGACAACTTTGTTTTTTTATGGGGTGGTAGAATGAGCTTGTATCGTAACTCTCCAGGCCATTCACAAATGACTTAAATTGTTGTTTTCCTCTTTCTTGATATGTTCCAACAAGCCCTGCTATCGTTGGATCTTCAATATTCTTTGCGTCTAGAACCAGTAGATCTGCTGTTTCTTCTTGGAAATAGTTGCCCATCTCCTTCAGGACTCTTTGCAGCGTCCCGATCTTCTTCATGAATTTCCTCTGGGTACTTGCATTTTGGTTCTGATATTTAGTGGTGGTGGATAGTCTTTCAGACATGACATTGGTCATAGCCTTTCAGACATGACATTGGTCATAGCCTTTCAGACATGACATTGGTCATAGCCTTTCAGACATGACATTGGTCATAGTCTTTCAGACTTAACATTGGTCATAGCCAGCAACTAGACGACTCACTTCTGGCCCAGCTACAATCCATCTTCTCAGTGCCCCAGGATCCTCTATCAGTCCAACAGATTCACCATCACCTTTGATGACTGCATTGTTTTGTTCATGAGCTTGATCTATAACCAGGACAGAAAATTCTCGTTTTGACTTATAAATGATGATGTTTCCCTTGTGAAACTCCCTGTGCCATCTGGGTGTTGCTGATCAAGGGACATCATATCCCGCCATAAATTGTGAGCCATCTGGCATAGTGCATGTTTTTGTTTGCGAAGAATTTCGGAAGAATTCGAAGTCTCCTTCCCTAAACGAACGGATCAGGAGGAATATGGTGAGCTCCATATTTAGCACCATATTCCAAAACTGGAACTGTGGACTGTCACTCGTATGCCTCTGGTGCTAGTCTTCAAAGGACATAGGAGATTTGCC
>OY744543.1:34517344-34534844 GCA_963556195.1 Sepiola atlantica
GACAATTCTTAAAACCAACAAAATAGCCAGCACTGTGACTAGTGAAAAAAATAAATTTGAGGGTGAAATTATTACTGACATTACATTAAACAGAACTATATAAAAAGTACAAATGTTCACATTAAAATATATCAACAATTTATTTGGCACAGACTATGGGGGTAACCAACCAACACTTTTGACCAGAAAATTAAAAAAATCTGACGCCCTAGTTAGACGACGGACTGAGGTCCGGGGTTAATGCTTAGACTTTCACTGCTTCCAGAATTCGATTAGGCCACCTTTTTTAATTAATTAGTAGTAACTAATTTTATTCTACTTTGAACTAAATGTAAAGTAAGCTAAACTATATATTTCCAAGACTTAAAATTATTACATTGGGCCCAATAAATTATAAAAATATGTAAACTGATTACAGTCGAAATTCGCCTATGTGGCCATCGCAATGAAAAAATAAACCATCTCTTATATAAGTAATGTTTTGAATTCACTACTATAAACCGTATTTTCGGATTTTATCTTACACTTTTATTTTACTTATAACAATAATAATTATCCACCTTAATATCAAATTCTAATTAACCAACGGCTATTTCAACTAGGGTTTTCTTCCATGATCAGTTAGTGTTCTTCATAACTATTTAAAATATGTGTGATGATTTCAAAATAGCGGTCTGACTAGAATTCGGTCATCTATTCTGAGTATTATCTGCTTTCTGTTATTTGTTTGTTTTTGTTTTTTTTCTCCACGAACTCTGTGCGGATGTGACACTTTATATATGCCTTTCATTTAGGTCTCTAAGTAACAGCAAGTAAATGAAGTTAATGGCTGCATTTTACTGGTTGAGAACAATTTTAATACCACAAGAAAATTAAAATAAAAATTAAAATAAATGATGTGATTAAAGAGTGAATACTTTTGTCATTGGAATATAAACAATCACAATATATGCTCTGAAAGTTTAACCTAATTCTCATCGAGCTTGCAATTTGGATAATTTGGGATGTCCTATTAAAGAATATATATCGAAAAAATATCAACCTTCGTCTGGATCACGGCGGCGATCGCATGACAATGATAAATAAAAAAAAGTAAAAGTGTCCGAAAGTGGTTCGTAGGCCCCTAGGTCCTAATGTTATCAACAAAATACAGGGGAAGGGGATTCTCAAATTCAAAAAATCACATAGAAAATAAGGAAGAATAACGAGCGGGTAAAGACGATTCAAACATCAAGTTAAGATTCAAACAATATTTATTTATAGAAAAATAAGAAAAGGGATAAACATATATAAAACAAAAAACAAGAAAAACAAAGTACTATTTTAAGGGAAAAGGATAATGTTTAACGGTACCTAATAGCGAGCAAAATCAATGAACAAAATAATATCACAAACAACTCACGGAAGAAAAATGTCACTCACTCACAGAATGTGGAAGGTTGTTACAAGCCTCCCCACGAGAGTGGAAAAGTTCAATAATCCAGAAATGTCACAAATCACACTCATCCAAGATTCACACTGATCTTTGGATGGAAAAATCGTTAGCAGAATTCAAGGAGCAAGTGTTCAGAAATCATACATGCGAGTGTGATCGTGGAAGTCTCACTTAGCGCTATGCAATCTTCTCGCAGGGGGTGTAGTCCTTTTTTCACGACGATGTAGTAGGTTCATAGTAAACGGCAGATTTAGTGAAATAATCTCGAAAGCTTTTGTTGTCGACAGAGAAGAAAATTTCGGGACAATTCGGCGCTGTTATGGTGTCATTTTTTTCCCCAACTTCGTGCTCCCCTTTCTCTTCTTCGTCTTTTTCTTCTTCTTCATTTTCATAACTCAGCGCATATGCTGGGGTTAAATAGTGACTCGACAGGCGACAGTTTACCCATCGGCTAGCAGGAACTCTGTCAATTCGCCAACTCGCTTTTGTATGTTCTCTGCCGATATGCGTGAGCGGGGTAGGTGTGTGTCAAGGGTTTCTTTCAGTTTCCAGGCGATGACACTTTGCACGGATTTGGGGGTCACGACACTCATGAACGTTAATCGATGACACCAGATGTTTTACCGTCGTTTAATTTATCTCCGTATAAGGGTTTAGGATAGGGGAGTGTGTCGCTAACCGGACATAAGAGTTAAAATCGGCGCTATTTGGCTTTTTGATGCGAGGTCAATTACGTTCGTAGATGTTTTGAGAGACGACAGCGACCAGCTGCATTGTCTGATTTCCTTTCGGTTAGGTTCTGGACGGGTCGGGGTGTCGTTAATTGGACAAACTATTCGCTTCTTGAGAATACAAGAGTAGGGAATTGATTGGCAGCGTCGTTTTAACCGGATACATTTCTTCAGCTTATGACTTGCTTGGGTTCAAAGAAAAATTATAAAGACAGAGGATAAAATAGACTTAACTCACTTTGGTTTAATTTTATAGAGAATACATTTTATTTCTCTAATTTTGATTCAACCCCCCTATTTGTAACAATATATATATATATATATATATATATATATATATATATATATATATATATATATATATATATATATAAGTGGTGAACTAAAAGCAAACTTTAGGAAAGGTAAAACCTATAGTGAAAAGTATACAGCTCAATATCCAGGATAGAGCAGATAGATATGTAGAAGGATGAAAAGGAATTAGAAAGGCAAAAGGCAGATCTTTTTTCAATTCAGTTGCTCAAAGCAAGGTATATTCCACAAAAAAGCAATTTATTCAAATTAATTTTTCGTTAAGCCAGGCTTTTCAAAGATCAAAATCTTATCATCATAGGAAATCGCTGGCATAGATAAGTTGGCAAAGACCAATATTTAAAATTTGAAAAAGTAAAATAAAGATTGTGGGGAAAAAAACACAAGGCAAAACTCTGCCCGAATGCAAACAAATGTCCGATTGCAAAAAAGTCTGGTGTCAAAAAGTCCAGCAGAGAAACGTGAATTATAGATAGAAAGGTCGTTAAAAGGCACGAGAAATGACATGAGAGGATTCAGAGTTAAACTCCAAAAACCACATCTTCAGGTGCGGCGAAAATAGATAGATAGAATCCAGAGGGTAAAAGATCCAATAGAGGGTTCGTTCGTGGATGCAACAAGGTTCAGTAAAACGTGAGGTGGGAAATATACGCCATTTAAAAAAAGACTTCCTGGGCCGAAAATATCCCAGCGAAAAAAGATCTACCTTTTGCGTTGCACAGGACAATTAATTATATTTTTGTATTTATGCTCATGTTTTCTTTTGTAATCCCTGGGGATCAAGTTATTAAAAATAAACGAAAATTATTTTTAACACTAGTAATATGAAAAAAATTGCATAAAAGTAAAATGTGAGTTCGTTTTACAAGATTTAACGCAAGAAGAAGAAGAAGAAAAGGTGAAGAGCATAAAATATTAGGCGATAAAGTACTAATCATCAAATTAAAGTGGGCAGCAAGTTAATATGATATCCACGCGTCAGTGAATAGTCATGTAAAGGTTAGTCTCAAAAGAAACAGAACATGTGATACATTTAAACAGTCTCTATGCTACACGTATTTATTATGTTTTTGTTTTTCGATCATTAAAACAAAGAGAACGAAAAATACGAATTAACAAGGGTCAGACATTCAGTATTAAAAAAGGTGTCAGACATTCAGTATTAAAAAAAGGTGTCAGACATTCAGTATTAAAAAAGGTGTCAGACATTCAGTATTAAAAAAAGGTGTCAGACATTCAGTATTAAAAAAAGGTGTCAGACATTCAGTATTAAAAAAGGTGTCAGACATTCAGTATTAAAAAAGATGTCAGACATTCAGTATTAAAAAAGCTGTCAGACATTCAGTATTAAAAAAGATGTCAGACATTCAGTATTAAAAAAGGTGTCAGACATTCAGTATTAAAAAAGGTGTCAGACATTCAGTATTAAAAAAGGTGTCAGACATTCAGTATTAAAAAAGGTGTCAGACATTCAGTATTAAAAAGGTGTCAGATATTCAGTATTAAAAAAGATGTCAGACATTCAGTATTAAAAAAGGTGTCAGACATTCAGTATTAAAAAAGGTGTCAGACATTCAGTATAAAAAAAGGTGTCAGACATTCAGTATTAAAAAAGGTGTCAGACATTCAGTATTAAAAAAGGTGTCAGACATTCAGTATAAAAAAAGGTGTCAGACATTCAGTATTAAAAAAGGTGTCAGACATTCAGTATTAAAAAAGGTGTCAGACATTCAGTATTAAAAAGGGTGTCAGACATTCAGTATTAAAAAAGGTGTCAGACATTCAGTATTAAAAAAGCTGTCAGACATTCAGTATTAAAAAAGGTGTCAGACATTCAGTATTAAAAAAGGTGTCAGACATTCAGTATTAAAAAAGGTGTCAAACATTCAGTATTAAAAAAGGTGTCAGACATTCAGTATTAAAAAAGATGTCAGACATTCAGTATTAAAAAAGGTGTCAGACATTCAGTATTAAAAAAGGTGTCAGACATTCAGTATAAAAAAAAGGTGTCAGACATTCAGTATTAAAAAAGGTGTCAGACATTCAGTATTAAAAAAGGTGTCAGACATTCAGTATTAAAAAAGCTGTCAGACATTCAGTATTAAAAAAGCTGTCAGACATTCAGTATTAAAAAAGGTGTCAGACATTCAGTATTAAAAAAGGTGTCAGACATTCAGTATTAAAAAAGGTGCCAGACATTCAGTATTAAAAAAGGTGTCAGACATTCAGTATTAAAAAAGGTGTCAGACATTCAGTATTAAAAAAGGTGTCAGACATTCAGTATTAAAAAAAGGTGTCAGACATTCAGTATTAAAAAAGGTGTCAGACATTCAGTATTAAAAAAGGTGTCAGACATTCAGTATTAAAAAAAACTTTTTAGCTACTGAAAAGTCTTCAAACAGAAATTAAATTCAGGTAAGAATACGTTTTAAATGTTTATAGGAAGTCTAGAACTGCAGAAACAAACCGAAATCGAAAGGAAATGAATGAAAGGTGGACAATAAAACAAACATTTGTTAGCAAAGACAAGACCGTGATCAAGAAGCTCAATGGTGAGGCTCATCCTTGAGTACTAAAATGCACCACGAGTCCGCCAGTTTGTCGGTGGTATTGACAAGGTTGAAAAAGTCTAGCGTCGAGCCACCAAATTGTGTCCTACACTTGGGGACCTGCCATACGAAGATAGGCTGACCCACATGAAGCTCCCGTCCATGTACTATAGAAGAGAACGTGGAGATATGATCCAGACGTTCAAGATCCTTACACGCAAAGACAACATCGACCAGGAGGAACCTAACTTGGCCTTTTGGCCAAGATCAATGTGTAGTATCTGTTCCGATGGATACTACACCCTATAGACCGGTATCGTCTTGGCCTTCGGGTCTTGATTCAGCCGGTCTGTGGGTTGGTCCTGTGCAGTTCTAGGTCCACCCTCCCAGGCTTTGCCTCCCCTCTTTGGGGAGGAGTAAGTTTATTGCTTACTGCCTGAGGAGCCCCTACCGGGGAATACCGACGGGGCTGCCCAGGCAATTTTTAATGGCCAGAGTGCTCACCTTCGCGGGCGCTGGCTTTTCAAGTCGCACTTTCCCGACCCGACCTTAGGTCACATCTTACCTTGTGGGAGTAAGATAAAACTGGCCTTGTGCCTAACCTCGTGGGGAGGTAAATAAAACCCCTCAGCACGACCACCGGAACAAGAGGTCACAACTTGAAACTTAAAAAGAAACATGGCAGGCTAAACATTAGAAAGTATTTGCTTGGGCTACGGATTGTGAACAATCGAATATTCTCTGCCAGTTTGGGTCATCGATGCAACAGACATAAACGCTTGTAAGTGCAAGTTGGACAAACATTGGCTTCACAGAAAATATTCGGTCAGACCTGCGCACGAATTAGTATAGTGGACAAAAGGAAAAGAATTGGGAGTTACAGGCATGAGCCTTTTTCCCAAATATATGTTATGTTATGTTATGTAAAAATGATAATTCTCCAAACGGAAGCGTTACACTTCAAGCAAATTAATAGTAGTTCAACGTGACAAGATGTACTTACAAATAATCACAGAGATGTGATTATCAACCGGAAATCTAGCGAAAATGTTCCTTTTTTCTATAACGTCCTTTTGTAATTAAAATCTTCAATGGTTTCTTTGTAATTATTTAATTTTTGTTATTGATTAAAAATATATATATACATTTATTTTCCGTCTCTCTCTCACACACACTTTCACTCTCTCCGAAGTAAATTTGTATACACTCACGTTCGCACACGCATGTTGTATGAGAAGACGCAGACATATTTTGTAGTTTAATTGTGTAATAAAAATCTTAACGGAGTCGTTTATTTTGAAAATAATAATTTTATTTATCTTATGTATATTAATAATACATGCACTAATACTATTTGCTGCCGACATAAAAGATGGCGTACACTGTAATTGAAATCTGTCCCAAAATAGTTTGTGTAGGATAAAGAATTTTCTGGAAGGATTAACTCGCACTACATTTGAGTTTTTTGAAGAACATGGGGGCAAAAACCACAAGAAGAAATAATTTATATATTAAATGTGTGTGTGTGTGTGTGTGTGTGAAAGAGAGAGAGAGAGAGAGAGAGAGAGAGAGAGAGAGAGAGAGAGAGAGAGAGATTCAGAGTGAGAAAGAGAGTGATATCAATCCAGCAGTAAGTACAGGTAAGAAACATTGAAATGAGGAATAAAGCAGACTAAAGTGAACAAAATAAAGTTCAACACAAAGTCATGATTTGAATCAATATTTCGCCTAGAACAGGCTTTATCAAGAATACATGATGAGTAACAGTCTGTAATATTCATATATACAGTGATGTGTGGTAGGAGTGCTAATTCAAAATCTTTAGTATATATATATATATATATATATATATATATATATATATATATATATATATATATATATATATATATATATAAAGTACACTGTTGTTTCCCCCGTGCCTTTGGCGAGAGTAGGACAATAACTGAAGAGTTCGAATGCAAAACGCGATAAACGCCATTTTGAAAATCACGAAACTGTCCCTACAAAAAGTGTTGCATGGTAACACTCGACGACACCCCAAAACTATGTGTTACATAATATGATACCGAAATAATTTCTTTTTGATTTCAATTAAAATCTACTTTCGCTCAAAGTCTAGATTTAATATATTCCTGTTTTTATTGTTTACGGTCTCAATTTAAACGAATTGGATTTATCGCGTTTTGCGTTCGAACTCTTCAACTACATTCCTCATAGGCTACTAAATTCACCACTCTATTCACCTTATTCACTCGAGATGTTTCAAGAAATTTATGACTATTTTCAGCATCTAACAAAAAATCCTTTTTTTAGACCGCCTTAACAGACTCTCACAAAAACATACCCCATATAGATGATAGCAAAAACTTTTCCCTCTAATCTTTATCTCCTCCTCCTTTCCCACTAAACGCCGGTAAATAAATTACATCGGATAATTCATAGAATCATCACCGTAAATATTTTATTTCATTCTTCTAATAATTTCATACATGATATACAAGATCCCTAAATCAATTAATAACCGTTCCCTGATATTCCTTCAAAATTATAGAATATCGGATTACATATACTTAGTTATTGTCCGTCGTTATTTATAGCTATTAAACATACACTTAAACTCATTCCGGAATTTACGGTTTACATTAACGAACTGAATAAATTTTTTTGTCCATTGATTCAAAATGATGTCACGTACTTATCAATCTCATCAAGAAAATCATTTCAGTTCCGAATCTTCGATTGTTACACGTATACTTTCTTTTGATCATTTATACTTTAATGCTATAATCACTCAAGCAATTTCATCCATAACACTTTTTAGGCTTATAACTCAATTTTAAACAACTCACAGCGTAAAACGAACAGAGGTCCACGGTTAAAAAAATCCACTTTCTCATAAATATCTGACGGAGACCCGTAATAGCTTTTTTCCACGACGCTGGCCAGTAATAAAACACACACAAAACAGGTAAATTGTTTCAATGTTGACCATCCATACTTATCGAACATTATTCAAACAATCGCAAAACCTCAGAATATATTAATATTATTTTTCTTTCATATGCTTTTTTCCTTTATAATTCCGAAAAAATCGATTTTGGGTGATTTTTATTTAAAGTATAGTTTCTTATGTTTTTATTTTTATTTTAACGTCTATATAAAATATATCTATAATAATAACCATCCGCTTTCTACAAAACAAAACAGGAAATCTTTTGAAATAAATTATTGACACCAACACCCGACTCTCTCACTTCTCCCCTTACACCACTTTACAGACGCGTCAGGATATTTGAATTTGAAATAACCATTTATACTAGAGAATGACCATTCGCATAAGCATACCCATAAGAATTATGGCAAGATTGCAACAACTAACCATTGCAAGAGTGTTTTTACTACACGTATAGCATTAATTGTTTCATCTGCTGTTTTACATTAGTGGGGTCTGTGTTCGCGCTGGTCAATCATTAGCACCAAATAATTCAATAGTTACAGATTTTGCAAGGAATTTCTTGAGTTATTCAACTTTCCTGGGCAGCGCCGGGGCACAGGTCAGCTAGTATATATATATATATATATATATATATATATATATATATATATTTATATATATATATATATATATATATATATATATATATATATATATATATATATATATATATATATATATACATATACATATATATATATATATAAATATACAGGGTGGGCCAAAATAAGGGTCCTATCTTTAAATTTAAATAACTTGAATTTGAATAACTTCCACAAAATAAAAGTTAAACTCACCAAACTTTATGTGTGTGTAGACTGACCCTTCCGAGATTTTTTGAAATAAACAAAACAAATTTTAGCCGAAAAACACTTCTTAAAACTTACAAAAACTAAAGTATTGTTTTTTACACTGTTTTGAGTTTTTTAAGCAAAAATAATGTTTTCTAAATGAGGGTACGTTCCTTAGGGCTAATACGGCTCATGCTTGCTTCGGAAGGGGTCCTTTACTTATTCTAAAAAAAAAAAAAAAAAAAATCAATAAATAAAAAAGTTATGAATTTTTAAAAATAGGACCCTTATTTTTGCCCACCCTGTATATATATACTATGCTTATAGTTTTCACCAATAATTGTTTACTAATTACACTTAGATTTTTATTATTATTCTGACTTGTTCAATATATGGACCGAAATATAAAGTAGCCTTTCAAAGGAGTAAGCTTTAGAGTGGTCATGGGTAAATTGTTGGCTACATGTGTTCCGTGTGGATTTCCGAATGGCACGCCTAAGTTTAAAAAGACAATATTTATTAACGTTTCACTTGTTTCATTTTATTCTTTGACTAGCTGCCCTGGAGTATCTACTTTTTTTATTTTGTCTACCGAAACATAATTATTACCTGTGTCAAGGCGGAGACTATGTTTTCGGTCAAGTTTGTCACTACGCTTATGTCCAGTCTAACGCCCACATCGCTTGACCAATTATCACCAAACTTGATCAAAATATCGGTCATGATTAAACTTAAAACTAATTTAATTTTGTGATATCTATGTCAAGGTCACTGAATATGGGAAAGTCACAGATAACTTCAATTCTGTTCATCGTAGAGACTCGATACTTGGCCCATATTGTATCCAATGACGTCCGGCATCCTATATTAAAAGTAACTGCACGCTATAAAGGTTGTAAATATAAAAAGAATGAGTAAAATAGTCATTTTGTATTTGTTCGAGTGCAAGATGGCGACGGTGATTTGTTCGTCTTGTATAGTGAAAGGGCAAAATGATATACCATTCATAACAAGTATTATACGCACACCAGTAAGTGGAAGGTAGAAAAACAATCCCTTTACCTAGTATTATGATAAACAATTAATTTAAAGTAATAAATTGTAGTCGAGATAGAAAGAGAAATGTCGGAAGTGTAGTTTGTATTAAGGGCGTAAGCTCAGGTTTTTATTTAACTGAGTAAGGGAAAATAACTTTACTCTAATACTCTTAGCCGGAATAAGTATTTACCAAAACAAACTGAGCGAAATAAAATTTATTAGTGTTAAGAGCACGGTGCAAAATATAAAGGAATAAATTGCTAGACAGACTTAAATATCGATTTGTCATATGCATGGCTGACAAATCGATATTTGATTCTGTCTAGCGTCCTTATTTCTTTATATTTTAGCGCCATGCTCTTAACACTAATAGATTTTATTTTACATGGAAAAGTCGATAATAAAAGTTTAAGTATTACATTTTCCTTCAAATTAATTTTCGTATACTCAAATGAATAAATTATAAACCAATCTCACTACCTTGATGTACTTTTAAAATATTTTATATTAAATTTCACATTTAATTTAAAAGTAACAAATGAACATATTTGTTAGATTATTGATGAAAACTTTATTGCAACTATTTAGTTGCAATAAAGTTTTCATTCACGGATTATGAAAACATTGAATTTTATCTTTCATACACGAATCATAATTCATATTGAATTCGTTGATTACTAGATTATAGTGTCAAGACGTTTACTTCAGATCTAATGCGTGATATTCAGCATCCGGAGAGAGTTCAACGATTGGCTACTCGAATGGTTCAGGGACTATGGTATGTATCCTACGACAATCGACCCCAGAAGCTTAACCTTTACTCCATTGAGATCAAAGTGTAGTATCTGTTCTGATGGATACTGCACCCCATAGACTGGTATTGTCTTGGCCTTCGGGGCTTGATTTACGCCGGCCTATGGGTCTGTCCTGTGCAGTTCTAGGAGGTCCACCCTCCCAGGCTTCGCCCCCCCTTTTTGGGGAGGAGTAAGTTTATTCCTTACTGCCTGAGGCGCCCCCTACCGGGGAATGCCGACGGGGCTGCCCAGGCAATTTTTAATGGCCAGACTGCTCACCTCTCGGACGCTGGCTTTCCAAACCCCACTTTCCCGACCCGACCTTGGGTCACTTGTGGGAGTAAGATAAAACTGGCCTTGTGCCTAACTCCTGGAGAGGAGTAAATAAATACTCCATTGAGCACCGACGATTACGCGATGATCTCATTTTGGCTTACAATCTCCTCAATGGCCATTACGATTTCCATCAGGGTTATTATTCACTCTTGCACCAGAAAGATGTCTGCGCGGGCATGACCAAAAACTGTTTAACTGCCGATTTCGATTGAACCGGGGGAGAACCGTATTTTCAATCAGGATCCCGGCACCTAGTAATAGACTTCCAGTAGATGTAGTAGATGCAACAACGACACAGCAATTAAATGCGAAATTTAGACAGGTGCTAGGCTTTATTACACCTACATGGCAACAGAAGAATGCCTGTTTTATTTTTATTTACCAAATTTATTGAATTGAAGTAATACTTGCCTTCTCAGGGGAGCAAAAATAGACATAATGGCCGTTTTTTATGTGTGTGTCTGGAGTAGATGCAGCCTCTGCCCCCCTAAATGGACACTTTAGATAGGGACAAAATGTAAAAATTGCCTCAATCTATAAGGATTTCTCCTTTGATCGAAGGCAGAACATATTCTACACTCTGGTCCTAGCTCTAAGTCTAGAGAGTCTTTTGTAATCTTAAACGTATGCACCTTTTTCTTTTAATTATTCTGTAACACATTATGGGGATAGCGTGGGTATGCTGATGCGGATGGTCTTTCTCTTGTATAAATGGTTGTTTCAAATTCAAATATCCTGACACGTCTGTAAAGTGGTGTAAGGAGAGAAGTAAGAGAGCCGAGTGTTGGTGTCAATAATTTATTTCAAAATATTTCCTGTTTTTTTTTCGTAAATTTCTTAAAGAAAAAAAGATTTTATTGAAGAGAAAAAAAAAATCATCTTTTCCCTATTTATTATGCAAAAGCCTCTTGGGTTGTTTGGCTAAGAGCGAAGTGTAGTGCCTGTTCTGATACTACACTTTATCTGTTCCGTCCTTAATCGGCGAGGGAGAGATCCTTCTAGACTGAAGTTAATTTTATTTTTGTCCCAATCCAGTACCCCGTTTTGGGGAGCTGACTATTCTACACATTAAAAACCGATATTGTGTCTAAATCTGCTTTCGTGGGGAGGTAAGTAAATAGAGACTTATATATAATATACATATATTGTCTTTCTGTAGTAATAATAGTTCCAGTACAATAAACGGAAAATTAACTGATTATTATTGTAGCGTGGGTCGCCATGATGATAAGCCATGTTTCATGCGACCTGCTTATCTAAAAAGGTTACCCATGCCTTCTCTAACGTCAGCACACAGCACGAATCTGACTTTACTTAATATATAAAATAATTAATGTACAAAGACAGGAGGAACAATATGCACCACATTTTCTTTACACAATTTAATCTATTTTTCAAAATAACAAAGCTGTCCATGGGATGTTAACGTTTCGTCACAATCTAAACCTAAAAATAACCAAAACCTAATGAACAGAACGTAAAAGTAATGAATGAACCATTAATAATAAAATCTTAATGTCACTCTAATAGAGTGACATTAAGATTTTATTTTTCTCACATTCTATTATATTCTTCTTTATATATATATTTTGCGTACTACCACTTCATATTTTCTTACATTGAAAAACATATGCACTGTATATAACTCCTATTTGCAGTTGTCAGTCGTGTTTTAAGCAATGGAAATATAGCGGCTACGAGAGAGTAGCATATCCTTATTCAGGATAGCTGTCGAGATGTTCAGAGACTCATGTTTCGACGTCATTTGTCATGCAACACAAAATCCAATCTCGCGAAAGTTTGCAGATATCCTTGATGCTAATATTCACCTCCCTTTCCATCGCGGCAAAATGTGACAGAAAATCAGAAAATGGAGATTTGTAAAGCCAGCACCCAAGAGGAAGAGCACTCTGGCTTAAAAAAATAAACTTCTTGTCAAAGAGAGAATATGAAGCCTGGGAAGGGCGGATCTCATAGAACTGCACAGAACAACACCTCAGCCAGACAGAAAGAAGGCCATCTAGCTGAAAGCGCACAGATTTGGTTGGACTGACTGCCGACTACATACCCTCAACTACTTGGTACGAAAAACACAACCACGGTGCTAAACATGTCTATTTTTTTTACGTCGAGAAATTTGGAATTTAACTTCCGGTGTTTGCAGCACGTCGCAACCTAACTAACCTTTTATCGATTCTCTTAACAAAGACACCGACATCAGAACAAAAAAGTAACAAACGTACCAAGCTTTCACACTAGAGAACCACGCGACTAAAAATATACAATCGATAGACTAAATGTGAACATTAATTGAAGTTAATTGTTTGAGTGCCACTTAAAACATATAATAAAAAAAAAGCAGCAAGATCAAATAATGCACTTAGTGTCTTATTTCTTACTAGCAAGCCTACCCGGCATTGCCCATCTGCATTATATATAAAACTAGCAAGGCTACCCCGCGTCGCCGGGGTCTTACTTTCCGTAAATTATGCACATTAAAGAATGAAACAATGAAATAAAAGTAAACAATCCGCTTGATGTGAGACTCTATCAGTGTAAGCTGGCATTATTTTGAAATCCCTTGAGAGATATGTGAGTGCTTAGGGTCGGGCGATCACTGTCGCGGGTAGTGCGATCAGGGTTGAAACAGTATTTGTTTGTGGTATGAACGCTTTCAAAGGTTGGCATTCGTACATCCTTTGCAGGACCGGCGGGACAGTTATAAAAGTGGGGGGGGGCGGCTCTCCTAAATAGTAGGGGGGCCGGTTAAACACATGCATATATAACTTCATTATTGATGACCGTAAAGTGGGGGGAGGGGCCAAGTCAAAAAGGGGGGGGGGTTGAGCCCCTTCTGCCCCCCGCCCCCGGTGCCGCCGTCCATGCTTTGAACCAGATAAAACCGACTTTTGCCGAACGCAGAATTACGGAAACAGCCAAAAAATGCCGAATGAAAACGAACCGGCGCTGAAATCAAAACAAAGAACATAAAAGAACATTTAAAGCATAAAAAGCACTCACGGAATGTTTATTTTTATGAAATATTATTTATTTTTTGTTGAAAAAAATGTATAAAACAACTTTTATAATTTTTATTTTTGTCACGAGCAAAAAATTTTTTTTTTAGTTTTTCCGTACTAATCCATCTTCTAGAACATGACAAAAACGAACCGTTTTTTTTACCCTTACACTCTCGTAAAACTAACCCTAACCCTTACCCCAAACCTCTCCTAACCCTAACCCTAACCTCTCCTAACCCTAACCCTAACCTCTCCTAACCCTAACTCTAACCTGTCCTAACCCTAACCCTAACCCTAATCCTAACCTCTCCTAACCCTAACCCTAACCTCTCCTAACCCTAACCCTAACAATAACCCTAATTTCTCCTAACCCTAACCCTAATCCTAACCTTAACCCTAACCTCTCCTAACCCTAACCAAAACCCTAACCTCTCCTAACTCTAACCCTAACCCTAACCTCTCCTAACCCGAACCCTAACCCTATCCCTAACCTCTCCTAACCCTAACCCTAACCTCTCCTAACCCTAAATTTTCCTAACCCTAACCCTACCCCTAACCCTAACCTCTCCTAACCCTAACCCTAACCCTAACCTCTCCTAACACTAACCCTAACCTTAACCTCTCCTAACCCTAACCCTAACCCTAACCTCTCCTAACCCTAACCTATCCTAACCCTAACCCTAATCCTAACCTCTCCTAACCCTAACCCTAATCTCTCCTAACCCTAACCCTACCCCTAACCTTTCCTAACCCTAACCCTAACCCTAACCTCTCCTAACCCTAACCCTAACCCTAACCTCTCCTAACACTAACCCTAACCTTAACCTCTCCTAACCCTAACCCTAACCTCTCCTAACCCTAACTCTAACAATAACCCTAACCTCTCCTAACCCTAACCCTAATCCTAACCCTAACCCTAACCTCTCCTAACCCTAACCATAACCCTAACCTCTCCTAACCCTAACCCTAACCGTAACCTCTCCAAACCCTTACCTTTCCTAACCCTAACCCTACCCCTAACCTATCCTTACCCTAACCCTAACCTCTCCTAACCCTAACCCTAACCTCTCCTAACCTTAACCTTAACCCTAACCTCCCCTAACCCTAACCTTAACCCTAACCTCTCCTAACACTAACCCTAACTTTAACCTCTCCTAACCCTAACCCTAACCCTAACCCTAACCTCTCCTAACCCTAACTCTAACCTATCTAAACCCTAACCTTAATCCTAACCTCTCCTAACCCTAACCCTAACCATAACCTCTCCTAACCATAACCCTAACAATAACCCTAACTTCTCCTAACCCTAATCCTAACCCTAACTCTAACCTCTCCTAACCCTAACCATAATCCTAACCTCTCCTAACCCTAACCCTAACCTCTCCTAACCCTAACCCTAACACTAATCTCTCCTAACCCTAACTCTAAATTTAACCTCTAATAACCCTAACCCTAACCTCTCTTAACCCTAACTTTAAATTAAACTTAACCCTGACCTCTCCTTACCCTAACCACTTACCCTAACTATAAACCTAACCTCTCCTAACCCTAACAATAACCCTAACTTCTCTTAACCCTAACCCTAACCCTAACCCTTACCTCTCCGAACCCTATGCCTAACCTCTCCTACCACTAAGCCTAACTCTAACCTCTCTTAACCCTAACCCTAACCCTAACCCTAACCTCTATTAACCCTAACCCTAACCATAACCCTAACCAATCCTAACCCTAACCCGTGCCCTAACCCTAACCTCTCCTAACCCTAACCCTAACCTCTCCTAACCCTAACCCTAACCTCTCCTAAACCTTACCCTAACCTCTCCTAACCCTAACCCAAACCCAAACCTCTCCTTACTCTAACCCTAACCCTAACCCTAACCCTAACCCTTACCTGAACTCTAACCTCTCGTAACCCTCACCCTAACCCTAACCCTTACCTCTCCTAACCCTAACCCTAACCTCTCCTAACCCTAACCCTAACCCAAACCCAAACCTCTCCTTACTCTAACCCTAACCCTAACCCTAACCCTTACCTGAACCCTAACCTCTCGTAACCCTCACCCTAACCCTAACCCTTACCTCTCCTAACCCTAACCCTAACCCTTACCTCTCCTAACCATAACCCTAACCTTAACCCTAATCCTAACCTAACCTCTCCTAACCATAACCTCTCCTAACCATAACCTCAACCCTAACCCTAACCTCTCCTAACCCTAACCCTAACCTCTCCTAACCCTAACCCTAACCCAAACCAAAACCCAAACCTCTCCTTACCCTAACCCTAACCCTTACCCTTACCTTAACCCTAACCTCTCGTAACCATCACCCTAACCCTAACCCTTACCTCTCTTAACCCTAACCCTAACTTCTCCTAACCCTAACCCTAACCTCTCCTAACCATAACCCTAACCCTAACCCTAATCCTAACCCTAACCCTAACCTCTCCTAACCCTAACCTCAACCCTAACCCTAACCTATCCTAACCCTTACTCTAACCCTAATCCTAACCCTAACCCTTACCTCTCCTAACCCTAACTCTAACCCTAACCTCTCCTAACTCTAACCCTAACCCTAACCTCTTCTAACCCTAACCCTAACCACTGTTAACCCTGACCCTAACCCTAACCCTAACCCTAACTCTGAACTAACCTAATCTACATTCATTTCCTTTGAAAACAGTTATTTGTTGAATATTTGTTTTTTGTCACTCCCTTTTGATGATTTTATAATTTAACTTGTCGCCGGCGTTTCTTGCCTTCCGATTTGGTAAGCGCTTCGGAATCTTCCGTTTTTTTACGTAAACAGTCGGTAAAAGCCGAACGAAAAGTCGGTTTTGTCCGGTTCAAAAGAAGCTGTACAAGTACCCAAAGGTTTAACAAGAATCATCGGTTCGCTGCGGTGGTGACGGACAAGGTGTTCTTTGAATGACAACCTTTCTTTCTCTTCACAATAATTCAGTTTTGCAGTTACCACCGAACAATAGAGACGCGTGTATGACACGAGCTACTACAGTCAACTGGGCTACGAGTAAATAATGTTTGTATAAATAAAATAATATACCTAATAAACTGCTCCATTTATTATTGAGCACTTTTATATAAACAAAGTAAGGCTTCACTGGAATTTTACCCTGTGGATATATATATATATATATATATATATATTTTTTTTTTTAACGTCTTTAATTTTTGACATGTTAAATTTCTTTCCTTCTTCTTCTCTTTCTCTATCCCTCCACTTCATTCTCTCCAAATATGATCTGAGGTTAAGATCGGATTCTAACTCTGTCTGATGAGATCTCAGTTTATAGTAACTGTTGATCGATAACATCGAAATGCCAGTGTCGCAGATTTTGTACATGTCTGTGTAAATAAAATTATCATATATTAAGCTCTATTTTGATATTGAGCACTTTTTATAAACCCGGTTAAAATTCTCTGGATTACCACCCTGTGGATATTTTTCACCTGGATTATTACCATTATTATATATATAT
>OY744543.1:34539844-34582344 GCA_963556195.1 Sepiola atlantica
TCTTTCTGTGAATGTTTTACAGGGGGACTATGGATTGGAGCTCGGTCGAGCACCTAACATGTACATAACGATAAAATCGAGAGAGGCCAGCAACATCTCTTCTGCGTGAAAGATACTGCAGGGTAGAGAAGTGACCATTCCTTACTAGATTGCGAAGTCGGGTTTGTACTCTGTCAATACTCGAGAGAGATTGCTCCGAGCGGCACCTCCCCATATATGGGGGCAGTACTCCATCTTTGTACTCCATCTTGTATTCAGCTTTTGAACTTTTGTTGGTTTGTCATTATAACTTTCCCTCTTCTGAGTAGATTTAAATCTAATTTACCCATAAAAAAGAATCCTATTTCTTCTACAATTAGTCTGGTATCTTTGCGCATGCGTTACGATGACTTCCGTTTTTTTTTAGTTTTGTAATTATCGTTCTTGTCTTTGTTCTCGTGTCGATGTATTTTTGTCTTTTTTTAATGCAAATTTTTCTGATTGCTTTTAAATTTGGCAATGTTTATAAGATAGCATTTTAAAACTAGGAAAAATAGTAGACTTATATCAGAGATATTTTAAAGTATGAATAAAACGGAAAAACAAAAACAAAAAAATAGAAAGAATAGAAACATGGAAGACTTGTCAATGAAATCATTTTTTTTTTCAGCATTTAAACATTTGTGCGAATATCATTGATTTTGAAATTCGTAGCTCGATCAGAATTGACAACATATATCTTAATTAACATTCAACAAAACAGAAGACTTCACAGCAATCTCTCATCCGACCTTTGGGTTATGATAACATGTGTCGCATCTGTTCTGTTCTTGGTCAGAGGAGAAATCTTTCTAGAATGGGGCAGATTTTATATTTTGTATTCCAATACACAGTTACCCTTCTGGGGAGCTAGTGTTGAGTTTTCACGTAACGAGACGTGTATAATTTTAGACACCCGTTGTCGCGAGCCCAGGTTTGAGATCGCTTGTAGACAAAAAACACTCGGACGCCGATGGTAATTTATAAGAGGGTTTTATAATCAGAAAAGCACCGCCACAGAGAAAATCAAAGAGACGGGTTACTGAGGTCACCTCTAACCCATAGATGCCACTCAAACTTTTCCATTTTAAATAACGGCTTTCGTTATATAACACTAGGTTATCCCCACATAAAAAACTGACCTTGTGTCTAGGTTTGCCCTAGTGGGAAGACAAGGAAATAGGAAGTTTGCGGTAGTGATGAAGTGGGTACCTGCGCGGATGTAAAGTTCCACATGTTGTATGGAGACCTATTGAATACATAGCACCACATCTATAAAGGATATTGCCAACTTTTACGTGAACACAGCTCAGTACTATTTCTAAGGAAAGTGCATTAGATATGTAATGTAATTCTTACAAGAGATAAACTTCGCTCATAAAGATGGCTTATTAGTAATTCAAGTTTATATATATATATATATATATATATATATATATATATATATATATATATATATATATAGAACAGTTTTTAATTATATTCCAATAACCATGGTTTGTTTTATTACTTTTATTTTTATTTTTTTCACATTTCCAAAAATTCCAAATTTCTGTGAGATATATTTAACGGTCCGTTTCATTTGTTTTGTGCCAAACAACATTTGTATGTCAATATCGTCTCTGCAACACTACAAAATCATCAGAAAAAGTTCACAAATAATAAAAGAGTTCTAAGATTAGAGTGTCTTGAAAAACACCCACATCATACATCAGTTTCATTTTAAGGTGAAAATAAACAAAAAAACAAATAATTTTTTTAGAGCAAACACTCACACGTGTGCGATCAAACTAATCCGCCATTTTGATTTATATATATATATATACATATATATATATATATATATATATATATATATATATATATATATATATATATATATATATATATATATATATATATATATATATATATCCTTTACCCTGGTAACTATTTGGAGAATAGACTCGCTAGTATATAATTTTGTTAGTTGAAAATAACAGGAAATGAAGTTCAGTCGGGGCTAACCTGGTGACATCAATGTTAGCCCGAGTCGACTGTGTGAATTGATAGAAACGGATGTGGCGTCACATGGCCCAAGATTGAAAGTCTTGAAGTGCGAGCATCTTATTTTAAGATGTCCTCATAAGACATAATTAAACAGTAATAATCGTGTATTTGTCCCCCACCTACCCAACTGGTCAGTAATTTGGAACAAAAGATCGAGCAGAGTAAACCTCCTCTGTCTTCAACAGTTTTGTTTTGACTTGCCCTTTTTTTCGAGGTATATGAGAACCCCATTATAGGCAGCGTTTCTTCAGCTTGGCAATATCACTATTGAGACACGTACAGAAGTAAGCAACACAAGGTAATGAACTTCAATGTATGGCACATGGTTGAAACGCAAAATCCCATCCTAAGTGACACAGGGATGAAGATTGCGGCAGTTCGCCACTAGTGCCACTGGGATGGGACTGGCAAAATCAATAATCTATATAATAATAAATGAGCAGGTTTTGTCACTTAAAGCTTCTAAAAGTACCCGACAGAACTGTACGAATGTTGGATGATGGGAATGGACGTATCTGTTGGGAATCGTTGGTTTGACTTGCGCGAATTAACGCGGGTGCAGTCGAGTGCAGACTAGGGTCTGTTCTCACAGTCAGAGCTAACAGGCGTGACAAGGTTACCGTGTGACGAGATCCCGGATCAAGGGTCAGTCTGCACCTGTGAGAGCTCTGTGACGTCACAGGCCTTGCGTGGGGAACGGAGGGATCCGTGACGTCACTCCTTCTTAGTGAGAAGCGAGTTTCTCCAGTCTGGGTAAATGGAAGCAAACCGATGAAACGTGATTGTTAAAATGTAATTTACAACAGATAACTCTCTACGAATGGTTAAGAAAATAATTGTTAACTAACTATGATAAAGTAGTGCTTTGCTCTCTCCCTCTCTCTCTCGACGTAGGGAATGACTCTCAGTTTAAATAATAACGCTTGTCATAAAACGAATTAAATTTAAATAAGAGTTTGTCTTCGAGGTGCGTCATGAGGCTTTTGTTGCAGACAACGGACGGCGTGGTTCACGACAGGAAGGAAGAATTCATCCACTAGACGACACACCACCCTTTACAACAGATGAGGGAGAAAATTAAAGTATGTAACACGATATCTAATATAAAGTTTAATCTCACACAAGTGTTTCATACAAATGTAGCGATATGGGACTTGGGTGTTAGGGTTAGGGTTAGGGACTTGGGTGTTTTCCAGTGTCTAACCGTATTTTTTGCTTAGAAACCGGAATTTTTACGTAAGGTTAGATCAAGCATGAAAAAGGTAAGATTATGAACTTCTATCTATGACACAATGGTTAGAACGCAACAACTCTATTTCTACCCGGAATAGTGAAGACAATATAATTGTGTATATAAAGTAGAGTGAGATTTTTCCTATTTCAATTCCTGGAATAGGCTAATAAACAAAAACAACATACAGACATCTATTTCGTCATTCGTTATAGCTATTTATTAGTTCGTATTTCCTAAAAGCAATTAAAAAAATTTGATCGTTTTTTACATTTTATATTTAGTTTGTTCACCAGTTTCTCTTTTTATTACTAATGTAATAGGCGGAGTCGAAACAGATAACACCCTCCCAGTCCTCTTACGGCTACTCGAATTACCCGGTTCAACTATTTCGTAGGGTACATGAATTTAACTACACTGCTTGCATGAAATTTAATATTAACATTGTATCTTTTTATACAGCCGTTTCCATTCGAAGATCATGCCACGAGCAGAATTACCGGGTTCAAATATTTACAAAAGTGCTTAAATCTTAGCTACAGCGTTTGCATGAAATATAATTAAAAAAGTGTATATTTTTATACAACCGTCTTTATGCGTGTTTTATTAACAATCACGACGATCAGGCCATGAACAGAATCACCGGCTTCTAATATTTCTTAGAGTAACAAATTCTACTACCATCGCTTTCATGAAATATACTTAAAAACTATACATTTGTAGAGAACTGTCTTCATGAGTGTTTTAGTAACGATCACTACGATCAGGCCACGGACATAAAAAACAATTTTTAATATTTCGCAGGGTGCATAAATATTAGCCACATTGGTTGCGTGAAATATAATTAGAAAAATGTATATTTTTATACAACCCTCTTAGTGTGTTTTATAAACGGCTACGAGGACCAGAACATAAACAGAATTGCAGGATATATAAATATTAGCTACACCGGTTGCATGAAATATAATTAAAAACTGTATATTTTTATACCACCGTCTTCATTTGTGTTTTATTAACGATCACAACGATCAGGCTATGGATAGTATCACCGGCTTCCAATATTTCGTAGGGTATATAAATCTTAGCTACGCCGGTTGCTTGACATATAATAAAAAAAAACTATATTTTTATACAAGCGTCTTCATGTGTGTTTTATTAACGGTCACAACGATCAGGCTATGGATATTATCACCGAGTTTCAATATTTCGTAGGGTATATAAATCTTAGCTACGCCGGTTGCTTGACATATAATTAAAAAAAAACTATATTTTTATACAAGCATCTTCATGTGTTTTATTAACGATCACAACGATCAGGCTATGGATAGTATCACCGGGTTCCAATATTTCGTAGGGTATATATATCTTAGCTACACCGGTTGCTTGACATATAATTAAAAAAAACTATATTTTTATACAACCGTCTTCATGTGTGTTTTATTAACGATCACAACGATCAGGTTATGGATAGTATCACCGGGTTCCAATATTTCGTAGGGTATATAAATCTTAGCTACACCGGTTGCTTGACATATAATTAAAAAAAAAATTTTTTTTATACAACCGTCTTCATGTGTGTTTTATTAACGATCACAACGATCAGGCTATGGATAGTATCACCGGGTTCCAATATTTCGTAGGGTATATAAATCTTAGCTACACCGGTTGCTTGATATATAATTAAAAAAAAACTATATTTTTATACAACCGTCTTCATGCTTTTTTTATTAACGATGTCAACAATTTTGCCATGAACAGATGATTACCCATCAATAAAGAATCCTCACGCAATAAAACAAATTACTCTTGACTAGCAGAATAACCCGAAAAAAGGGTGAATGGTTCAACAAGAAAACAAGACGCATAACAATTGAAGAAAGATTTAAATACAACCAAGTAACAACACGTTAAGCAAATGCTTTTCCATCTGATAAAGTTGACTCGCGAATAATTTTATCGATTTACTCTGTATTGTCGAGAATGTAGTATCATGACTTTAAAGCTAGTTGTCTGCCTGTTTGTACTTTCTGGGTAGACCAAAAGTGGAAGATGTGCGTGAAAAGTAAAATTGAAACACGTGTAATAAGAATTAAGATTTTCTTTTCTACTTTCTCTCCTTGATATAAAAAAAGAAAAGTGGTTGACGATAGCCGAAAGCGACCCGAAAGCCCCCATTTTAATTAGCTACTAAAATATAGGTGACGGCGCAACTCTTTTCCCAGGATTACTCCACTTACCCTTGATCCTCATCTTATAATGCTGAGTGTTTAGCAAGGAAGTATGAAGTAGCATTTTTTTGAGCTTTCGTATATAATTCGACAGAGGATTGAACTCCGGTTTCCCAGCCAATTAGCGAACACTAACAACCATTATGCCAAATAGACCTTATAGAAAGGCCTTATTATTTTCTAAATAGTCCAATTTTTTGGTTCATGTACTACAATAGTCATGAACTCTTTAAAAACTTGATTCATTTTGATAACGAACAAGTATTTTTAAAAACGTTATTTGACTTTTTACCTATTACACAATAACACTCTTTTTCCATGATCACGCCACTTACCCTTGATCCTCATTTTATAATGCTGAGTGTTTAGAAAGGGAGCATCAAGTACCATTTTTTAAAGTATTTGGTATGACAAGACCGAAGATTGAACCCTGGTCTCCCGGTCCATAAACAAACACTGTTAATATTATGTCATCGTTTCATTTAACTCCTTGATATACATAGACATAATTTTATGAATAAAATAATTTTCTAAATTGCATATATACTAGTAAGTCAACATTTTTTGTATAGCTGTACAAACGTACAATTTTTTTAGATGAGGGTTAATAATTTGGATTATTTTGGATTATTCGGACTACTGTTCTCATCTGGGATGTTATTCCTACAACGTTTTGGCAGTACAGATTCCCGAGTTCGATATAAAGATTGTCGAGTTCTACAAGTTGCACCTGAAGAAGGTTGGAGGTTACATCCGCTGAAACGTTGTGATAATAACACCCAAGATCAGAACAGTTATTCGGATAATCCAAATGATACAAGTTGTAGCGAATAATTCTGAAAGAAGTTTTGCCGCTTAAAAATGAAGATACAGTTTTTTCACACGAAACTACGGACGCCTTCGTGTTTAACAACATAGATTTTAAATATGTTTACACGTAAAATCTTATGTATGTATATTATATTGAACCAGTTGCCGGAGAGAGGCAGTTAGAGAAAACAGCAGAGCGAGATAGCTAGATAGAAAGATAGGGATATATATATATATATATATATATATATATATATATAGAGAGAGAGAGAGAGAGAGAGAGAGAAAGGGTGGCAGTCGGAGACAGAAGAAGAGAGAAGTTACAAAAGAAAAATGTTATACATACTCTTCTATTTTGTTACCGATGCGCCCGGGCAACGTCGGGCAGACTTGCCGATCATTAATAAATGCTAATAGACGAAGTCTGTAAGAGTTTCCACGTGCTTTTTCTTTCATTAAAACTGCGTTTAACATTGCTGAAAACCATATATTGTGACGCATTATTCCAATGCAAGCATAGGATGGTATAATAAAATTATCTAGACCAATAGCCACAACATTAATTTAATCCGAAACGAAAGATGATTCCCATGGCGTCCTAATTTCCGAATTCATTTTATGGCGCGTTAACGATCGTGTACGAGAACGGTCGGCCAATCAAAACACGAGACGGACATTCTGCAATGAAATGTTATCGCCGATTTTTTTTAAAAACAAAATTAAACTGGCGGGTGATATTTTGTGGCATGTCCAGCCCTCGTCTAAGTATCGTAACGTAACGATAATTATGGCTTGCTGCGTTTGCATGAAAGCCATCTGAGAATGGGTGATTCCACTTGTCAGCTCACGTATGCACAAAAAGTTACGTTAACAAGTAAAAACAATGTGGCTGCACCAATAAAAAAAATACCGTGTGTAATCAAGGGAGGCGCGATAGCGCTCTATCCCTTAATAGACTTCAAAAACGACCTATGCTAGAAATCTCATTTCTTTGATCAGTCATAACTCAAAAACCAATAAACCAAATTATTTAAAACTTTGCACACAATTTTCATTTGATAGGTTCTATAAGTGTGTAGAATTTCAGCATAATTAGTCAAGGCAACCCAGAGATCCAGAAAAGTCAGGAGTGATTTTGTGTTATCCGTGTGTACGTACGTACGTGTGTGCCACACTGTATCTCATCAACTATTTGATGGATTCAGTTGATTTTTGGCAGAGATAGAGGTTCTAGTGTCTAGTTGATGGTATTTTAATTTCAGTTTACCATATACCTTAGTTTTCCAGAAAATTTAAAAAAAACTTAAAAATTACCATTGTCTTGAGGTAGTGACATTCCATGAAAAATGCCAGTATATTGAAATCATATGCCCATAATAGGGTTAAGATGAAAATTCATATACACTAAATGTACAAAAGCAAGGAAATTCCAAAATTTTTACACTTGTATTGTCATTAATTAAGGGTATGACTACATATCAACCAAACCATTTCATTATCACATCACTACAGTATAAATATCTATGCATGAGTGGATGAAATGTGTGAGGTGCGCTGAAGAAAAATTCCTACCAGTAAAATACATAGCCCTGTTGTGCTCGCATATCCTTAATGACAATAAAAGTGTAAACATTTGGGAATTTCCTTGCTTTTGTACATTTAGTGTATATGAATTTTCATCTTAACCTTATTAAGGGCATACGATTTCAGTATACTGCCATTTTTCATGGAATATATATATATACAAAAATATTTCCTGTAATCTTCGTCTTTACATTCTTTGAAGCATGTGGTCATACAACAATTTCCCACTTTTTTACACAGTCCTTTGCATTATTGTTGTACTCTGCAAGATCTTTCAAGCTGCACCGGTTGGGCAGTAGAAGGCAGACAAGGCAGTGTTGCATCGTATAGTCCTCCTCTCCACATTCGCAGATGGTTGGGTCAGTTCTGTAGCCCCATCTACGCATAGCAACTTTTGATCGCCCCATTCCCGTTCTCTGTAATTAATACAACATCGTATTTCTGAATTTTTGAGATGCCGATTGATAATTTGTATAATTTGGATTATTCGGACTACTATTCTCATATTAAGTGTTATTCTCACAACGTTTCGGTCGATGTAACCTCCGACTTTCTCCAGATGTATCTTATATGGATGAGAAACTAACAGTAGAAGAAAGGGTACTTATGCAGATTAGGACCTAAGCTAACCCTAACCCTAACCCTAACCCTAACCGACGCCAAGTCGATTTTAGCTTGGGTCCTAATCTGCATAAGTACCGAAGAAAGAGTTAATTTCTTATGTTTGGAAAAGATGGGGCGGCATACCGCCTTGTAGCTCAGGAATTCAACCGCAATCATTCTGAAAGAGGACAACCATTGAGCCATACCACTGTCTTCCGTTTGATCAAATGCTTCAAAGAAACTGACCCAGTTGTTACCGTGAGAGATTTGATCGACCAAAGAGTGCAACTGATGCTAAGGAGAATAAGCCAGGAACTAACGATTAGCAAATCAACAGTGTATCATATTCTTAGGACACAGACATTTCATCCGTACAAAGTGTCAAAGGATCAACGCTGAAACCCCCAAAAGAGTTAAAGACAGTTTTATAAAGAGAATTGATTCATGTTTGAATGCAGGGGGGGGGGGCGATTTGAGCATCTGTTAAGCTAATGATCAATAAAATAGATATCATGTGTATTTTATGAAAACCTTGATGGTGCGCAACTTCCGGGACACCATATGTATAAACCCGTCGCGCAACGGATAAGGCGTTGATTAATATTTACTTCTAAGTGGTACTCTTCTGGAGGCGATAGCTAATAATAACGTAATATTAATAATAACGTAATATTAATAATAAGATAATATTAATAATAACATAATATTAATAATAACGTAATATTAATAATAACGTAATATTAATAATAAGATAATATTAATAATAACGTAATATTAATAATAACGTAATATTAATAATAACTAATAACTTACAGATATGAAGTCTTTGAATACAAGAAACTAAAAAAAATAATAAGACAAAATAATCGTAAAATTATGAAACTCTCAACCGATTGAATCTAATGAAGTTGAAAGTGACGTCATCCAAGGGATGATAATCAAATTAATGCCTTATGTCACTATTGATCTTTAGTAGTATTTACAAAAGATCAATAGTGACAGAAGGCATAAAGTTAATTAAAATAAAACAATTGTTTGTAAAATGTTTTTAAAATTCCAACGATATTCTTGTAAAATATCTTGTAATTTTTTTTTCCTTTTTTACATTTGTAACTTTCTTTCTTTCTTGTGCCAGCTCCCTCAAAGCTGCAGCTCGGTCTTGGCAAGCTAGGTTCTCGTCTCGTCATCAAGGGCCGCTATGTCCTGCTCGCCATTGGGTGGTTTGAACAGCGGGCATTCCTCTATGACGTGCGTAACTGTCTGTTCTGGGTGGCCACATTCACAGGCAGCCCCCTCTCTCAGACCCCAGTCTCTCATTGTGGCAGAAAAACGGCCCACACCAGTTCTCAGGCGGTTCATTGGTCCATTGCCTTCGTGGCAGCTCAGCCCCTGGTATGTCGTCTGGGTCGGTGATGAACCTGTGCAGTCGGTGTTGGTCAGCCTGTTGCCAATCTTCCCTCCAGCGGTTCTTCGTCCACATCTGCTTTGAGGTGGTGTCTGGGACGGTTTCCAGAAACTGATGCGCGTGCTTGGAGAGTGCGTGGCGTGATTTGAGGCGTACTGATGGAGGGGGTTTGCTCATGATGTCATGGAGCAGATGTCTCTTGTCGATCTTGGCCTTACGTGACAGTGCCAGGACAGTCGCTTCTCGTCGGATAGTGGGTGGGGCAATACCGGAGAGTATCGGTAGTTGGTTCGCCGGCGTGGCGCGGAGTGTCCCAGAGACTGTGCGCATGGCGGTGTTTAGAGCTGCGTCCACTTTCTTGGTGTGGGTACTTCGGCACCAAACCGGGGCGCAGTTTGTAACAGTTACACATGACGAAGTATTTTCTTTTGCGCAAGTTTACTTTTCAACACGGAGTTATTGATACATTATCCAATCAGAACACTTTGCGTGGGAGGCACTTCCGCTGAACTGTTTGCACACTGTTTTCCCGCTTTTCAGACAGTCGGATACTTAACGTCAAGCTGAAGAGACGTGCAGTGTTCCGACCTTTTGGCCAAGATCAAAGTGTAGTATCTGTTCCGATGGATACTGCACCCTATAGACCGGTATCGTCTTGGCCTTTGGGTCTTGATTCCGCCGGTCTGTGGGGTTGTCCTGTGCAGTTCTAGGAGGTCCACCCTCCCAGGCTTTGCCTCCCCTCTTTAGGGAGGAGTAAGTTTATCGCTTGCTACCGGGGAATGCCGACGACGCTGCCCAGGCTATTTTTGCTAGGCAAGAGTGCTCCTTCTTTAGGGGCGCTGGCTTGACTCCTCCCCCCCTTTCCTACCTTGTGTCACATATTCCTGCTGTGGGAAGGAATTGGATATTGCCTCAGCCGAAAAAAAAAAGAGTTGACGCGCACGAGACAAGTGGATGCGATACCCAACCCATTGTACAGATGAACGCGCACCCGTCGACTCAGCGTGCTGTGTTATTTCTTGTTACTTGAACTCGTTCATAGTCCCTTGCTGTTTGTTAGTTAAGCGATGTATGACTAAAACTGATTTAACATGTGGAGTAAGAGTCTGTCTTTATATTCGAGCTAACGGTAAGCCCTAATAAACGTAACCCAACGGTAACCCTTACCGACGGTAACACAATTGTAACCCCCTTTTCTTCTTACTAACGAGGCCTACAACATGGACACGCCTTCTTCTTACATATTTCTCGGTTCGTTAAATACATCTTTATTTGATTGCGAGTGTACAGCCTCCTTCACAAATGAAGGAAAGATTATGCTTCGCTAGTGTTCGCACTCATATTTATATGAAATCATAGAATTACCCTAGCAATTTAATTTTTAACATAAAATTTCTTATTATCATTTTTGATTACCTAAAGACAGAAATATACCAACCGGTGACGTTTTATTTAGAGTGGAGGATTTTTTTCCGAATTCATTTCAGTGTGCGAGGGTTGTCTGACTTGCTATTTAGTTTCCCGCCCGCCCCCATTCTCCATTTGCAATAGTTTCGTCCAGAGGCTAGAAAAGGCTCGTTTTTTACTCACTAACTTTTGTGTGATGGAACGGATACACATTTATTTATATGAAGTATACAAATATGAAGGACTTACAATACAGTAAACTGATTTTTAAGCGATTTTTAAAAAAGTATTATCTGTATGAGGTGTATGTACGAAGCGGTTTTTGTTCGCTCACGTCCGTCAATTTGAAAGACGCAGTCAGTTGCCGTACGTACCTATGTCGACTCTCTACGCATGCGTGCGCTGACAAGCTTTCGCAACAATTCTCAGATGGCTTTCACGCACGTGTATTCAGACATAATTAGACATATCTGGACATGCCCATCTTTCAAAGAACTACTGGAAAACGGCTTACCTTGCACGCACACTATTTTAACCATCTGAATGTCTTATTGTCGGATTTAGGTATAATAATAATAATAATAATAATAATAATAATAATAATAATAATAATAATAATAATAATAATAATAATAAAGTTTAGTGTCTTCCTTTATCTGAGGAAGAGTTCAGATTGGGTTTGATGCACATTAAGTTCTTGTAGTTACATTAATCTAATGTAGGTTAAGTTGATTCCGCACGTAATGTAATCTTTCTCTACTGTATCCTTATTTTCATGGTAGATGCTCGAATGAGCTCCAATCCCTAGCCCACCCCTGTATAATAATTCACAATAGTGTTGGGACGATTAATCGGAATCGGGAATCGAAAAAAAATCGGAACTTTTTTTTACCCAAATTTCCGATTTCAAAAACGATTCTTTTATTTAAATTTTTTTTTAAATTTAATTTTCTTTTGCTGGTACTAATGAGAAAATGATAAAAAAATTATTGATTTTAAACTACTAGTAAAACTAAAATTTATAGATAATAATAAGGAATTTCGTTAAAAATGGCACCTGAAAAATGGCCGGTAAAAATAGCACAAGTGGATAAATAGGAAAAAAATGGCACACAATGAGTTTATTAAAATCTAGGTAAGGATACAAAAAGGGAAAACATAAAAAAAGTTTGTGAAATTAAAAAGAAAATTATATCAACATTTAAAAGTGGATGAGGACCAAATGAAGACTAAATATTAGATTCTGCTTTTTAGGCGATTAGGCGATTTTAGAATCGGTAATTGTATTGGAATTGGGAATTTAGAACAGAATCGGTAGTTGTATCGGAATTGGGAATTTAGAACAGAATCGGTAATTGTATCGGAATTGGGAATTTAGAACAGAATCGGTAATTGTATCGGAATCGGGAAACATTTTGGAATCGTCCCATCACTAATTTAGCTACAACCGCTGTAAATAATTTTCTACTTAAAACTAAACGGAACCTCCAATGAGCAAAGTGTATTTCCAATAACTACTCGTCCGTGAAACACAATACCGCGGACTGCTTTCCATCTAATTACAACATGGTTGTTTTCAAGTCCAATCATAACAAATTCTTGTCGATCCGTCCTCTTAAATAATTAAATTTTGCCCAGTTTCAACTATCATCTCCAATCCTCAAGGTGTTGTCTCACCGCCCACCTTACAGACTCCTTATTCTCGAGTGGTCTTTGAGCCTTGATAATCGTTGTCTCATTAGTACAAAAATGTATGCATAAACAGGCGATGTTAGTATAAGAAATTGTAGCTGTAATAGACTATTTTTTGTGTGTAGAGAAAATGGATGTTGAGATGAAATTAGTCAACTATGGACCAATCAGATTGCTGGGCGTAGTGATCCACTGATGGACATTTTACAGTACGCTGCCATGACGTCACTTACAAGATCTCGTTTTTTTTAATTATACAACACAAGTACCACTCAAAACCAGCATCGATCATGCGACACAGTTTAGAGCAGGGGCGGGCAACCTCCGGCCCGCGGGCCACATCCGGCCTGCGAAGGCTTAGGGTCCGGCCCGCCACCCTGCTATGCTTTATTATTGCAATCCGGCCCGCGGACCTCCCAGTAAAACTCATATCATATTGTGAAATAGACGTAAAAGTAGGTTTCAATTAAGATTTACAGTGGGATAAAAATTTATGAATATCAGCGAGCGATGATGCATGCATATTTCATTTTTCTTTAACTATTAATTTCAAATCCTTGGCCTGAGATAAAAATAGAAAAAGAGAAAGAGAGAGGCAAAGAGGAAACGTGAGACGGTGAAGGGCATGAAACATAGAACCTATGTGAGGTGTGTCAAAACGAATGCTGGATCAACTTGCTACTTCACGCGTCATTATTTTTTATGATTCCAAAATGGCTCTTCGTCGGCGCCTTTTATAACATCACATACAGAAGTCTCTTGAGAAAAAATATCAGATTTGTAGAATGTTCAATGCAATTTTTGTACAATTTATTCATGTAAACACAATATAGTAATTCTGAGATTTCGTTTTTCACTTCGGCCCGCGATCTCCTTCCAAAAGTCTCATCTGGCCCTCACTCTGAAAAAGTTGCCCGTCCCTGGTTTAGAGAAAAGAAAAAGATTAGTCACCGTGAAATTCTCGCTGTCGCGCCGACTATGTCACGACTCTCATAATGCCACAGAAGCAAAGGTTCACATAGTGTTTCTTCTTATTCAACAACGGCGCCAATTGTTACAAGCAGACACAGTTTCTAGGACAAAGAAATGTACGTTAAACACGCAAACCCTATAACATCAACCAACAGGCAGACGACGTTGCAGTAACAGAAGACAGGATCAATGGATTTCTCTTGTTCACTGCAGTGCACATAACCAGGTGCAATCACAATTCCAAATGTGTAGAATCGGTCAAATAGAAAGGATCTACTTGGCGACGGCTTCCGGTCTTAGAAATCGGAAATTGACAACCGATGTTTATAGAAAAAAAACAGTTACTGATTATATTTTAGGGCGAATGTTTTTTTGGCAATTAATAATTTGTGTTCACCATTCTTTTTAAATTATTAACACATATATAAATCAAAATGGTTTTTATAATTGGAATTTTTTATTACAAATAATCAAATCAAACTTTTTTTAAATAATTGGAATGTTTTTTTTTGGTTTGAAAATATTTTTGAAATAGTTTCTTTTGAAAATATTAAAAAAAAACAGTGTATCTTTTATATAGTTTCTTTTAATATTTTAATATTTAATCTATGCGGTCTAACATGAAGAGGGACTGTTTTTGATAAACTCTGGTTGTCAATTTCCAATTTCAGAACCGGAAGTCGTCGCCAAGTAGACCCTTTCTATCTAATCGTAGAGTCTGTTGCCAATTCAGAGGGCGTTCCGAATCATGTCAGGTGAGTGAAGCCTCATCTATATCGAAACATTTCAACACGTGTTTTCAACGAAAAATTAAGTACAGCTATCTCTTCGTCAGACTAACACCCGATATAATTCTGTATTTTTAAAAATTTTACTAATGTGTCACCACTTACAAAGGTCAAAAGCCACTCGAGGATAATGATTAGTAAGATTGTCAACTAGGCGGTGGAAAAACACAATGAGAGTACTGAAAATTATGGACGAGATTGACAAAATTTGACGACATAGGAAGACGGCTCGACAAGTATTTAATATTGGACTTGAAGACAGTCTTGTTGTAGTCTACAGGAAAGCAGTGTCGTGGTAATATGTTTCACATGTGGAAAGTCCTTTGAAAGAAATTCAGACAATTACAAACGCAAGGTAGTTTAGAAGTCAGTTGAACTGAACGGAGGAGACAGCAAGCAGAAGAGAGCACTTGAGTTACATGACGGTACCACGCATCATGTATACACTCAACAAGTCCCTAATTACTTGCCTCCCCACGAGGGCAGAGTTAGACACTAAGTCGGCTTTTAATGTGAGGAAAATCAAGCTCCCCAAACAGGAGCCCTCTGGATTTGAACAAAAATAAAAATTGTCCCAGTCTAGAAGAATTTCTCCTACACTGATCGAGGGCAGAAAAGACGAATTGCATTATCAGAACAGATACTACACTTTGTTACTAGTAAAAAGGCCAAGAAAGTACGGTTATGGAGTTTGTGTTTTCCTATGACTATTCAACGGACGGTCTTACGGGGCCACAATAGAAACGTATATTGGCGGATCTCAAACGCTCCACATTTATGGATCGTCTGAGGCTAATGGCGGTAATAGATTTCGCGAGGCGAACTCCTTAGATCCCCGGGGCGTCTTCTTCATGACGGCACTCTCAATAAAGCATGTAAATGAGGAGTCGATCCAGCATGTGAGTCAATCTCATTTGTATGAGCATGAAGTAATGCTGTTTCCTGACACGTCGGCAACAATACACTTGATTGCGCATTCTTGCTCGCTTCACGGCGAACGATCGTTTTCACACCTCTTCCCCATTTTGTGTTAACCAGCATTGCGACGTATGCGTTGTATATTGCTGATGAGATTAAAAAAGGATAACGACGAACACTTATGTATAAAAATAGAATCACATATCTTTAGTATTCGGTTGCGGCAAACGAGTAAAGTCAGTTAGAGTTGTGAGGGGGTGGAGAACGAACGGTATTGCCAAAAGTTGATTTCTCGAATTCGCTAGCCAGCCACTTTCTGTCGATCCTAATTTGATCCGGTTAATAAAACTTTTTTTTTTTAGAAATACACGCATCCTCAACTGTCACCTCCATTGAGTGATTGTTCGTATACCTACGGGACGTAGCTTCAAGCTATGTATTGTTAGTTTAGTGAACGTATGTATTCCATCCGGTTCATCTCCAGGTATCCTAAAATGGTGTCACCGCGTCACTCAGCTGGAGGTTATCCTTGCGGTTAGCATCTATTTACGACTGAGTTACATTGATAAATACTAAAAATAATTAAAAATGAAACATTATGAAAATCGTCAAGCTCGAGATGTCGAACCCATAAAGATTTACAGCTATTAGCATTCTTTTTTCATTTACTTAAATTTCCCGCGTGAAATTATTCTTTTTATATTTATACATGCACAAAATTTAATAATTCAATAGATAATTAATAAATCTCTTATTCGTCACTTGGGCATTGTTTAGTATAATTTCAAGAAATCCCGATTCCTTATATATAATCGTATCACACTTACTTCTACTTAAATAGTTCAGCTTTTTGTAAAATTACGAACAATGCACAAAATATCTATTTAAGGAATAGTTGCAATGATAAATACTGGAAAATAAGTAAAAATAAAAATATTCAAGAACAAAAAAAAATCTTTAGATGTCAGAACCTGTCAGAATTTACGGCTTTTAGCAATTTTTACAACTATTTTCAATATTTTAAATTTTTCTTAAATAATAAATAATACAATGTGTTAAGCATCTATTAATTTTTGATTTGCAAAATTTAAAAATAAGGAAAAAAATTAACTCTACAAAAATCCTTAACCCGACAGATCTGGATAAGTCCAAATTTACCGATTTTAGCATTTTTTTCATTTTCATCAATATTTTTATTTAAAAATATATACAGATAATGCAATGTAATTGCATATATTCATCATATTTATCACAGATTTGCATTACTAAAAATTTGGAAAAAATAAAATTTAAAAAAATTAAAAATTCGGACATGTCCGGTTATGTTAGAATTTACGGCTTTAGCATTTTTTTTTTTACTTTCTTCAATTTTTTTTTTCTACTTAGAATATAATTATGGCGGATTTGCTTTTATAAATACTAAAAATTAGGAAAAAATTAACTTTAAAAAAATTGAAAACCAAACATAGCTCGACAAGAATTTACGACTTTTAACGTTAAAAAATATTTTTCTTCAATATTTCACGTTTTCAAAATACAAGCAAAACCGTGTAATTGTATATAATTAACGCAAATTTGCATTGATAAATAATAAAAATAGCAAAAAAATAACACTTTTCACAAATCGAAACTCCTTGTTATTTAATTCAGACTTCTCAAAATATATGGCTTTTAGCATTTATTCATTTCCTGCATATTTTTATATTTTCCTTTAAATAAAAGTAACACAATTTAATTTGTAATTATTTTAGATTTATGTGCATTGATAAATAGGAAAAATATAAAATAAGTGTACGTTACTTTGTTTTAAGCATTGCTGGTAAATAAGTATATAGGTATTTAATAAAGCTATGAAAGAAAATAATAGAGCAGCCATCTTAGATATTTCTTCTCTGTAAGCAGAATGTACGTTTGTTTCTTAAAAAGGGGTGTTTTCTCCCGAAATATCAAAATATTTTCCACCAGCTTATTCCGCATTGCACATAACCTTATTAAATACCTATATACTAAAAAAAAACTTTGCAAATATCGAAAATAACGACATATTCGATCATTTGTATTATTTTAATTATTCAAACTACTATTCGGACTATTGTTCCACACTTGCGTGTTATTCTCAGAGCGTTTCGGCCGACGTAACATTCGACCTTCTTCAGGTACGTTTTGTCGAACGAGAATATGTACGGAATTTCGAACTAGCCCTTTATTTTTCTCACCGAAGTAGATTGTTATCGTTCCGTCAGCCATGAGCGGGTAGATGTCTTAAGTAATTTTTATTATATTCTTAGTATCACCTGTACTGAGAATTGAACCTTCAAGCTCCAGAAGACAGTCACTTATAAGTGATTATTGGCACTTTATCTGGAGCGCCACAGCTCCACATGATTGAATGAGAAAAATCTACCCCATGTATTAAATAAAAGGTCCAGTTCGAAATTTCGTATATATTCCCGAGTTCAACAAACGCACCTGAAGATGGTCGAAGGGTTCGTCGAAGGAAATAATATCCAAGACGAGAATAGTAGACCAAATAGTCATTATAATTCAAATTATCAATCCTCATCTAAAAACTTCCGAAACATAATATCTGATGATATCAAAACTTATGGCTTTTGTGATTTTTTCATTTTTACAAAGATTCATGTTTTCTTCAAAATATCAGCAACACAATGTACCTTGTGTGTTATGACTTATTTTCTTTGATAAATATTGAAAGTATGAAAAAAAACCCATTAAAAACAAACCGAATATCAACACCTAACAAAATATATGACATTTTGTCATTTTCTTCAATATTTCACATTTCCTTCAAAATACCAGCCATATAATGTACTTACTATATATTTATGACTTATTTTCAATGCTGAAAACAAGAAAAACAATGAATTATTAAAGAAATCGAAAATCACGACATACACGGTAATTTCATAATATACAGCTTTTTCTGGATAGAAGGTATTGCGTGACATCTGTTGTTTACGAGGCTAAAATTGCGTCTATTACACCAAACCTGACTAGATAAATATTCTTCGGAATAACACTAAGGAGTTTTAAACAACAATATTACGGTCAAGCGCATCTTTCAGCCATCCTAATTAAATAACAATGACGGCGCTTACCGGGCACATCTGGGATTTGCACGACTAAAATATTAAATAAGTAATGGAAAATACTAGAGTACCAAGAGGCACACCTGCCACATTCCAAGAAATGTAGCTTTTGTACTACTGAAAAACTTAGAATCTGACAAGCTATTTCTTCGCCAGTAACTTGTCTAAATGTAGGTCCGAGATTTTCAAAATGTGCAAACTGCAGAAAATAGTAACTTGAAACTTGGATCAGAAAGGATAGCGACCCTAGACTAATGCATGCCGCAGAGTATCCGGAACTTATTAGTAATGCCAGTACGACTCGGTAATATTATATTAGTGTGTATCTGTATATACAAATGTGGGTGTGGGTGCACACGCGTGTGTGACATATATACGCCCACAAAAGAACAGAATGTAATTGACACCCTTCATCCCGGTTCCCCTCCGCGTCAGTACATTTTAAAATGTACTGACGTCAGTACATTTTAAAATTCTGATACATGCGCGCGCACACACACACACACACATACATGCGCGCGCGCACACACACACACACACACTCACACACACACCTAAAGATCCATTTGTTCATAAGATTAAGCCTTTGTAATTACGAATGCTCTGGTTGATTAAATCGCTAATTTTACTATTTTTTTAAACTGCCAATCTATCAATTTACGTCATCAAATAATAATAATTATTAAAAAAAACCTGATCATTATTTATTTAAAACCATAAATAAACTACGAAACTTAATATTTGATTAATCACGGCACTCGGTTATAATTAGAACACCCTGTTTTTTGTAAATAATTGTCAATTTATTTTTCGACCTCATAATTATTATTTTTAGTACTATTTTCTTAATTGAATTTGAAATTTCAAATTCAATTAAGAAAATTTTGTATCGATCCTATTATTTATTAAAACATCCGGTTAATCATAAGATCTCATTATTTATCCCTATATCATTTTACTTGTAATAATAATTAAAGTTATCATTGTTGCAATTTTTATTTTTATTTAACATTGTTAATTATTACTAATTTTTTTTATTTTACCTTTTGTTCTATTTTGTTATGTCCTTTTAATAATTATTATTATGTAAAAGTTACGTAATTTAATATTTGTTCAATCACTACTTCCGTTATAATTAGGTCACGCTATTTCTATTTATTATATATATATGTATATATATATATATATATATATATATATATATATATATATATATATATATATATATATATATATATATATTGTTGATGATTTTATTCCATTAATTGCGACAAAATATATTCTGTTTCATTAACACTCGCAAAGAGCGTCAACTTTTCAGGCTATAATGGAATCAAATGGCAGAGACTTTAAATTCACCTCAACCGGAAATTGAAGATGCATTGGGGGAGGGGGGACAGAGATGGAGCTCTGCCTATAACGGGGACATGAGAAGGGAGGGGGGAGAGGGGGAGACCCACACAAGTGATGTTTCAAAAAGTTGCGTGGGAGGTTCTCTCGTGTCTGGGCCATCGTGACCTCAATTCCAGCCAGGGCGGGGGCAGGGGGGGGGGGTTAAATTTAAAATGAGAATAGAATTATAATCATAGAGTTATAACTGTCATCTTTGTTGTAATAGGTAATTATCGTGTAGATAAAAATGTTTGATAATTTTAATTTAGGGTATTAATTGCTACTTTTGCATTCTATTTTAATATAGTTATTTATGGCTTGCTCAGTAATTGTAGTGAATTTTGTTGTGATAATATTTTTTAATTGTGATTATATTATACTAAATACTAGTGGAATCATTATATAAAAGAAGCTTAATGGTGTTACCATTTTTAGCATTAATAAAATCGATTACAATAACAATAATAATAACAATGCCAATCATACCTACGATAGTCGCAGTGATAATAGCATTAATAAAAATAAAATAAAAATAACAAGATAATAATAATAATAACGATAATAATAATAATAATAATAATAATTATATATATATATATATATATATATATATATATTACATCATAATTCTGTATATTTGTTATATAATAATTATTATTATCTAAAAAATGATTATTTATTATTTAAAAATGTAAGTACAATTACGTACTTAAGTATTTGTTGAGTCATTACATTCGCCTATAACACAAATACCAAATATTTTATTCTATGATTCTTAATATATACTTTATCTCATGATAATTGTTACACCGGCCGTTCTTAAAGAAGAGAAACTACACCGGTTCTCACTATAAATAGTGCGAGTCACCAGAGTCACGGGAGAGAGAAAAAGGACAGACTTGTAACTGTCTAGCCAAGTACAATTCAGTTTCCTTACCTTTGTACCTTTTATGTTAATACACTTGTTATCTTAACCAAACCTCGACTTGACTTCTTCTTTTTATTGTTGGACTACTTCACAACAATAATGAATCTTAACACCATTTATTTCAATTTCTAATTCAGTTTAGAAAACTTTGTATCAATACTGTTACTTATTAAAACATCCTGTTATCAATGAGATCTCGTAAATTAATCCATATATTCTCTATTTTTATCATATATTTTCTATTTTAATTTTCATTCTATCCTATTAAGTCATCAAATAATTAATATTATATAATAACTAAGTAATTAAATATTAATTTAATAACTACTTCCGGTTATAACTAGATATCTCTTCTTTATAATTGGTTCTCTTTAAAAATGTCAATCTCATAATTATCATATCTAGTACACTTTATATTAATTTCCAATACATTTAAGGAAATTTAATATCGATCCTATGATTTATTAAACATCCGGTTACTCTGATATTTTAATCTCATAATTATTATACATAGCACAATCTATATTAATTTCCAATACATAAAATAAAATTTAATATCGATCATGTCATTTATTAAACATCCGGCTACTCTGATATTTCAATCTCATAACTATTATACCTAGCACAATCTATATTAATTTCCATAACATTTAAGAAAATTTAGTATCGATCCTGTGATTTATTAAACATTCGATTACTCTAATATTTCAATCTCATGATTATTATACCTAGCACAATCTATATTAATTTCCAATACATTAAAAAAAATTAGTATCGATCTTGTGATTTATATAACATCAGGTATTCTGATATTTCAATTTAATAATTATTATACCAAACACAATTTATATTAATTTCCAATACTTATAAGAACATTTTGTATCGATCCTGTTATTTATTAAACATCCGATTACTTTAATACTTTGATCTCATAATTATTAACCTATCACAATCTATATTAATTTCCTATACATTTAAGAAGGTTAAATATCTATCCTGTTATTAATAAAACATCTGGTTACTCTAATATTACAATCTCATAATTATTAACCTAGCACAATCTATATTTATTTTCCATACAGTTAAGAAAATTAAATATCGACTCTGTTATTAATAAACCACTGTATACTCTGATATTTCAATCTCATAATCATTATACCTAGCACAATCTATATTAATGTCCTATACATTTAAGAAAATTTAGTATCGATCTTGTTATTTATTAAACATCCAGTACTCTGATATTTCAATTTAATAATTATTATACCTAGCACAATCAATAATTATTTCCAATACATTTAAGAAAATGTAGTATCGATCATGGGATTTATTAAACATCTGGTTACTCTGATAATTCCATCTTATGATTATTATACCTAGCACAATCTATATTAGTTTCCAATACATTTAAGAAAATTTAATATCGATCCTGTCATTTATTAAAAATCCGGTTACTTTAATATTTCAATCTCATAATTATTATACCTAGCACAATCTATATTAATGTCAAATACATTAAAAGAAAATTTAGTATCGATCCTGTGATTTATTAAACATCTGGTTACTCTGATATTTCAATTTAATAATTATTATGCCTAGCACAATCTATATTAATTTACAATACATTTAAGAAAATGTTGTCGATCTTAAGTCATTCTTTACTCGTGCGCTTCGTTCCGAGACTTCCAATCGTTGCCAATCTTTTAGCCATGTGACATCACACCCGCTTCTGGTACAACAGGAGGTAGAGCTGACATCTGAATACACACTAAGTTGACTCCGAGTGAACCCTATTTGCTGATATCCTCAACAAAATTATACTCGTTTAATATTTAACACATGAAATGTCTTTGTTTCACGAAGATGTTTTAACCGTTTGTTACTTTCCGACACGTGCTGTATTCTCAACCAATACACAGTGATGTTTAGCAACACTGTACGTGCGCTGAGAATTAATTTAATTTCTCTACCCACGCATTGCTAAACTTGAGAAAATAAAGTATCAAATATTTTAATTCTTCATCACTATAGAAATCTATTTTTGATTGTTTCAGATTATTTTAAGAATCCTACACCCTAAAAGCCAAAAGGTGTCTCGATATTATGAGCTGGCTGTAAACTAAATCGGATCTATTGTCATTTATGCATGAATACAGTTGGGGAAGGTATGCACCTTGACCCAAACTATTGGTAAATTAGCAACATTTGTTCAATTAACTGTGTAAATGAAATAGTTTGGTCTTTTGTAGAAATATCTCATGTGCAGTACGTTCCTACGCTCTTGACATAATTTTGTGAGTCTTGTCTATACATTCTTTGGGTTAGTTTAGGGTAAGGGTTAGGATTAGTCTGCATAAAATGCAGAATAAACGCCACCGTCGAACGCGTCGCGGAATGGTGGACAGCTATCCATGTGACTTTATGTAGAGTCATAAATAAAAGGGAAACGATCTTTTATGCAAATACTCAATGACATGAATGGATTCCATCCTCTTTGAGTAAGTAATAAAATGTTTTTGTTTTTTTAACTACAACCCGCATTTTGTGTTTTTTTTTTTGGTGGTATGGTTATTTTCTGGGGGAAGGGCTCTTCTACAAAATATTGAATAAGTGTTGTGCTTTGAAATTACATAATATAAAATGAGTTGATTTGCTGACGATCAAAAGAAGAACGGAAACTCGTTCATATGTTTAATTGGTCCCCCGATTTATAAAATCGGGGGACTTATGTTTTGAGGCCTGTCCGTCCGTCCGGATTTTTCTCCGCAACCATCGATTGAATTTCTCTATAATTTTGCATGAAGTTGTAACTTTGGTCAGGTTAGAAAGTGACATTCTCCGATTTTTGAAAAAAACAAAACTGGTTAACCCCCCCCCCTAGGGGGTAAAAAGGCCCCGAAATGGCAAAAAAATGACATTTTTGGCCCCATAACTTTTCATCCATCCATTCAATTTCTCTGAAACTTGGCCAAACTGTGGAAGCAATTGTTTCTAATAGAAAATAAGTATCGCTGACCGTGGAAAAAATCTGGTTCGCGCCCCCAGGGGGTCAAAAGCCCCCAAAATAGGAAAAAAATGACCCTTTTCTCCCATAACGTTTGATCCATCCATTCGATTTGTCTGAAACTTGGCCAAAATACAGAGGCAATTGTTCTGGATATAAAATGAGCATCCTTGAACCCAGAAACATTCTGGTTCGCGCCCCCAGGGGGTCAAAGGGGGGGGGGGTCAAAATGCCCCAAATTGCCCAAATTTATTGCATTTTACACTCGCCACATTGACTCACATACAGAGGGGGACCACGCACGCGCGACTTGTTTATTTCTGTTTCTTCAACGTATAAAAATATATAAGCTTCAACCTTGTATACATTTCTAGATCCCATCCAGATTATGACGCACTAAATCCTGAATTCTTTTTTATGGCTAAACCCTGAAGCATGCTTCGTGCCATTCTATCGAATTTTGTGACTTTTATGAAATATCCTTGAAAAACTAAAAAGAAAACTTGTTACCATTTTAGGTATTTAACGGCATAAACAAGTTCGCACCTGCGTCTTAATCGGACTCAGCCATGAGTACGTGGACGTCAGAAACACAGTCTCTGTCTGCTTGCGAGAAGTTCTGAATAGGACTCCGGATGCGGACAGAGAGATTATCACTATTATTGGCGTTCTTGTATAGGCGACGACTCATAGAGAGAAATTACGAGTGTCCCAAAATAATGGTGCCTCGACAGACAAGAATAAAAGATTTCTTTGGGATGAGGAGATTTCTTTTTTTTTTTCATTCTGTGACTCTTTCTTATGGAATCATTATTGTTCACTTTTATCCGACTGTGAGAAATCCCAAACCGGAGACTGAACGGATAATAGAATTTTAACTAAAGATAAAAGATACGCTGAGACGAAGCTGGAAAATTTCTTGTAGTATTTTCAGATAAAGCTAAATCTTTTGTGCTACCTTAATCTATTATTCTTAGGAAAGTTTAGAATCCAGGACAACTAATATTGGAGAAGGAAAATTCTGAAAACAAAACGTGTAGCTTGTTATTCATAAATGCAATATTTTGTGTCCCCTTTTTTTTTTCGATTACCCTTGGTGAATGTATAACGAGGTCTTCTCATAGCTATAATTAAAATAGTAGGGTAGACTGGACCCAGGTAATTACTTTTTCGAAGGTGCCACATGAAAAATTGGGACAGATTTTTTTACTCAATTTTTAAATTAGCATGTAATTCGTGTCGATCAGGGGTAGGCAATTAATCTTCCCAATGGGCAACTTCAGAAATTGAGGGCCGGACCAATACATTTAACTTGGTTCTGCTTCATGTATGTTATTATTTTTTATAACCCCCCCCCCCAGTAAAGTCAACATTGAAATATAACATATAAAGTTTTCTTGTCGGATTTTAAAAATCAGACCCAAATAATAACAAATGAAAATCGGCTAGTCAAAAGCAAAATTTATTTTGTCAATTTAAATATTGACAAAATAAATTTTGCTTTTGACTAGCCGATTTTCATTTGTTATTGTTGTACCGTGTTATTGGCAATATAATGACGTACTTAGCTAGAATTTATTAAAAAATACTTGGTTTGGCCCAGACGACTGCTAATTAGAACCAAGTTTTTAATAATCACCTGATGATAAAACAATCAAGGGGAATAGTTCATTTTAAATTGAAGAATATAATAGGAGTTGTTTACCTAAAGTTTTAAAATATGGCAAAATATATGCAAAAAGAAAGAAACTGTAAAAAAATAAAAATGTAAAAAATAAAAATCCGGGCAACGCCTAGTAAGTACAGCTTGTTATACAATAAACATATGGAAACATAATAATATCATTAGTCAATAATTTCAAAGTAACAGCACAGCTTGTAATACAATAAACATATGGAAACATAATAATATCATTAGTCAATAATTTAAAAGAAACAGCACAGCTTGTAATACAATAAACATATGGAAACATAATAATATCATTAGTCAATAATTTAAAAGAAACAGCACAGCTTGTAATACAATAAACATATGGAAACATAATAATATCATTAGTCAATAATTTAAAAGAAACAGCACAGCTTGTAATACAATAAACATATGGAAACATAATAATATCATTAGTCAATAATTTTAAAGAAACAGCACAGCTTGTAATACAATAAACATATGGAAACATAATAATATCATTAGTCAATAATAAAAAAAAACAGCACAGCTTGTAATACAATAAACATATGGAAACATAATAATATCATTAGTCAATAATTAAAAAAAAAACATCACATCTTGTAATACAATAAACATATGGAAACATAATAATATCGTTAGTCAATAATTTACAAAAAACAGCACAGCTTGTAATACAATAAACATATGGAAACATAATAATATCATTAGTCAATAATTAAAAAAAAACAGCACAGCTTGTAATACAATAAACATATGGAAACATAATAATATCGTTAGTCAATAATTAGAAAAAACATCACAGCTTGTAATACAATAAACATATGGAAACATAATAATATCGTTAGTCAATAATTTAATAAAAACAGCACAGCTTGTAATACAATAAACATATGGAAACATAATAATATCGTTAGTCAATAATTTAAAAGAAAAAGCACAGCTTGTAATACAATAAACATATGGAAACATAATATCGTTAGTCAATAATTAAAAAAAAAAAGCACAGCTTGTAATACAATAAACATATGGAAACATAATAATATCATTAGTCAATACTTAAAAAAAAACAGCACAGCTTGTAATACAATAAACATATGGAAACATAATAATATCATTAGTCAATAATTAAAAAAAAACATCACAGCTTGTAATACAATAAACATATGGAAACATAATAATATCGTTAGTCAATAATTAGAAAAAACATCACAGCTTGTAATACAATAAACATATGGAAACATAATAATATCGTTAGTCAATAATTTAATAAAAACAGCACAGCTTGTAATACAATAAACATATGGAAACATAATAATATCATTAGTCAATAATTAACAAAAACAGCACAGCTTGTAATAAAATAAACATATGGAAACATAATATCGTTAGTCAATAATTAAAAAAAAACAGCACAGCTTGTAATACAATAAATATATGGAAACATAAAAATATCATTAGTCAATAATTAAAAAAAACCATCACAGCTTGTAATACAATAAACATATGGAAACATAATAATATCATTAGTCAATAATAATAAAAAAACAGCACAGCTTGTAATACAATAAACATATGGAAACATAATAATATCGTTAGTCAATAATTAAAAAAAAACAGCACAGCTTGTAATACAATAAACATATGGAAACATAATAATATCATTAGTCAATAATTAACAAAAACAGCACAGCTTGTAATACAATAAACATATGGAAACATAATAATATCGTTAGTCAATAATAACAAAAAAACAGTACAGCTTGTAATACAATAAACATATGGAAACACAATAATATCGTTAGTCAATAATTTTAAAGAAACAGCACAGCTTGTAATACAATAAACATATGGAAACATAATAATATCGTTAGTCAATAATTTTAAAGAAACAGCACAGCTTGTAATACAATAAACATATGGAAACATAATAATATCGTTAGTCAATAATTTTAAAGAAACAGCACAGCTTGTAATACAATAAACATATGGAAACACAATAATATCGTTAGTCAATAATTTTAAAGAAACAGCACAGCTTCCAATACAATAAACATATGGAAACATAATAATATCATTAATCAATAATTTAAAAAAAAACATCACAGCTTGTAATACAATAAACATATGGAAACATAATAATATCGTTAGTCAATAATTTAAAAGAAAAAGCACAGCTTGTAATACAATAAACATATGGAAACATAATAATATCGTTAGTCAATAATTTAAAAGAAAAAGCACAGCTTGTAATACAATAAACATATGGAAACATAATAATATCATTAGTCAATAATTAAAAAAAAACATCACAGCTTCCAATACAATAAACATATGGAAACATAATAATATCATTAATCAATAATTTAAAAAAAAACATCACAGCTTGTAATACAATAAACATATAGAAACATAATAATATCGTTAGTCAATAATTTAAAAGAAAAAGCACAGCTTGTAATACAATAAACATATGGAAACATAATAATATCGTTAGTCAATAATTTAAAAGAAAAAGCACAGCTTGTAATACAATAAACATATGGAAACATAATAATATCATTAGTCAATAATTAAAAAAAAACATCACAGCTTCCAATACAATAAACATATGGAAACATAATAATATCATTAATCAATAATTTAAAAAAAAACATCACAGCTTGTAATACAATAAACATATGGAAACATAATAATATCATTAGTCAATAATTTAAAAGAAAAAGCACAGCTTGTAATACAATAAACATATGGAAACATAATAATATCATTAGTCAATAATTAAAAAAAAACAGCACAGCTTGTAATACAATAAACATATGGAAACATAATTATATCGTTAGTCAATAATTTAAAAGAAACAGCGTAGCTTGTAATACAATAAACATATGGAAACATAATAATATCATTAGTCAATAATTAAAAAAAAACAGCACAGCTTGTAATACAATAAACATATGGAAACATAATAATATCGTTAGTCAATAATTTAAAAGAAACAGCTTGTAATACAATAAACATATGGAAACATAATATCATTAGTCAATAATTTAAAAGAAACAGCACAGCTTGTAATACAATAAACATATGGAAACATAATAATATCGTTAGTCAATAATTTAAAAGAAACAGCACAGCTTGTAATACAATAAACATATGGAAACATAATAATATCGTTAGTCAATAATTAAAAAAACATCACAGCTTGTAATACAATAAACATATGGAAACATAATAATATAATTAGTCAATAATAATAAAAAAACAGCACAGCTTGTAATACAATAAACATATGGAAACATAATAATATCATTAGTCAATAATTAAAAAACATCACAGCTTGTAATACAATAAACACATGGAAACATAATAATATCGTTAGTCAATAATTAAAAAAAAGCACAGCTTGTAATACAATAAACATATGGAAACATAATAATATCATTAGTCAATAATAAAAAAAAAACAGCACAGCTTGTAATACAATAAACATATGGAAACATAATAATATCATTAGTCAATAATAAAAAAAACAGCACAGCTTTGAAAGTTCATAATTTTTATGATGATCATAAAATTTTACGTTGTTTCTATCCAAAAATTTTTAAAAAATTAAAAAAAAAAAAAAAGCAGTGCAATGATAGTGCTTGGACCTTTTTTCACACAACCGGGTCAGAAATAGACGCCGAAACAGATGTTAACAGCGAGTCAGACACTACTCTGGTCGAGGCTACAAATATGGGAGAACGAAATCTCAGAAAAAATAATTTGAGGCTTGTTTCCTATTGGTGCCCTGGCAAACGTGCAGCACTTCTTTACTATCTGACGTCTGTGTGGAACAGTGTCAGCCGGATAGGACATAATCATCATTCAGTAACACACAAGCTGACTGGAGAGGAACAATTACATACACGACCCACTAATTCGGATGGACTCTAAATACGAGTTGGACCAAATGGCTGACTAGCGATGATACGGATTTAAGCCCAGGACCTTTCACTAGGCTTTTGTTATTCGCGAAACCATTGGTACTACCAAGTCTAAACTACCGTAAAATTCATATCTATCTATCTATCTATCTATCTATCTATCTATCTATCTATCTATCTATCAAGACATACACATACACACATACATATATAACTATTATTATTTCATGTATTCACATAACATTTTTATGAGGAGATATACTTTTTTTATGTATCAATTTTCAGTATTTACTTCAACAGTGCTCGATACGTAAGTAGAGCTAGGTAGTAAGCTATGAAAATATATTTATGGCAATTAAGCTACACAGAGGCTCCCGCGTTTCATCCCCATTTTAGCCTGAAGATTCCCCCGGGGATGAAACGTGGGAGCATCTGTGTAGCTTAATTGCCATAAATATATTTTCATAATTTACTATATATATATATATATATATATATATATATATATATATATATATATATATATATATATATATATATATATATATATATATATGAAGAGTTCGAATGCAAAACGCGATAAATCCAATCCGTTTAACTTGAAACATTAAACAATTAAAAAGATAAAATATATTAAATCTAGACTTCGACTAAAAGCAGATTGTAATGGAAAGCAAAAATAAATTATTCTGGTATCATATTTTGTAAAACTTGATTCCATAGCGTGGTTGAACGTTGAACGTTTTATAGTAATAGCTTCGTAATTTTCAAAATGGCGTTTTGCATTCGAATTCATATATTCATATATATATATATATATATATATATATATATATATATATATATATATAAAATTAGCTGGACCTGTCCTTCTGTTGCTCGGGGGAATATAAAAGAATGATTTGACTATAAAAAATAAATATTAGATTATCACTTCTGAAAAAAAAATCAGAAAAGAACTCGCTGCAAGTTCAAACAATTAAACTAGGGATATGCGTCAAAAACATTTTCATTTCTTTGCATATACATTTGAACTGATATTTAATAGAAGTTACGAGCCTTCTTTCCGAGGGGCTGAGTTTCCTTACAACAATTTAAATCCTATTTGTATCACGTAAATTACTGACACTTTTCCGATGTTTTTCAAATGGTTATTTGTTTAAAGTTAAATCATTCTTTTATATCCACCCCCGGCAACGTCGGGACACGGGCCCTGGTAGTTGTAAATAAAAGAATAGCAAACAACTATTTTAAATCGGAAATGTATTATTTTTTTCTCTGAGAAACAATCAAGCCAACATAAATTCGTTCAATTCTACAATAGTGACACTTCACAATTTTGATCGTTGGCGGGCATTGTGTTGTTTATTTAAAAAAAATTTTTTAATAAAAGTAGTTCAACTTTGAAGTTTCGATAATGAAAAAAAAATTAATAATGCTTACGTGCGATAAATAATTCGGTCAATTCTAAATTAATTCAAATAAATGAAATCCCGAGAAAAAACAGACAAAGTAAAAGTATCAAATGTTTAATGCAAGACGTGTATTGCCTTATTGGTTTCCCAAAGAAAATAATTGTATTCGGCCAAAAAGAAATTCCACCGTTTATTTTGTTTCGAAAGTATTATTTTCCACACATTGTAATTTCGTAGCTACGTATGTGTGACCTATTTGTGTTATTAAAAAAGAATATAAAAATAAATCGTCGAAACTAACTAACAGAAATTGAAATAAGTTTATAAAACGTTTTGAAACGTTTCCCTCATCTTGATCTCAATCGGTGCGATGACGTAGCGCTTTCGGATATCCTCGTTGTAGATGTGGTCGAGCAGTTTAATTCGGAACATCCAGTGGAACATTTGCTTTCCATAATACCGGATATATTGTAATTTTATTCTAGTAATAAGAAATCCTTCTTGACCAAGGCAATGTTTAATTTGTTTATCTGGCGGGATTTTTCTACGGGTAATATTTTAAATAAAAGAAAAGCAAACAGTTATTTTTTGTCGAAAATTTATTATTTTTTCTCTGACAAATAATCCAAGCAAACATGTAGGTGTAGTCGTAATAGTAATTTTTTAAATTTATTATAATGAATCTTTTATTGTTTTTTAATAACGTAAGATCAAATATTAAATATTCCCGAAGGAAATTATTTTATTCGACCTAAGAAGAAATCTCACTGTTTAATTTGTTTCGAGAGAATGAATTACCAGACTTCGCGAGTTTCAAGTATGTAACTGTGGCCTGTTTGTGTTACTAAAAGAAGTAGATAAGAAAAAATATCATCGAAAATAACTCATAGATTTAAATAAGTTTAAAAAAACCTCTAATATTTGCCTGTTTCGGGAGATGGCGTGTTTATAATCGCTTCGTGGTAGTTATAAGTAAACATGAAGACAAATTAAAAGACCAAAGTCGAAAATGTACTTACTTGTGATTGGAAATATGACCCGAGATGATGTATTCGTTTATACGTAATCCGGTTACCCTAAAAGAGATCTCTTAGCTAGTATAATCAGCCTGCTTTCCAGGTCCGTCAAGTCAGAACACTATTTTTAACCAGAATAACTGCTTTATTAAGGTAGTAGTTATCTATATCAAAAGTGATGGAATGTAAGTTAGATTTGTCGTTAAGATTAAAAAAAAACAATTAATTACCGTGTCAGAAGATTGCCATAGAAAGAAAGAGATTTTTTCTTTTATGTTAGGGATAATTCTATTTAAGATTTTCTTACTAATTATTCCTAAATCAGATTTAGAGGGTCAGATTAATCTGATTGATGGGTTATCATGGGAATTTTTTTTAATGGTCTTTTAATGAAAATCTTGGAGTTGCTGGAGTTACAATCTCAGTATAATTCAGGATATTCAGAGATTAGTATTCTTATTTTTCTTATGCGTTAATCCCAAATTACGGAGGAGTCTGCAATGATGGACTTTTGTCTCCACTTGACACGATCACAGGCTTGGTCCGGGTGAAGGCCGGTTTCACACAGATCTTTGTCCAGTGTGTTTGCCCATCTCATAATCAGCCTTCCTCTCTGTCGTTTACGGCGATTTCTAGTGCAAAGGCGAGTTTCGCGACAGTGTTGTTATTGGCCCTCAGCACATGTCCAAACAATCTGAGCCATAACGGTGCAACGACGTAGCGCTTTCGGATATCCTCGTTGTAGATGTGGTCGAGCAGTTTAATTCCGGACATCCAGCGGAACATTTGCTTTCCATAACGCGAATCTTTGCCCCCTTCCATCGTTATCGGTAAGCACAGGTCTTACAACAGTTCAGTAGTTCTTCGACTTGAGACAGTCACTGATCTTGCGGCCATAGAAGACGCCGGTGGTGGTGCGCGACTTGAGCCACATTACATTGATGCGCGCAACAACTTCACTGAGGATGTTTCTGTCATCGCTGAGTGGCGAACCAACATATTTAAAGGCGTGCGTTCGTAGAAGATTCTGTCTGTCAACTTATGTGGATAGTGCCATGTTAATTTTTATCGGTGGTTAGATACTCCATCTTTCTGATGATCAGCCACAGACCAAACTGCGCCAGGCTGTCCTTCCAGGACTGACCTTGTTGTTGCAGGTCTGATTTACTATTTGAGCCGAGCAGAACATCATCTGCATACAGGAGTGTTCAGGACACGGACCAGTGCAGGTCCTTCGTGATGGTATCTCTGACAAGAATAAAGAGCAGCAGGAAGAGGGCCACGCGTTGGTGTACTTCAACCGTGATAGGGAAATCCTTGGGCATACAGGTAGCAGTTCGCACCAGTACTCTTACCCAGCTAACCAGCTCTTCAGGGAAACCATGGTGTCGCAGCGCGTACCAGATCACATCATGTGTCATGCGGTCGAAGGCCTTTTCCAGGTCGAGGAAAGAAATATGCAGCAGTATCGACTTCTCGGAATGCTTCTCTGTCAAGAGCCGTGTGGCATGGATGGCGTCTGTTGTGCCGCACTTAACGAAACCGTACTAATTTTGCGCGATCGTGACAATCTCCCGTATTCTGCGGTCAATGATTCACTAAGAAATTTTCATTGTGTGCAAAAGAAGTCGAATTGGTCAGTAGTTGCTGCATTCAGCGGGACTTCCTTTCTCTAACGATTGGCACTGTGACACTGCGGTTTCAATCAATCGGGACTATCTTTTATGCAATCATTTGGTTGAACAGAACGCCACACCTAGGTCGCGATGTCGTCAGGACTAGTTGCTTTGTCTGGCCGAATTGCTTGCAACGCAGCTGTGATCGGGTGTACACCACCTTGTACATGGTTGGCCGTGGGGTTGGCACCCGGGGAAGCTTTTCTGTCCATATTTTCTCAAAATACTGACGCCAGCGGTCAACGATCTTGTTCTAGTGAACGAATCACCTGCCACGTTCGTCGTTTATGCCAAAGAATTGTTTGATATCCTGCGGTTTCTGGTGGCGTGTCTTTAGAAGGCCATAAAGATGACGTTTGCCTTCGCGTGGGTCCAAGACTAGATCTCGCTGTAATGCCTTGGTTTGGGGAATGCCGCGGATTTCTTCGCTTCACTCTTGCCGTCCCTGTATGCATGCCAATTTAACAAGGACTTGTCAGCAAGAAATTTGTGGTAGCAGCTTTTCTTGATCCACACTTTCTCTTTTACAGTTGGGGTCCAGAACCATGGCATTTTGTCTATTCGACGTCGTCCAGGCTTTGTGGAACCGAGTTCAACCAGTGTCGCCTCTTTAATGGAGACTATTACCTCTCTCTACGTCATGTCCTGGACATTGGTGACTGGAGATAGCGTGATTCTTCCGAAGATGTCATTCTTTCTCCTTCAAAATTCCACACCTTTACATGTGCTGGGTAGTTTTGAGCTAGTTATATATATAAAGACTTATATATATATATATATATATATATATATATATATATATATATATATATATATATATATATATATATATATATATATTACACATATATATGAAAACATATATATATATTTATATAGTTAGGTATATATAAATAAGTTAGTGATGAGAATAAAATTATGTAGAATACAATATCTATTAAATCATCAATTGTTTAAAACAAGAGATTTATAAAGGAAATTATTTCATTATTCTTTCCTAGGAAGGAATAATAAAATAATTTTCTTTATTTCTTTTAAATCTATATTACTATTTCTGGTAATATTTCGTAATATATATAGACCTACTTGATTAGATGCCTCTGCAGAGTCCAGCCACCCCGTAGACACATCGAAAGAGAATCGTTTAATAACCATAGAAACATTTATAACACGGTCCTAAAGAATAGCGGATAAATAAACGCTGATATAGAGTATAAGAATATAGAAGCAAATGCAAACAGTTCTAGAAATCGAGGCTGAAAAATCATCATTTACGCCCTCCTTTAATCTAATGTTGAAAACTAAAATTGGTAGTAAATTATTGCAACTTATAAACTAACACTTTCCACCAGGTAATGCATTATACATGTTTTTAATAGAAATACATGAAAATTAAGTTATAGTTGCACAGACAACCTGGAGAGAATCGTTAAAAAACACAAGAAAATACTAAAAAGAAATGATACAAATAGCGGTATAAACAGTAATAGAACCACTACTAACTAATTTTCAAAGACCGTATCAATTCCTCTGAAAGAACAATTGCTATACTACCTCAGTAATATATATAGTGCCTTGTGAGAAACTGGAAATTATAAGGTTTAAAGACAGGGGAAATGACTTAATGTTAGACAAGAAACAACTCTGAATTGCAGACATTTCAAGAAGCAAATTTTGAGCAAATTTTGAATTACAAACCTTGATGCCCACTAAAATTACGCTGCTCCCAACTCTACTATTATACTACCTTTAGTTTTATTTTATTTTCATTTTTATTTTTATTTTTAATTTTGATTTTATTTTTATTGTAATTTTATTTTAATTTTATTATTTTATGTTATTCTATGTTACTATATCTCACCTTAGTGTAGGTTTTGATTTTCTTTTTTTTCTCTTTATTTTTCTTGATTTTTTGTTTCCTGCGTTATAACTAACCTTTATGTTTATATTGAACCTGTATTTAAATCTATGTAATGCTAGGTTGTTTTTATTTACCATATACTTAGTAAATATATAGTATACTCATATTTTTGGGTTTATTTTATTTTATTTGTTTGTCTCTGTAATGTTTACTTTATATTTGTTCCTTGAATTAACCCGATCCAAATGTAAACAAGTTATATCAGGATTATTAGATATGATGGGTGCTGTGGGATGATGATCATCATGGCTGTCACTCGAATCGAGTATACAGGTCACCAGGGGCTTCATTTGTGGGTTCTCATATGAGAAAACAGTTCAACTCGAGACCTACATTTTCTATCACAGATCGGGCATGCATTATCGTTTGGCAATTGATTTTCGTGGCGCACTATTCTTGCTGCTTTCAGTTCTTCAACGTGATGACGCGGTTCACTTTCAAATCTTTCCACACCACTCCTTATTCCATTCCGCCTCTCCACTCTCCCAAGTGCACTCGCTTCCCATGTTGTGTGATCAATTCTACACCTCTTCATATCCTCCTCCAAACAATCCTTGTACCACTTCTTCTATCCTCCAACCCTCCTAGCTCCCACATTCAGTTCGGAATAAAATATTTCTTAGGATAGGACTGGTCGCTCATTCTTACGTGACCAGTCCATCTCAAACGATTTTTAATAATTAAAGCCTCTATACTAGAGCAGCGAGGCTCTTCCAGGACACTGACATCGGTTCGACGATCTTGTCAGTTAATTTTTTTTAAATTTTCGTAAAAGTCTTTGATGTAGATTTTTGAGTGCTATAAGATGTCGACGGTATGCCATCCAGGTTTCCGATGCATACAAGAGTGTTGGAAGGACAATGGCTTAATACACTAGTATTTTGGTATCAAGCCTTAAATCTTTATCATCAAAGACTCTGCGACGAAGTTTGCCAAAAGCAGCACTTGCACACCTAATACGATATTGGATTTCGTCATCAATTGTGGCATTAGAAGCTAGGTGGCTACTCAGGTACGCGAAGCGATCCACGTTTTTAGCCATTCGCCGCCTAATTGGATATTAAGAGGGTTTTTGTTGTTATCTTGAGGTGAAGGCTAAAATAACACCTCAGTTTTTAGTCCTAGTTTAGAGTATGAGTGAGCAAAGACATTAATCGAAGTTTGTAAGTCCTCTTGAGTCAGAGCAAAAAACGCGTTATCATCTGCATATTAAAATTCAATAAGAGAATCAACATTTGTTCTAGTTCTGGTCTTCAGATGTCTCACGTTGTAAACTCCACCATCCATTCTGTAGTTTATGGATACATCAGGTGGAAGTTGACCATCCATTAGTTGCAATACAGTCGCAATAAAGATTGAAAACAAAGTCGGTGCAGCTATACACCCCTGTTTGACCCCAGATTTTACCTTGAATGGATTCGTAGAGTTGCCATTTGCGATTACCGTTGCAGTCATATCGTTGTGAAGCAGTTTCATTATTTTGATGAACTTCTCTGGACAACCAGCTTTTGATAAGATTTTCCAGAGAAGTTCACGGCTTACACAATCAAAGGTTTTTGTTAGATCAATGAAAGCTATATATAGAGGTTGCTACTGCTCTCGGCATTTTTCTTGAAGCTGCCTTAAACTAAATATTATGTCGTTTGTGCCATGAGCTGGTCAAAAGCCAAATTGTGACTCGGGTAAAACAGACTCAGCGAGAGGTGTTAGTCTTTTTGTTAAGATACGATTTTTTCAGATATTGATAGTAGTGTAATACCTCTATAATTTCCAGTCAGTTCTTTCTCCCCTTTTCTTGAAAATAGTTGTAATTAGACCTTCCCTTAAATCAGTTGGTATTTCCCTCCTGTACCCATATTTTGACAATAAGTTGATGCAGTTGTAAATACAGGAGTGGTCCTCCCGATTTATAGATTTCGGCAGGGATGTTGTCTATACCAGTAGCCTTATTATTTTTCAAAGCAAGGACGGCAGTCTTGACCTCTTCATGAGAGGGAATTCTGCTCAGTGAAGTGTCCACTGGTCGTTGCGGGATTTGATGTATCGCATTGTCGTTAACAGATCTTCAAAGTGTTCCTTCCTCCGAGCTAAGATTTCTCTACTAATTTTGAGAATTCGAGAGCGTAAAAGAGCTAGGCATTGTGTGCTGGGACGATAGAGAATTCTAGTTGCACTAAAAGAATTATTAATGGTTTTTTTTATTAACATAAAGTTGTATTTCCTTAAATTTGTTCGTCCACCAGTTGTTTTTAATGGCTCTTGTAGATGTTTGTACTTTGGCTTTTAATTCTCTATGTTTTCTCTTTTTGGCTTCCGAGTTCGGGTCATCGAGATGTGACGCAAGCGCTTCTCTTGCTTGCTCGATTAGATCTTTTATTTCTTTGTCATTTTCATCCAACCAGTCTTGATTCTTATATTTCCTCAAATCAATCGACTCCCCGCATACGTCAAAAATAGCAGACTTCAGCGTTTGCTAATGTTCTTCAGCACTGGTGAGATGTTGGACAGGTTGGTGCTGAATAAGAGATTGTTGTAGCTGAAGCCGCTTAGTCGACTCCCGCAGTAATTTGACGGTGAGTTTGAGCCTTTTAGGTGTATTCCGATTTTTATTTCTATGCTGCAGCTTGATTCTCATTATTGAGAGAACTAAACGTTGGTCTGTCAAGCAGTCCTCGGTGAGTGGAGCAGCTTTTGTAATTAAAACATTTCTCCTATCACGGGCACAAAAATAATATAGTCTATAAGATGCCAATGCTTTGATCGCGGGTGTTGCCAAGTGGTCTTACATTTGTCTCTTTGTCTAAAATGCGTGTTAGTGACAATGAGATTGTATTCGACACATTTTGAAAGTAAAAGTGTTCCATTCGAGTTTATTTTATCCACACCCTCTTTGCCAATGGTTCCTTTCAAATTTGAGAATCCCTACCAACCCTTGCATTAAAATCACCAAGAAGAATGATTTTATCTTCAATCGGAACGGCGCAAAGCAGTATGTCAAGGTCATTGTAGAACGCCTCCTTGGTTTGTTCGTCAGCATCGAGTGTGGGGGCATATGCGCTGATTACTGTGTCATCAAAGTTTTCCCCAGTTTGAACTCTAAGGGTCATAAGGCGTTCGTTTATTACGACTGGTAATTCACTGAGTCTCAACATCACTGTGTTCTTTATAGCGAAGCCGACCCCATGTAGTCGCGGAGTGTCAGGCTCGTAGCCCTTCCAGAAAATTGTGTATCCACCACCTTCTTCACGCAGATGTCCTTCATCCGAAATGCGGGTTTCTGAAAGTGCTGCAATATCGATGTCGAGTCTCTGGAGTTCCTGTGCGACAAGAGCGATTCTTCTTTCGGGTCTTCTTTCTGTGGGATACTGAGACAGGGAATGTTTTCATATTCTGCCTATAGGCTGTATGATATATGGAATGACAACACACGGAGAGGTATAAAAGTAGAATGACATATATGAGCGTTTATATAAATAAATTTACAAGATGAATATCGGTAGATGAATTTCTTAATTAATAGCCCCTGTATTTCGTAAGAACGGCATATATATGTAAGGAGGTTGAGTAGATTTATGCCCTTTCGCAGAGGGAGGATAAGTGTGTATGTGGTGTATAGTATATGTGATGATATGTATGTAGATATGTATATGTACATATGTATAGGGATATAGACACTTAGATGGATATGCATTTTTCGATAGAAATATGTAGATATTGGCCAGTATATATTGTATTGTATGAATAGGTGTGTATAAAGTTGCAGGTTATATTTAGTAACGTAATCCTAGGCTAACGTACTTATTTGATTGTCCGTCTATATACGTATATGTGTAAATAAATGCTGTTTGCATTCACATTTCGATTCAATTATTTGGTTTACGGACATGAATGTGTTTAGGTGTTAAAATATATATGCGTATAGTTATATATATATATATATATATATATAATTTATTTTAATTTTAAAAATAATAGCTGCGTCTTTTATAGCAATACAATCAGAGAATTAGTAATTACAAAGTTTGAATCTGATGAACAAATGAGTCTTCAAATTTATAGAAAAGAACGACTTACTATTGAACCTTTTTACAACATATCCATTGTTTTCTTCGATACACGTGGCGAATAGTCTACATGATCCACCATTTGAACATAATTAAAAAAATTAAATTTTGATTGTATGGTTATGAAGAAACAGCTGGGTGTGTTAACAAAATTAAAACCAATTTTGCTTGATATGTGACCTTGATTTAGTGGAAAATATCTCAATTTATGATTGCTCTAGAATTACAACGTGGTATAACCCTTGGAACGTCCAATATCCTTTGAGCTTAAACACCTGAGTTTGACTACATAAACAATATATATATATATATATATATATATATATATATATATATATATATATATATATATATATATATATAAAGACAAACACGCAATATATAATGCTGATCGACCGCGAATGGTCGCCGCTAAATGGTCTTATTTTTACGGCTTTTTTAATCAAACGATGAGTGAAATCTTTTTCCATATTTTTCTAAGTAATCATTTAGTGTGGATTTTCTATTACCGATCGACTGCAAATGATTGCCGTTGAATAGACTCATTTTGACATTTTGACATTTTTTAATCAAACGAGAAGTCGCCTATCGTTTCATATTTTTTTAAGTAATCATTTGCTGTTGACTTTCTGTTGTTTCTCCATAACTCTGCATTTTTATACTTGTATGCCCGAATATATAAGCTTACTTTTATATAAATAGACTAGCAAATAAATGCTCCCTGTCGGTCACATTTCTTGCTAGGCTATCGCGTCACCTAGTGTACACCTGTTACGAAAGAATCGAATGTTTACGTACGCGCCTCTGGTGTACAAAAGAATCGAAAGGTTACATACGCGCCTCTGTTGTACAAAAGAATCGAAAGTTTATCTACACCATTAAATAAGCGTAAACCGAAATAAAAATAAACAATCACGATGTCCCCCCCCCCCGCTTACCTCTTACAATGACGTCATTTTCAGAAGAATAAGTCTGCAGTTTTCCAAATTTATTTCAAGTCTTTAAAAATAAATTAGAATTTTATTTTAGGATAAAATATACAATTTAAGACTAATTAATAATTTTCATCGAAAATGTGTGCGAAAATCTAACGAAATAAGCTAGCAAACACTCCACCCACCACAAAAAGGTAGGAGTTAACGCCTGGGAGCATGATATCATGACAACAGAGTATTTAGTAGTAGTTCTACCCCTCTAGAAAAAGGAGAAGGTAATCCTGGGAGAATAGTATTGTGAGGAACGAACGTATATTATAATGCTTCCTACCTCGGAAAGTAGAGGTAATGCCTGGCAGGAATGTATCATGACGAATAAAAATATACAACAAACAATTAATAGACCGGATTACATCGCCTTTTATTATCTTTAAGAGTTTAGTTTACTTGGTAGAGCGTATAGGAAAATAACATCTAGTTTGACTGATGACATGTGGGTTGCAAGTTCGAATCACACCATGGGCGTCAAAATTATTTATTGTTCATTTATGTATTATTTAGTGGTTAAGATGTGCCCTAATGTATTTCTATCGTTTACAAAAATTATCTTCCACGGACAGAAAGACATTGTGACAGAGAATGCCCTCCTCATATTATAAGTAAGTATTGAGATAATTGACTGTCTCATGCATCAAAGCATTTTATTATTTCTGTTACATAGATACACACACATACATACATACATACATACATACATACATACATACATATATATATATATATATATATATATATATATATATATATATATATATATATATATATATATATAGTGTGTGTGTCTGTCTGTCTCTCTCTCTCTCTCTCTATATATATATATATATATATATACATGATTGTGTGTATATATGTATGTATGTGTTTAGGTCTTCACGTGTATCTAAATACAATTCTTCCTCTCTTTAATTATTATTATTATTATTATTATTATTATTATTATTATTATTATTATTATTATTATTATTATTATTTATTGTGACCTTTTTATGTTTTTATTATTTATTTTAATTTTATTATTATTATTGTTGTTAATGTCATATTTTTTATCTTTTATCTAATAACTATTCTTCTTATTACTATCATTGTATATCAATGCTTTTCTAATTATTATTACTATTATGTAATTTTTCTAATCATTATGTTTTTGAAATCCTGTTTTAAAAAATTATTTTTATAATTATGTTTTTTTTATATAATATTTTCATAATTTTTCTTGTTATCTAAATTGAATAACTCCATATATATTCTTCTTTTTTATGTTTATTTTTTAATATTTAATTGTAGTATATCTCACATAATTTTTTAAATATAATTTTCTTCTACTAACTTGGCCGTTTGGCTAAGATCAAAGTGTAGTATCTGTTCCGATGGATACTGCACCCCATAGACTGGTATTGTCTTGGCCTTCGGGGCTTGATTTACGCCGGTCCTATGGGTCTGTCCTGTGCAGTTCTAGGGTGTCAACCCTCCCAGGCTTCTCCTCCCCAAAGAGGGGAGGAGTAAGTTTATTGCTTACTGCCTGAGGCGCCCCTACCGGGGAATGTCGACGGGGCTGCCCAGGCAATTTTTAATGGCCAGAGTGCTCACCTTTCGGGCGCTGGCTTTTCAAACCCCACTTTCCTGACCCGACCTTGGGTCACATCTTACTTGTGGGA
>OY744543.1:34587344-34617344 GCA_963556195.1 Sepiola atlantica
TTTCTGATATATATATATATATATATATATATATATATATATGATAACATAATTTAAACAGTAGAGCGTGTATGCACAGTGCTTATTCAGGTCGCAATATAACATATTCCTTATAAAGATTAATCGTATCTCAGTAGGTAGACTAAGTAAGGCATATCTCGTACAAAGTGATTCCATGCTGCAACATAGATTTGCAAATATTTCCACAATCGATTAGGAAAAGAAAACAGAAGAAATTGAATGTTGTACCAGTCGCAATACTGATCTAAACATATGGCTTAAACAGAGAGAAATCGAGAGAGAGAGAGAGAGAGAGAGAGAGAGAGGGAGATAGAGAGAGAGAGGGAGATAGAGAAATCGAGAGAGAAAGAGAGAGGGAGAGGGAGAGGGAGAGAGAGAGAGAGAGGGAGAGGGAGAGGGAGAGAGACAGCCAGCCAGGAATCGTTGAAGTTGAAATCAAGAAATACGTTTGAAACGTCAAATTTTGTTAATTTTTTTTTCATAACGGTTCTTTAATGCTATAAACAGGCACGCTACTTTAAATAGTTTTTAATGAATTCATATAAAACTAAATCTTTTTTTGTTTCAGGGAGCAAAGTAAGACTATACTAGTATTGGCCAAATTTATTCTATCAATCTATATCAAATTAAAACTTATGTTTTTTTTCAGGTAGCTAAATAAAACAATAATAGTTTTGGTCCAATTTGTTTTTTAAATCCATATAAAATGTAAAAATGTGCATTTCCTGTGGAAAAATTAAAACTCTACTAGTTTTGGTCCAATTTGTTTTTTAAATCCATATAAAATGTAAACATGTGCATTTCCTGTGGAAAAATTAGAACTCTACTAGTTTTGGTCCAATTTGTTTTTTCAATTCATATAAAATGTAAAAATGTGCATTTCCGGTGGAAAAATTAGAACTCTACTAGTTTTGGTCCAATTTGTTTTTTCAATCCATATAAAATGTAAAAATGTGCATTTCCGGTGGAAAAATTAGAACTCTACTAGTTTTGGCCCAATTTGTTTTTTCAATTCATATAAAATGTAAAAATGTGCATTTCCGGTGGAAAAATTAGAACTCTACTAGTTTTGGTCCAATTTGTTTTTTCAATTCATATAAAATGTAAAAATGTGCATTTCCGGTGGAAAAATTAGAACTCTACTAGTTTTGGTCCAATTTGTTTTTTCAATCCATATAAAATGTAAAAATGTGCATTTCCGGTGGAAAAATTAGAACTCTACTAGTTTGGGCCCAATTTGTTTTTTCAATCCATATAAAATGTAAACATGTGCATTTCCTGTGGAAAAATTAGAACTCTACTAGTTTTGGCCCAATTTGTTTTTTCAATTCATATAAAATGTAAAAATGTGCATTTCCGGTGGAAAAATTAGAACTCTACTAGTTTTGGTCTAATTATTTTTTTCAATTCATATAAAATGTAAAAATGTGCATTTCCGGTGGAAAAACTAGAACTCTACTAGTTTTGGTCCAATTTGTTTTTTCAATCCATATAAAATGTAAAAATCTGCATTTCCGGTGGAAAAATTAGAACTCTACTAGTTTTGGCCCAATTTGTTTTTTCAATTCATATAAAATGTAAAAATGTGCATTTCCGGTGGAAAAATTAGAACTCTACTAGTTTTGGTCCAATTTGTTTTTTCAATCCATATAAAATGTAAAAATGTGCATTTCCTGTGGAAAAATTAGAACTCTACTAGTTTTGGGCCAATTTGTTTTTTCAATTCATATAAAATGTAAAAATGTGCATTTCCGGTGGAAAAATTAGAACTCTACTAGTTTTGGTCCAATTTGTTTTTTCAATTCATATAAAATGTAAACATGTGCATTTCCGGTGGAAAAATTAGAACTCTACTAGTTTTGGTCCAATTTGTTTTTTCAATTCATATAAAATGTAAAAATGTGCATTTCCGGTGGAAAAATTAGAACTCTACTAGTTTTGGTCCGATTTGTTTTGTAAATCCATATTAAATGTAAAAATGTGCATTTCCGATGGAAAAATTAAACAAATTGAAATATAAGCCATTAGCAATACAAGATTAATTTATTATTATTATTATTTTTTTCAATTTTATTAACTAACCCTGCAATACTTTGAAATTGAACGACCAACCCATATTTTATCAAGACTAGCGAGCTAACGCTCTTTTCGTTCGACACCGGAATTTGAATCATAACCGCCAACAACAACAGAGCGGAGACATCGCACCAAAGACGTTTATCAAGTAACAAAGAAATAAGTTTGTTTATTCTTATTTTTTTATGAAAAAAAAAAATGACTCAATACTGGTCACCCCTGATGATGGAATTTTATTCCGAAATTAATAGGATTAATATAAAAAAATAAATAATAATAAATTAATCTTGTATTGCTAATGGCTTATATTTCAATTTTATTAACTATCCCTGCAATACTTTGAAATTGAACGACCAACCCATATTTTATCAAGACTAGCGAGCCAACGCTCTTTTCGTTCGACACCGGAATTTGAATCATAACCGCTAACAACAACAAATGAGGGAGACATCGCACCAAAGACGTTTATCAAGTAACAAAGAAATACGTTTGTTTATTCTTATTTTTTTATGAAAAAAATAAAAATGACTCAATACTGGTCACCCCTGATGATGAAATTTTATTCCGAAATTAATAGGATTAATATAAAAAAAATAAATAATAATAAATTAATATTGTATTGCTAATGGCTTTTATTTCAATTTTATTAACTATCCCTGCAATACTTTTAAATTTAACGACCAACCCATATTTTATCAAGACTAGCGAGCCAACGCTCTTTTCGTTCGACACCGGAATTTGAATCATAACCGCCAACAACAACAGAGCGGAGACATCGCACCAAAGACGTATATCAAGTAACAAAGAAATAAGTTTGTTTATTCTTGTTTTTTGATGAAAAAAAATGACTCAATACTGGTCACCCCTGATGATGGAATTTTATTCCGAAATTAATAGGATTAATGTAAAAAATAAATAAATAAATAAATTAATCTTGTATTGCTAATGGCTTATATTTCAATTATATATATATATATATATATATATATATATATATATATATATATATATATATATATATATATGCGCTAACTGGCCGTTGCTTCAAGGAAAGCAAAATCGCCTTTTAAATGTATTGTTTTTTAAATTCTTTCTGCTGAGAGGGTAGGCATTCGCCTCACTAGTCAAGCCTGAGACAAACCGAGTACAAGCCCGATAGGGGAAACCTATATAGTCGCCGATCATCCGACCATGTGACAGGTATTACGAGGTTACATTTACCGTGCAATAATACATACGCACATACACATACTCACACGCGCATGAATAGTGTATGTGTTAGTGTTTCCTATGTGTATTCACAGTTACTTCCCTTCCATTGCGGTGGCATTTTTACGTCATGCGTTGTCAGTAATGCTCTTTAATATATATCTATTTTTTCGTTATTGGTTATTAGAACTGGCAAGTCCCAATCCACCATATTTTGTAGATGTTCAGGAATCGGTTGCGCATCTTTTCCTATTTGTGATTAAAATGGCTTCCCACTGCCGCCGATAACATCGAATCTATGGGCAGGCAGGCACATTTGGTAAAGTAAAAAAGCGGCCGGGGAGGAAACCAAAGAAAACCCTTATATCTTCAGCTTCCCCAACAAATGGTTTCGTTATTACCTCTTTTCAGTTTCGTTTTTATTTAGCTTCATTTTCTTTATTCTCTATTCCGTTTCGTTTCTCTTTCCTTTTAAAAAACGAAAAACGAAAAGCGGAAAAGGAAAAACGAAAAACAAAAAAAAATTCTGTTTTTGTTTTCTTTTCTTCGTTTTTCAGTTTTTAGTTTTCCTTTTTCATTTATTTTTTTATAAATTGCATTGCAGATAATTCTCTGACGGACATGTTAGCATTATCGTTATTCATTTTGCCCACATAACAAAGATAGCTTTTTGTCTGGAATAGCTTAAAATAATATATATATATATATATATATATATATATATATATATATATATATATATACACATTATATATATATATATATATATATATATACACATTATATATATATATATATATATACATATATATACACATTATATATATATATATATATATATATACATATATATACACATTATATATATATATATATATATATACATATATATACACATTATATATATATATATATATATATACATATATATACACATTATATATATATATATATATATATATATATATATATATATATATATATATATATATATATATATATATATATATATAACGAATAGTCGACAAAGGACAAAAAGTAGGCAGAGAGGAAGGATGGGAACATTAATTATTATTATTATTACTCAATAGGAATTTTCGCACAAGTTCTTATCAGTGATTACATACTAACAATAACCAGTGGTGTTCCCTGGAGTCTGAGTGACAACAATCTCCTCAGATTTCCAGCACTCTCCGTAACTTTCAATAACCGCTGCAAATCACTTTGCGTTGTCGCAACAGTCGTTTGCTATTGTTGACCCGCTGATACCGATCATTGGTTTTCTCTGAGATTTGAGTGGCAATAATCACCCCCCCCCCCCAAATGTCCAATCCGGTGGAGGTCTGATTAGTGCTCCCCCTTCTTGGTCTTTCCATTCTCCTTGATCCTTCACGACAATTTTGTGTGGTACCAGCGGAGCCTGGTGTCATCACAAGAATGTGTGCGTGACTGAAGTTTTTCTTTTCTGTGTGTGGGGGTGGGGGTGGGGGTGGGGTCATCATCATCATCATTATTATTATTATTATTATTATTAGTACTAGTAGTAGTAGTAATTTTAGTACCTGCTACATCGGATATCTATTTTTCTACGGCTAATACTACTTACTTCGTTTTGAGAGTGTGAAGTCCACCCTTAATTTCCATTACTCCCAGACCCACTTTGACCTTGTGTGCTAGTACGTGTCAGGATCACATATACAAGTTAATATTTAAAAATTACGACATGCATAGAAACTTAGTCAATGAATGACTATTAAAAGATATTAAGAGCTTTAAGCATAGACATTTTCTATGAACAACAAAAAACAACTGTATTCGTCATTGAACGGCTCAAAAAAGGGTTGATATGCCGTAAACCAAACCAACCCACCAGCAATCAACACGATTCTCATTATTTCCATTCCTTTCTTCCATCTTTTTTCTTCCAGTTAATCAGTCGAGAATGGAAACGATAACCAGACATCACGTGACTCATTCAATGGCAGAATGCCTCAAAAGTTGAACGGTTATTAGAACAAAGAATTAAATATACATAAACAATAAATCAATAAATAAATAAGAATTAATATAATTTAGATGGATTCTTTCTGTTGAGGTTTATAGCTCAGTTTCCGGCCACGGGCAATCATTGACCAGAGGAAGAGAAGGCTCGTGTGTGTGTTTGTGTGTGTTTGGGGGGGGGGGCAGTTGACGGGTGCCTAAGTTTCTGAAGAGCGAAACATAAATCATATCGTAAACAAAAATAAATAAATCGTTAAAAAATGGATTATTCACTCAATCAATTGTTTAGCAAAATTATTGTTACTATTATGCATTCATTGCTACACTGTAGAAGCTCGTTTGTCGTCCGTAGGTGCTATAAAACTGCAGCATCCATATTAATATACGAGGCCTGTCTAAAAAGTATCCGACCTTAGGCCAGAAAGTTTTTTTTTTCAAATACCTGACGGGGTTGGGACTCTAATTTCCTTCAAAGTAGGCCCCTTGTGCTTCCACACACTTAGTCCACCGATCCACTCACTGCCGGAAACACTTCTGGAAGTCTTCTTTTGGAATGGTGTTCATCTCCGCCGTCGCGTTCCGCATTATCTCTTCTCTAGTCTCAAAAACGGGAACCTTTCAGTGGCGTCTTCAATTTTCGAAGCAACTAGAAGTCGCAAGGAGCCATTTCTGGAGAGTAGGGGGGTTGGCGAACGACTGGAATTCCATTTGACCAAGAAATGTTTGATCAATTGGGATAAATGTGTGGGGTGTTGTGGTGATGCAGTTGCCAGTTTTTCGCCGTCCACATGTCTGGTCTTTTGTGTCGAAGTGCGCCACGGAGACGCCAGAGAACATCTTGATAGTACTTCTTTGTCACTGTTTGTCTTTCCGGTGCGTATTCGTGATGAACACTTCAAAGAAGACAGTCAGCATCACCTTGATTTTGCTTCGCACCTGTCGCGTTTTATTTTGGCCTTGAGCACTCAGGATGCTTTCATTGCGACGACTGTCTTTTTGTTTCTAGGTCGTACCTGTACACCCATGACTCATATCCAGTTATCACGGTGTTCAGAAATCCAGGATTAGTGTTGGCAGTTTCCATAAGGCTCTGTGCAACTTGAAAACGGATGCCCTTTTGTTCCTGCGACAACAACTTGGGCACACATTTCGCAGCCACTATCACGCAAAATTGCATGTGCGGAATCTTTACTCACCCCGACCTCTTCGGCGATCTCCCGCACGGTTGAACGACGATCTTCCATCACCAAATTTCGCAACCTCTCAACAGCAGCTGCACTCTGAGCAGTTTGTCTTACACCCGTCGCTTTTTTTCTTCCAAACACCTGCTGAATTTTACGAATTGTTTTGCTGTTAGAATTACCAAGCTTTTGACAAAATCTGATGCAGTACCTTTGCACGTTCAGAATCGGCAATCCGACGAACACATTGTGTAGCACCTCATTCAGTGACCGACAGGCAGCGACTAACGCGCAGGAAGGTGGTGATAAAATTAACACATACGCATGAAGGTGTCTTCCTTTACTGTGTAGAGTGGCGCCGACCTATCGTCTCTATTTCGCACGGGAAAAAATAAAAGGTCGGATACTTTTTAGATAGGCCTCGTATATATATATATATATATATATATATATATATATATATATATATATATATATATATAAATATGAATGAATAATACAGAATTTGTTGCTTTCGTATTTTTTTAACCCTTTTCTTTTCCTTTTCTTCTTTCTCTATTTTTTTACTTTTTTCTATTTTATTTATTTTTGATCAATCTTTTATTTATTTATTTATTTATTTATTTATTCATTTAAATGATATTATGTTTTCGAATAACAATACATGGAATTTTTACTTTAAGCAAAGGTGACTAATCTAAATAGCTATGCGAAGTGATGAGAAATAAATCCTATTATGCCGAGCAGGCGGGCAACGATAGTTAGCCGTCATAAAAGTGTTTAACAGGAAGAAACATGCATATATATATATATATATATATATATATATATATATATATATATATATATATATATATATAGAGAGAGAGAGAGAGAGAGAGAGAGAGAGAGAGGGAGAGACAGAGAGAGAGAGGGAGAGGAGAGAGGGAGAGAGAGACAGAGAGAGAGGGAGAGACAGAGAGAGAAGGAGAGGAGAGAGGGAGAGAGAGAGAGGGAGAGAGAGAGGGAGGAGATAGATGGAGAGAGAGATTTATAATAGCATTCAAATCAAGTTTTAATAAATTAGTCAGTATTAACTCAAGACGTAACTAAAAGTCATCCCCTCTCATCAGAAAATCACTTTCAGTCAGTATGGTGTGCAAAGGAAGACATGCATAAATTAGCAAGAGAATCCATATTATAACATTAGTAATTAAGATACATTAAATTAATTACAGGCTTGAAAACCATCCGGCATGAAACTATTTATCGGGCATGTATTCTTCTTATTTCACGGATGATAAACCATGCGACGTGAATTTCTTAATTCATGAACTTTTACACGGCAATTTTTAATTGATTCTTATTGTTAACTTTGAACGGAATTTTCTCATACGAATTTAACTGTAGCTATATAACATTAGTTTTATATTATTATTGTCTTTCTTACCCTCCCTTCTTATCTCTCTTTCTCTCTTTATAACCCCCCATATATATATATATATATATATATATATATTACTATTTCATGTATCCACATACATTTTATAAGGAGATATCATTTTTTATGTATCAATTTTCAGTATTTACTTCAACAGTGCTCGATACGTAAGTAGAGCTAGGTAGTAAGCTATGAAAATATATTTATGGCAATTAAGCTACACGGAGGCTCCCGCGTTTCATCCCCGGGGGGATCTTCAGGCTAAAATGTATATATGTATGTATATATATATATATATATATATATATATATATATATTACGTTGAAACACCGAAGTTAAGCGACGTCGAGGCTGGCCAGTACTGAATGGGTGACCATTTGGGAGGTGCTGTATGTGCTCTCTGCTTATCTCGGCATTGTTTCCAGTCGTCTTGAACTACTTGGAATCAAGCAGTGCCGTCTCAGGAGAGGTGTTGTTGATATTGCGCAACCCTTGCAATTACAATATTACGCGCAGGCAGCTCCTAGCGGGACACTCATATGTCGAAATCGCCGAAAGAATCCATCACCATTATATATATATATATATATATATATATATATATATATATATATATATATATATAAAAGCAAACATCGTTAAACATACCAAAATTCTGCTGCTTTATTATATATTTTTTATTTAAAAAAAAATTATAATTATTTTTTTTGTCAAAATAAAAGCATTAAAAAAAAAAGCTGAAAATAAAATACAGCCGAGAACGCGCATGTGAAGTCAGTTAGACGTCAAAATAACAAACCGGGGCAGTTTCAGGAGACACGTTTACAATTTAGATTCCAGGACGCCATAATTAGCGTCACATGATGAATTCTATTATGCGAAGCATTTTAAAATGTTGTTACTGGTTTCATACGTAATGTTGTTTATTGTAAGTTGCTGCGTCCGCGTGTTATCGTTCAGCGGCCGAGATACACCAGCCGGCGGAGACGAAACCCGGGTGCCCACAGTTTGAGTTTAGCAGCATCCAACATACTTTCTACCCGTTATTTTCTATATTAATAAATGGAATAAAATAGCAGTGATACGATTTTAACTCGTCAATGTAAGAGAAAGAGAGAGAGAGAGATTTAGAATGATGTCTTTTTATGTTTTAAACATTTAACTGGCTTTACAAACTCATTTTATCCTGATTTAACCCGAGTGTGTTTGCAAATAAAATCAAGCGCTGTTTAGTATTTTGATTTATCAAATAACGTGCATTCGTTTGTATGCGTGTTATTGAAAAGAACAAGCCGCGCATGCGTAGTCCCCCTCTGTATGTGATTCGATGTGGCGAGTGTAAAATGCAATAAATTTGGGCAATTTGAGGCATTTTTGACCCCCCTTTGACCCCCTGGGGCCGTGAAGCAGAAGTTTCTGAGGTCAAGGATGCTCATTTTATATCCAGAACTATTGCCTCTACATTTTGGCCAAGTTTTAAAAAAATTGAATGGATGGATCAAACGTTATGGGAGAAAGGGGTCATTTCTTGCAATTTTGGGGACTTTTGACCCCCTGGGGGCGCGAACCAGATTTTTTCCAAGGTCAGCGATACTTATTTTCTATTAGGAACAATTGCCTCCAGATCTTGGCCAAGTTTAAGAGAAATTGAATAGATGGATGAAAAGTTATGGGGCAAAACATGTCATTTTTTGCCATTTCGGGGCCTTTTGACCCCCTGGGGGGCTAACCAGACTTTTTTTTCAAAAATCAGAGAATGTCACTTTCTAACCTGACCAAAGTAACAACTTCATGCAAAATTTGAGAGAAATTCAATGGATGGTTGCGGAGAAAAATCCAGACGGACGGAAATGCCTCAAAACATAGGTCCCCCGATTTTATAAATCGGGGGACCAATTATTATTTTTTGCTTTCTAAGTATTATAAGATGAAACTGAGGTGCTTTTAAGTAATTTAAAATCTTTCAAATAATATGTATTCGTTTGCACGCGTTTGATTAAAGAGCATGTTTTCAAAGTAGTATACGTTGGTTATTGAATATTTGTAAGTTGCCCTAGTATGTTTTAATGTAGTAAAATTCGTTAAAAATGTTTATGAACATTTTTTTCCATGAAGCGCTTCGATAATTTTTCAAATAATGTGTATTTGGTTTTGAAATATTCGTATATTATCTGAATGTGTTTCAATGTAATGAAGTTTGTTTATATTTTTAAAGAATACCTTTTTATGAAGCGTTTCATGAATTTTACTTTCGCAAATAAATTATATTCGTTTGTATGCGATGAAGAAGCAATTTTTTTCTTCTGTTAGTTGGTTTTTAAATAATCGTATCTTGTCGGAGTGTGATTTATGGTATGAACTTCGTTAAATTATTCGAGGGAAACATTTTTATGTTATAAATGAGTTTGTCTTATTTGTTTATTTGTATATGTTTGAAAGGAAGAAAGAATAAAAATGTAACTGCAATGAATGAGGATAAAACAATGAGGATAAAAAGAAAAAAGTCCACGAAGAAAACAGTACGTGTGGTTAATGACACTGAAGTTGATGACTTCTGCTTAGATCATCCCATTGAAACAACAATGTAATTATTTGATATGAAAGAAATGTTACGCGTACTATTATTATATACAACGATGAGAAACGAATAGAATAACAATTATTTAAAACAAATATAATTGTTTATCAGAAAGCTTAAATAGATACAGCAATGAGGAGTATTTATTAATGACGTGAGATGACATTTCGTTTTAGGGCCTTATCGAAAAATGTCTCACTTTTACTAATCTTCCGGGCCAAAATAAAGACTTTTTGAAAATAAACAACAGCAAAGTATTTTTTATTGCAAAATAACATGATGCAACAATAATAGATACAAATTGGCTAATCAGAATCAAATATTGATTTGTGATATTAAATGCTATCATTAAAACACATTGAGAATCAAACTGGCTTATTATTATTATTATTATATTCAATTAGATTCAAGAGTAAAAACAAATTTGAAAGCATTTATGGCATTTAAATTCGATCATCTCATAAGATTTCTATATTGAATTATCTTTTAACAAATGTAAATATTTTCTTGACACTAAATTAATTGGCAGAAAATACAAAGGAGAAATGATTGAAACAAACATTAAAGTAAAACGAGAACCGAGTAATGGCGAATAGGTACAGCTCATAATTAAGATACGAGGAATGCACAAAAAGACTGAAACGCTATAGTCTATAATTGAGGAAGACAGGAAGAGATATCGTTGAGATTTTTCTTTCTTTTTATTAAGATCTTAATTATTATTCTTTTTCCATACGCAGTTTCGAGTTGAAAAGCTTTCGTCCGGGTTTTTAATCTGTGCTGTGCTTCTTTGTCGTTCTTCATCAAATTCTCTCAGTGTTACGTAAATATAAGCTGACAGACCAATTTGTCTAATAAAAAGAAGGGCTCGTCTATTTTCATTTTCTTTCTTCTACAGATGTAAAAAATATATCACAAGTCTCCATATGAACCGACGAAACAGGAAACGTTCGAGTTATTAAATACTCTGTGGCGCTTGATACGCTAAAAATAACATGGCGCACGTCTGTCGTCCAACATTTATTTAAAACGGTCGCCATTTATATCCAGATATGTCTCAGCAAAAACTTTTATCCTTTCCTTTTCATTCCTTTTTTTTTCTCGTACAATTCCAGCGACAATAGGAGCCACAGACGCGATTGAAATCAACGAAGATTGAATATTGTAAAACGATAGTAAATAGGATTCCTGTATTCGTTGTCTGGTATTGTCGAAGTAGTCGATCAACTTGAAGGATGACTCTATGTAAACGCGGACTGATGAATCGGTTGCGAAAAGAAAAGGTGTCTTTCGCGACCTGCTTCCAACCTGGGTCTGGTAACGGGTGATAGTTAATATAATAGGTGATAGGAAAAACAAATACCAATCAAGGTGTCCATCTATTATATAAAGGGTTGTTGTCTGTGCGTGTGTGTGTTCAGATAAAAATCAAAACTACACAAGACACACACACTAAGCTGATATATTCTTTTTCAGTATTGTCCCAAACAGAAAATGGCCCCATTTTATTGTAATGTTCATGCTTTGCAGAGGTGGGGTAAGCGGGAACAAAATTAATCAAAAGGCAGTCGACATTAAGAGCGATTTTTTTATCAACGTGATACTCGAACTAAAACACACCTTCTTGACCTTCGGGCTAAGATCAAAGTGTAGTATCTGTTATATATATATATATATATATATATATATATATATATATATATATATATATATATATATATAAGGTGAGTCAATGAAAAATAATTGGATCTGCAGATGGAAACAGATAAATATCTTCAGTTGTTCAGAACAAGGAGCATTTAGTAAATAAAAATATTTATTCTTCTTCTCTTTCAATTTAGTTATAAACCCTTATATATATATATATATATATATATATATATATATATATATAATCAATTCAAACATTTAGATAATAGTTATGTAATGTGTATTTGTCACTCATGTCTTTTAACTTGACTTCGATTTAGTAGTGAAAAGCAATAAAATGATCTCAAACAAAAATTAAATAAACAAGAATAAAACTTTTAAAGTTCTTTTCCGAATTGAAATTCGTAAATTGATTTCTCCTCTGGGATGAATAGAGAAACGAAACTCATTATTATTCGTATCCTTTTCTCGGGATAATTTATTTATAAATCGATAAAACTTTGCTGTGTCCCGTTTACGCCTCGGTACTCCTATTAAAAAGACAGATGTTGATTTTGACTGTTTCGGCACATGTGGCAGAGATAGACAGAATTTCGTCTCTCTGCGCACATCTTCCTATTCCGCCGACCAATAAGGTACCATCAAGAAGTGTCAGCAGCAGCAGCTGTATAAAAGAGATGCGTTTTTCCTATCAAGTCACTGAAGCTTATTATTGTGTACAATATATATTTTAATTAAAAAAAATTAGACCGCAAAATAATAAGTCTCTTTACTTCTATATAAAATACTACTAATAATAATATTAACATTATTAATACTAATAGTGATCATATAGAAATACAGAGACTTATTATTTTAGCTGTGCAAGAATATTCTCTTAAAAGATATATATATATATATATATGGGAAGAGAAGGATGAAGGTAATCCGACGTGATGGTAAAATGAAAAAGGAAAACCAAAAAACTGGATGTTTTTTATGTGTACATCAACGTTTCGTCTTTATTTATAAGACTTCATCAGGATGATGATATAGGGAAAAGATATCATGCAAGCACAGATACATGTAGGGTAGACATGTTGGGAAGAAAAATAAAATAAAATGAAAAATAATGGCAGCGTCTTGCTGGACGTCCGTACTTGTTAGAGAATGAAAATGAGTGGGAGAAAAAGGGGAAGGGTGGAGGGAGCAAGGACTACTGTGGCTGGCGATGAGAGAAAGAGGTGGGGGATGAGCAGGGGTAAAATGGATGGCAGAGAGAGATTGGAGGAAGAGGGGGAGGGGGTGTTTGACCAGATGGCTGTGGTCGAGATTGAAGGGGAAGAGTGAGTTGGAATGTTTGTGTGTGGGGGGTGTATGCAGGGAAAATGGGGATGGGTAGAGAGGGAGGGGGGGCTGTGATTTTGGTGGATGGGCAAAAGTTATGGTCTTAGAGAGCGTTTGGAGAAAATGAGGGAATTTAAGAAGAGGTATGGGAGAAAATAGATGAGAGGGGGAAGAGGGATGATTTGTCGTGATAGGGTGTGAAATATTTGAAATATTTGGAAAATGATAGCAATGAGTGAGGGATTGGAGTGGGTGGGGGAGGGGGGTGATTGAAAGGGTGGGTGAGGAATATTTGAAATATTTGGAACATGAGAAAGTTTATTTGGACTGTAGTATTAAAAATGTGAGGGAAAAAAGTGAGGAAAAAAAAAAAAAAAAAAAAAAGAGAAGATTCAGGGAGAAGAAGGAAGGGTGTGGGTGAATGGAAGAGTGTCATAAGGTTAGAGATGAAAATAAAAGTTAGCCATGATCAGGCAAAAGACTTTGTTCTGTGAGGATGATCTTGCTTATTAAGGGTGATAGGTTAAAGAAACCATTTCGCTGCTTGATGGTAGTATTCTACGTGGGAGAAACACAACGTGAATTAAAGAAACGATTAAATGAACATAAAAGGGACATAAAAAACAACAACCCTCTTAGTGCACTTTTCTCCCATGCTCTAGAATATGGTCATGCATTCAAATTTGAACAAGCCAAAATCACTAAACACATCCACAACAAATCTCGGCGAAGATTATTGGAAACTGCCCTCATCACATCCTCCACTACCATCAAGCAGCGAAATGGTTTCTTTAACCTATCACCCTTAATAAGCAAGATCATCCTCACAGAACAAAGTCTTTTGCCTGATCATGGCTAACTTTTATTTTCATCTCTAACCTTATGACACTCTTCCATTCACCCACACCCTTCCTTCTTCTCCCTGAATCTTCTCTTTTTTTTTTTTTTTTTTTTTTTCCTCACTTTTTTCCCTCACATTTTTAATACTACAGTCCAAATAAACTTTCTCATGTTCCAAATATTTCAAATATTCCTCACCCACCCTTTCAATCACCCCCCTCCCCCACCCACTCCAATCCCTCACTCATTGCTATCATTTTCCAAATATTTCAAATATTTCACACCCTATCACGACAAATCCTCCCTCTTCCCCCTCTCATCTATTTTCTCCCATACCTCTTCTTAAATTCCCTCATTTTCTCCAAACGCTCTCTAAGACCATAACTTTTGCCCATCCACCAAAATCACAGCCCCCCCTCCCTCTCTACCCATCCCAATTTTCCCTGCATACACCCCCACACACAAACATTCCAACTCACTCTTCCCCTTCAATCTCAACCACAGCCATCTGGTCAAACACCCCCTCCCCCTCTTCCTCCAATCTCTCTCTGCCATCCATTTTACCCCTGCTCATCCCCCACCTCTTTCTCTCATCGCCAGCCACAGTAGTCCTTGCTCCCTCCACCCTTCCCCTTTTTCTCCCACTCATTTTCATTCTCTAACAAGTACGGACGTCCAGCAAGACGCTGCCATTATTTTTCATTTTATTTTATTTTTCTTCCCAACATGTCTACCCTACATGTATCTGTGCTTGCATGATATCTTTTCCCTATATCATCATCCTGATGAAGTCTTATAAATAAAGACGAAACGTTGATGTACACATAAAAAACATCCAGTTTTTGGTTTTCCTTTTTCATTTTACCATATATATATATATATATATATATATATATATATATATATATATATATATATATATATATATATATATATATATATATATATATATATCATGATCTTTTGAGGAGTACCACATTTTATTATAGCAAGCATGAAGAGAATATGTTTACAAGACTATTTACTCGCTGGGATTAATTTTGTCCTAACAACCCCTTTTATTTCCGAATTATTATAGCTTTCTCTAAATTATCTTTAAAATATTACAATATATCTATCTCACCATCTCATGTGATTTGACCCTTTCGAAATTGATGAGGGAAATGCTCTTACCTTCCTCTTTACCAGCTCTAACTCCAACAATATGGCTATTCCCTTAATGGGGAGCCTGCCCACTAAGTTGACCAGGACGTCATCACAAATGAATTCTCACTGTATATTGTCCCTTTAATAGCGTAGTGACGGCCTGTCGTCGAATGGGTCTCACATAGGAAATAATTTCGCCGCAATAGAGACTGGGAATATATCGTATCCCTAGATAAATATCAAGGCATCGCTTTCCTCTTGACTAACTGGTTCTGAGATTCGTCCCCACGTATATATTTTTGTTCGGTCTTTCTGCAGAAGTAGTGGACCATCTACATTCCTTCCCGACTAGCCATTGGTCAATTATCTGTTAGTGGCGAGTCTCCACCAAGTGAACATCTACGGCCACTTGATATAAGATTAGGATGTCTCAGACTGTTCTATCTCTGCACGTTAAGAGCGCCTAAAAGATGACCTTAGATAAGGCCTTTCTTATGCTGTAGTGGAGCTGATACGAACGATGAATTGCTCACAGCGCTCGGTGATAATGGTCGCTCACGCCGGTCGAAGTGTCGCTGAATTGTGTGCCGTGTCTCTGCGATGGAGAGGGTGACGCTGGCTATTCCATACATCCGGGACAGCGAGGTGATCCGTCTCTGATTATGCAAATGATTCGTTTCTTCACAAGCAGTTGTAGACACACATGGGGAGCAGCGAAGCTAGTCGTGTTCAGTCATGTAAAAAATTTATTTTGGTCTTAATAAAAGCAGACATAATTCACCAAATAAGCGACTAAGCCTACCGTTTAGTTCTAGTCGATTTCCGTTGCGATAACCGGTGCTTTTTTAAAGCGGTGTTCATTGATGGCGACGTTCGTCAAAAAAAAACTTGTAGCTGTTGAACCGTTCGTCCGTCAAAGTTTGAGACCTTTGACTTTTTGTAGGTCTCGTTCGCTGACATGTGGAGTCATGGCACAAGTTTTATTTACGACATATGAGTTATTATATTTTCATCCGCTAACACGACCGCCTCCTAAATGCTCTCAACGTTTCGTTCACCCGTGTGCGATCTGGTGTCGTCTGGCACGTAATGTTTTAATGTATTCATTAACATCAACTGACTTAGCTTCTAATTGCCTCCTCCGACCACCATTGAAGAAACTCTATCTCCCAAAGTACCACTCTTTCTGTCTTACAAACAGTGACGTGCAGAGTTCTGGTGATGCTCCGAAGGTTCCCGGGGCAAACTCCTTGATTGCATGCCCCAAAGACTCAAGTATAAGTCCTAGTACTGAGTAATATTATGAGAAATGGAGATAGTTTGTATATGATCAGATGCTCTCTACCAAATTTGAAATAGCCGTTCCCACCGCCCGTCGCCCCTTAACCGTAACTGCTCGCAAACTATAGGAAATCTTTTCTCTACTCTCCTCTGATTCATACACATTTGTTGGTAATGGTCGAGTTTGGAGTTCTCCAACATAATGACATTACAAATTATGTATAAACGATGAGAATGGTTTCATGTTTGTTTTTTAAATAACTCGACCATTACCCATTTGCCGATGCAATTCTACCATTAGTTTGTGTGTTTTTGTTGTTAACCATTCAAACATTTTAAAGTCATCCAAGGTCAAACATTTTCGTTTCTACGAATCAGGCAATTTTTAAAATGATCCGTTTTTTGTGAAGGTGTTTTTAGAGTGTATGCTTTGACTATTAATAATGTGTGAGTAATTTTGCTTTATTTTAAGATTTTGGCATACTTTTTTGCCTCTTTGAGGTTGTTTAAGATATTCTTTGGTCTATTCGTTCGAAAATATATTTTCAAATTATTTGCTTGGTAACAAAGTAATTAACATTTCTATGAAGGTTAATTGTTTATCTAATGTAATCACTAAATTCTATATACAAAAATAACCCTATCTAAATAGAATTTTAATAGTGTTACGACCCGGTGGGGTGATAATACCACAAAAGGGATTGAGACGAGTAAAAATGAGCAGAATCGACGTTTTCACGAACAAGAATTTAATCTCGTTCAATTTATTTTAGAGAGGATATAAAAACGTATATAAAAACAGCGAACAAAAATTGACCAAACCGATAATCAGCAAAATCCCACCCCTTCACTTTAGAAGTCTTTAGATGCCGGAATGCTTCCTACTCTAATAGTATCTTTCCTCGAACAGCTTGCTTTTGAAATTCCCTCCTTGCTCCCTGTTTCCATCCCTGTACCAACACGCAGAAATTTAAATGTAATGTTTTCAACTACCTAAGTAGGATGCCCCTATAAATCTGGCACCTCATTCACCGTAGCCATTTACGTCTCAGTGGAAATGTGCCTTTTTTTGGATGAATCTAGATTTACAAAAAAAATAAAGATACAGACAGAAATAACGTTGAAGAAAGTTTCATAGAAATAGAGTTTGTGTTCTCAAAGTTCTATACATTTATTCAAATGATAAATAGCAAAATTAATTCATTACCCGTGATAAATATATATTTAATATGAAACCGTGCATTAATAATGGAATACATAGAATGCAGAAAGGTTCAATAGTCCGATATATACACCAAAGGTATATACATATGTATGTATATATGACAACGCAATAACCACTACTTTTTATGTGTGTAAGTTTATGAGCTTAGTACGGCATAGTAATGTTGGCATAGCGATCATATAGATCGCGAGGACATATATCATGTAGCACGCTTAAGCTAAGGATGAACGCCACAGTATGAAACACAGAATGGCGGAAAAATGAAAAAAATGAACATTTTAGATAAGTCAGTACGTTTTTTAAATGAAGCTAACGCCTTAAAAAAAACTGGTCGTGTATGGTAGCAGGGAATGACATAACGTTCAGAGATAAGGTATTACATCGTAAAGTATGTTTTAAGGAATGATAACCGCTCAATAACGCTGGAATACATTATATTAAATCTTTGTGACAAGCAATGGTGTTCGCATTTTGGGAAGTTAGAAATGTTTAGAATGAAAAGAGGCAGAAAATGTTCGATAAATGTTAATCTGTTACTCCGGTAAGCGAGAATGTAAAATAAATTATTTGGATTAGCCATGGTAAACGCTTCTGAAAAAAAGTGTAAGTGGGGGGGGTTCTTTGTTTAGGTGACAATGTAAAGTATCAAACATATCCACGTATATGTCCTATAAAAGTCTTCCCATGTACGTGGGTGGCAGTAGATTTTAGTATAAGAGTGCAAATTCCACCAGCTTCCTGCCTGGATGACTATCTTAAGAGAAAATATCGTATAAAAATCGATAAAAATGAACGAATCAAACTTATAGTCTCTGATAAAAAACGAAACAATAATTGGCCTAAATCATTGCCGAAGCAGATTTGTATATGCAGCATTTGGAAAGAATGCTACACCGGTTAACGAAATAGGAGAAAATCTCAATTTACTATATATATATATATATATATATATATATATATATATATGTGTGTGTGTGTGTATGTGTGTGTGTGTGTTTGTTTTGTGTGTGTGTGTGTGTTTTAAATCGCAGACGTTTAGATGACTGAATTCACAATGTTTTTCTTTTTTTATCTTCTGCGTTCGTTGCCGATGGCTAAACTGAAAATAGAAAACTTCACACGTAATTAATGATTGTCTGACGCAACTCGTTTAAAAATGTTACAGATTTCTGCTTTTTAATCCATTTTAGTTTTGGAGATTACAATTTATATTCCATTGAGAAGAGGGGAAGAGTCAACGTTTCATGTAGATTTGATAGAAAAACTGTGATGGGAAGATGAAGGATTGGAAAAGAGATACAAATCAAGTAAAAGAGAAATTATATATATATATATATATATATATATATATATATATATATATATATATTGCCATCAACTCACGGTTGTTATATTCTTTCTTTCTACACCAAGATGATCGCCTACAATTTCTAATGTATTCAGGTGATTTTTAGAACGTACTTTATACGGTACAGACACCCCATCGTCGTCCTAAGATTTGGCATAGGACTCTTTCTCAATAAATGTTATCTAATTGCAGAGTCATTATACTAGGGTTCCCGGATGTATGCAATTTGAAATTACGAATATTGCTAGGGACCTGCAGAAAAATTCTCACCTCTAATCGCTGAGTATACAATAATGTCCAAAATTAAGGAACAAAAATTAAATCTTCTGAATCTAAACAAAATTATATATTAATTTTTGTGAAAATTTCACTGAATATACACATTATGTAGCTGGACTTTTCCCGAGATTTTCAGATGAATTAAGATAATATTTTTAAAGTTGGCCACCATTTTACAGATTTCAAGTGTCCAAAATTAAGGAACAAAATATCATTTTTAACTAAATCACACTCAAAAGGCAAAAGAGATTAAATATTTGGTACTTCCACCTTTGTTTTCAATAACTGCTGCAGGATTTCACTAAATCTTGACATTGGGCCGCAGTTATCTTGGCCCATTCATCTTTCAGTTTCAGCCACAAGTCTTCGATGTTTTCCGGATTCTTTGCCATAACATTCTCTCCTAGAGTCTTCCATAAGTTTTCTATAGGGTTCATGTCAGGACTCTGAGCAGGCCAGTCCATTACCTCTACTCTACTCTTCTTCAGATAATTCATGACCAGCTTTGCCTTATGGCAGGGAGCATTATCCTGCATAAAAACAGGCTTTTCAATACCAGAATTGTGTAACACTGGCAAAACATACTGTTCTAAAACATTCTTGTATACAGTGGCTCGACGGTTGCGTTTCGATCCCGGCTTGAGGCACTAACTGGTCTAGCCGCACTGATGAGCTGTGAAACAGCGAAACAGTCTGTATGTGGATGACTATATGAAGCTCCCCCCCCCCCCGGGGTAGAGCTTATTTGTAAGGGTATCGCCAACTGCCATTTAGCTTTAAGGCATAGCTCATTAGGTAAAACTAATTCGAGCTCCCGGCATTTGCAATGTTTACATTGAGATATGATGGTCGTATGATGGCGTAGCAGCGCCGACTGTCAGCTCGACGGTTGCGTTTCGATCCCGACAGCTGATGAGCTGTGAAACAGCGAAATAGTCTGTATGTGGATGACTATATATATATATATATATATATATATATATATATATATATATATATATATATATATATATTAGAGAGAGAGAGAGAGAGAGAGAGAGAGAGAGAGAGAGAGCATAAGCGACAGAGGAAGAAAGAGGGATGATCGCTTTATTAATCACAAGGCCGAGATAAGAGTAAATATAATGCATGGATTTTCGGTTTTTAAGGCGATTTAGGTCCAAAGGTATCACCATGTCTCCCTTATCACCTTATCATTCAGATAAGAGTAATTAAAGAAAATATAAACACAGGGAGGGAGAGATCGAGAGAGAGAGAGAGAGAGAGAGAGAGAGAGAGAGAAAGACAGAGAGAGAATATTATTTACAAAAAAGAAGCACACATTTTCAAAAGAAAAAAAAGTTATTCAATTATGAATGAATCGGGTTTTTATTTCTGAATTTGACGGATCACGTCTATTCGTAGGTACTCATAGACACATGATATCTGATCAGATATTTTTATTAGTAGAGAAGGGAAGAAGATTAGTATTAAATGTTTTCTATTAGTTCGTCTAATATCTATAAATATATAAACAATACGGGTGAAAGTTCTGATTTTATTCATATAAAATTTAATTACTATTCATTATATTCGAAATCGAACCAGACCTGTGACGAAATGAACGCTGTGGGTCAGAGAACAGCAGTCCAACCGAGAATAATAATTTTGAAATGCATACATCTCTTTGAATACATTTTTAAAATTTGTTTGATAAAAATATTATTTTTGATAAGAGAAATGAGTATGTACAGTATTTTTTTATACCGTTGAAAAAATACGAAATCAGTTACCCTGGAAAAAATGTGTCGTATTCAATTTTATCCCGGTGGTGATGGGTAGCGTGGAAGTAAATATGAATTAGAACGTAAAAATTCGCCGTCATCCTCTAAATAGAATTAGAAAAAATAAAATATTGATCACGATTACATATGGAAATCGATGTAATTTATTTAAATTATTTGGCATGAATTACTGATTAAATAGTTTCAAGTACGTAGTTTTAGTTAAGAAAGGTATTAACGCCTATGCAATAGGAGACAATTTAACTTTACTTTATATATAAGATAAAGAATAAGTAAAAAACGATATAATTTCAGATTTAGTGGTTTTAAGTAATTTGTATTTAAGTTTACGTATATATATATATACACATACATATATATATATAAATAAATATATATATATATATATAAATATATATATATATATATATATATATATATAAATATATATATATATATATATATATATATATATATATATATAGTAAGTTATGAAAATATATTTATGGCAATTACGCTACACAGAAGCTCCCGCGTTTCATTCCCGGGGGGAATCTTCAGGCTGTGTAGCTTAATTGCCATGAATATATTTTTATAGCTTACTACCTAGCTCTATTACGTATCGAGCGCTGTTGAAGTAAATACTGAAAATTGATACATGAAAAATTATATCTTCTTATAAAAGTTTATGTGGATACATGAAATAGCAATATATATATATATATATATATATATATATATATATATATATATATATATATATATATATATATATATATATATATAGCCGTAATACTCGAAACGACGTCGTACGTAGGTAAAATATTAAGAAAATATAATTTAATATTATCTGAAGCCCCTTTCAATTAAAATTGAACGTAGAGCACTATCGTAGAGGTTAAAGATAGACATTCACCTGAAGCTCCAGTGCAATACTCCGACTCTGTTTGTGAGTTATATTGTATGTCAAGATAATTATATTTTCCGCCTTCAGTGTAAATATCACTTAATTTCTCCGTAATCACGTGACAATCCCTCGTGACTTCAAGGACTGTGAACGCTTCCAGATTCAAGATGTCTCTGTGAACCGGGTTCGCGCCCTGTGACCATCTGAGACTGTTATTTCTCTGCGCTAATGAGAGCAGTTGGCTCGAACCGACGTCGTACGTAGGTAAAATATAAAAAAAATATAATTTAATATTTAAATCTCCGAAACAGTTACATGGTAAACAGCTGATGATCCCCGTGTTAATATTAGACGCTTAAGGTTTCCTGTTTTTGTTTCACTCTTAGATAATTAACCCCCCTTTTTATTTTTATTTTTTATTTTTTTTTATTTTACTTATATTTTTTCATTTATTAATTTTCCAACGAATGTTAAGTTTGCAATATCTTGGATTTATTTAGTTTGTCTGGGAATTTAAACTGCATTTTACTTTTTTTAAATTTTTTTAATTTTTTATTTTTTTAATGACTCAAAGCTTCTTTAGACTATATATATATATATATATATATATATTGTCATGATTATTAGTAGAAGTATTATAAATTTATGTACATGTATTTTTCTTTCTACCTGTACTAATTTAATTGAATAAAACATGTTGATGTTTTGCTTGACTTTCTTTTGTGATGTTTTGTAAAATGCGCCGAAGAAGATATATTTTGCAATGAAAAAGTAAAAAAAAATTAAATTAAAAAACTCATAATTGATCGTGCGCATAATCATTGTTCATCTTGTTCATTTCGTTACGTTATGAATTTATCTGTCTCAATCTATTAATATATATATAGTCTAAAGAAGCTTTGAGTCATTTTACACAAATGAAAAAAAAATGCAGTTGAAATTCCCAGAGAAACTAACTAAATCCAAGATATCGCAGACTTAGCATTCGTTGGAAAATTCATAAAAGGGAGATTTAAGTATCTAACAGTGAAACAAAAACAGGGGACCTTTACTTAAGCGTGAAATATTAAAAACGGGGATCATCAGCTGTTTACCATGTAACCGTTTCGGAGATTTAAAAACAGGACAGTTATAATATTCATGGCTCTCCAATGGTACTGATCAAACGGCCATTTCCCCAATAATCAAGTGTAGAAATAATTCAGCTTAAATTTCACTAGTATATACATAAATAAATAAATAATAATACTAATATATTACCCTTAAAACTACCGTGTGATATGATAATTTGCATATCAAATAACATTAATTATAACAGCAATAATAATAATAATAATAATAATAATAAAAATAATAATAATAATAACAACAACAATAATAATATTAATAATAATAATAATAATAATAATAATAATAATGATGATGATGATGATGATGATGATTGTTGTGACGTAGTCCAACAGTAAAAAGAAGTCAAGTCGAGGTTGGGTTAAGATAACAAGTGTATTAACATAAAAGGTGCAAAGGTAAGGAAACTGACTGGCACTCGGCTAGACAGTTACAATACTGTCCTTTTTCTCCCTGGCGATTGTCTACTCGCACTATTTATAGTGAGAACCGGTGTAGTTTCTGTTCTGTTAGAACGGCCGGTGTAACGACAAGACGACGATGATGATGATGATGATGATGATAGTGATGATGATGATGATGATGATGATGATGATGATGATGATGATGATGATGATGATAATATCCAAACACTACACCCAAGAACTATTCTGCGATATGTTAGCTAGCAATAAAATTATATAGGAATAACAGTTGCATTGAAAAGAAAAAAAAACCTTAGGTACCAGATAGCCAAGTAGACAAGAGGAAGGAAACCTAGCCATACAGATCTAAATACACAATATATAGTCTACAGTAGCTTTGAGTCATTTCAAACAAATGAAAAAAAATGCAGTTTAAATATATATATATATAATTCATTTTGAAAACTATATGTTACAACCTTTAGAATCGTACCGCGGTTTCATCCGACTTTTTACATTTTTGAAAAGCCTAAACCCAGTGGAATCGTCAGCGTACTGAGTGCAGTCAAAACACGGTGAGAAATGGCGTTATATCGATAAAAAACCGGTTCATTCCTGAAAAGTTTCTCTGGAAAAAATATTGGTTTGGAATTAATTGAGTTTTATTTCATTTATTATTCATAGTTATGTGTTTTTAGAAGGTTTTTTCTATTTATTCTACTAAGTGTTTTATTTAATTATTCATTCGTAGTTTTGTATTTTTATTTAAAGTGTTGTATTTCAAGGGGCATTTATAGCTCGTAAGAGAATTGTCGGTGTCTTGAAAAAAGAAAAAGCAAGGGGGGGGGGGGGAGGGCGTGTGAATTTGTCGTTTAAAAAGTTGTAATACTGAAGTCTCATTTTGAAGGTGATATCGAGTTTAAATTTATATATCGGATTAATTATTTATTTTATCTACAGTTTTGGGGTTTTAAGGTTCTATTTTGTTTGGTGTTTTATTTACTTATTTATTTATTGGTAGTTTCGTATTTTAAAGGTCGTTCCGAAAAAAAAACGAAAACAAAGGGTGATGGTGTCTGAATTTATCGTTTAAAAACCGGTGCATTGTTGATGTGTTCCTTTTAAAGTAAGTACGGGTCCGAGTTAAATATAATATACGTGTGTTAATTGTAATTAAGCTATATTAAAATAGGTTAAATTATTTATGATGGGTGTTGTCTTTTTTTTTTGCTTCAAAAGTGTTTTTATGTTTAGGGATAACTGAGTGGCATAATTCATTGATTAGGCTCTGCGTGCGATTCGTTAAACACTTTCATTTATTTATTTATTTATTACTTTTTGTTTGTTTATTATCTATAGTTTAGTGGTTTCCCAAAATTTATTTTTATCAGCTATTTTTATAATATATATATATATATATATATATATATATATATATATATATATATATATATTGGGGTGTATTTGAGTGGGTTAATTGTTATGCAATGGCTGGACGTTGACGGAGGATATATTTTGTCAGTGAACGGGTTCATCTAAAGGGTTTTCTAATGTTTTCGCTATCATTATCATATGCATTCGTGTTAGGTTTATGTATTTAGTTAATTCTGATGGCTTCATGAATCTATTATAGATGTGTGGCGGGGTGGGGTTGGTCTTAAACATCTATAATTTCTTTTAATTTTGTGTGGGTTGATAGCTATATTTCTAGGTGTTTAATTAGAGAGATTCATGTATTTACATGTTAGAAATGTTAAGAAGAGATGAGGTATCTACTGATTAATGTTTTATTTTGGGTGGATTAGGTTAGGCTGTATTAGGATTGGTAGGGATGATGTAGTTGGGTGTGCAATATACCCACGTGGTGGTATTATGTTGTATTAATTAAGTATAATTTTGGAAAGGTCTATTTTATATGTTTTTTTATTTTATTATTTTTTATATCTTTTTATTTTATTTTATTTTTAAAATGTTTTTTATACCAGCACCTGTGTCCCGGCGTTGCCCGGGGGATATAAAAGAATGATTTAACTTAAAAAATAACTATTAGAGTTTCACTTCTGAAAAAAATCAGAAAAGGAATCCACTGTCAGTAATTTACGTGATTTAAATAGTATTTAAAATACTGTAAAGAAATTTAACTCGCTTGAAATAATGCTGATAAATTCTATTAAATATTACCAGTTCAAATGTATATGTAAAGAAACAAATGTTTTTGACGCATATCCCAAAATTTATTGCTTTGACTAATAGTGGGTTCTTTTTTTCAGAAGTGATAATCTAATATTTATTTTTAATAGTTAAATCCTTATTTTATGTTACCCCCGGGCAAAGCCGGGATACGAGTCCCATTGCTTGATAAATGGTTTATGTGAAAGAAAAAAGAAATATGTTACCTGTTTCCAGCGCGTTTTGGGAGATGGCAATCTTACGATGTAAATGACCCCCGGAAAAATACGAACATGTAGTTTATATTAGCAGAAAAGTATAAATTATCAGGCAAATGTTGAGAGCAGAAAGCAAAAAATGTGAGAGATGTTTGGGAATTTGTTTAATCCGCTATATTCTGGAATGTAAGAAATGAGGTGTTCAGAATATGATGACAGGAAGGTCGACGTAATTTAATCTATAAATCTAAGTAAATAGAGATTTTACTTTGTGTAACATGAATAATATAAGGGTAAATGGAATTAATAAAGTGTAAAAACAAAATAATCAAATAAGTTTAACGATGCAGACGTATAAATTATAATTATTGTTTGTTATCAGGAAATGAGAACCTGTTGTATTCTGGAATAACCGGTGTTTAGTTAATTATTATACCAGGAATCAATAGCACACGGTGAAACTAGTAACAGTTGTAGTAGAAAAATAGTAGTTGATGAAAGTTGATGCTACCTTCTCACTGAAAGGGCTGTTTAAGAGAGTCCAGGTGAACGGATAAAATATAATAAATATAGAATGAAGATGATCTGAATGCGGAATGTCTGGGAACACCCATGAGGACGTAGTCTTACTGCTTAACGAAACAGTTTATCATATGAAGTGATTGCTTATGTTCCTATAATGACTGAAGTTGCATGGGAAAAATCGACATTATTTTATTATATAGATATCAACACACAAACATACACACACATGAACACACACCCATATATATGTATGTATGTATATATATATATATATATATATTTCAAATTTGTGATCAGAGTTCGCGCCCGCCGAACGTCGGAAATTAACTTTCTGCACTGAAGATTGCGTAAGCATGAAACATCGATATCCGTAGGTAATACATAATTAATATCTATTTATAAATATTATATATATATATATATATATATATATATATATATATATATATATATATATATATATATATATATATATATATATATATATTCTTAAGCCCGTACTTACTTTTTATTCGGCCTATTGTATCTCTGATTCCTTTCAATTTGTGTCTTATATACACAAATTATCTCTCTTAAAGGATACTGAGTTCTTGGCTTCCTTTGACATTAATAGTCTGTTTACCAATGTACCAATGTACCAATATAACCATTGGTATATGTGCAGATTATCTTTACCGTGGCTCCTTAAAATCTCCACAATTTCCTGAACGAATTTTTGTTGAACTGATGGACATTGCTACTAAATCAGTTTCCTTCAGTTTCAACAATATAATATATCGGCAAATTGATGGTATATCCATGAGTAGCCCTTTTCGTCCATTGTTAGCTAACATTTTTGTTGGATTTTTGGAAAACCAATTATTTTCCAAAGTGACCAAGCAGGCTTTTTACACACGTTACGTTGATGACACTTTTGCTTGCTTTCCCTCACGGAGTGATGCTGAACAGTTTCTTCGTCTTCTTTCCGACTTGGATCCATAGTTGCAATTCACTATGGAGGTCGAGAGTTGTGGTTCTCTCCCATTCCTTGATGTTTTAGTGTCTAAAGCTGATTTATCGTTTTAAACCTCTGTGTATAGAAAACCAACGTTTACAGGTCTTTATCTAAATTGGTTTTCCTTCGCCCCGAAATCAAGAAAAATGAATCTTATTTGTACTCTCACTCATCGAGCACTTATGATTTGTTCACCAACTTCCGCATCGAGTCGGGTTGGTGAAATTACCAATATTTTTCTTGCTAATGGATATTCCATCAATATCATAAAAAAGCACCATTGCACGCAAAGTGGTAAATTTATCATTGGCCCGTCGCGTTGCCTTATTTATTTGATCCTTCCATCGTTAGTTCTGACGAACTTTACATTGTCAAAAAGATTTCTTCTTCTACTCAACGTTGTTTTCCAGCAACCATGCTCGAAACTTTTTCTCTTCTTTTCGTAAGGATGTTTTGCTAGCCATTCAAAAGAATTCTGTTGTTTATAAATTCCTGTGTCAGTATGGAGCTGAATATGTTGGCAAGACATCTCAAAGATTAGAAATTAGAATATCCCAAAACATACCACGTGATATTCGTTTACACAAGGTTTCGAGATCACCCGGGAACTTTCAAGCACATGAATCAGCTATCGGTAATAACCTGGTTCGTACAAATAGTTGTTCTGACAAGTATTCCGATGGGTAGTTTTGTGTTTTATACAGTGCCAGGTCGAACTACCATCTCAATATTATTGAAGCGTTAGTTATTAACAATTCTCGACCTAGCCTGTGTAGACAAAAGATTTTGAAACATTAGTTGGGGATCTTTAATGATTCAAATCCACCATAACGTTGAGCGATTTACGTTTTTTTTCTTTGTTTTTTTTCTTCTCTCAATCGTTTTCTCCAACTTAAACAATTTTCCCCTCATATCTCATTCGATTTTCTTAGTTTTTAATTTATCATTTTGACGTTTCCCTTTAAAGGGTCAGACGATAAGGCCTTAAAGAAAATTATAGCAATTTTCTTTTTTCCCACCTGCCCGTTTCATTGATTAAAATAATGTTTCCATTGAAATTTATCCTACGATTTTGTTGTACGCGAAATTTACTTACACACATATATATATATATATATATATATATATATATATAGGCAGTAGGTCATTATTAATGCAAGTCTGGTTAAAAACTCTATGTTCTTTTCTTGTTGCCGTACAAGTTTTCGTATGTTTTGGTTTAGCTGATGAAGAAAACACCCTTGTTTAGTGTATTTTTCCACCAAGCGCTTTCGATCATCGTTGGCCATTTTCACGGTGGGCATTATATTATAATGGTTGCTATATTTGAAGTATAACATTTATTCGTTTTTGTTTACTTTTTATATTTATTTAATTCGGGACGGTTTTCATAGAATAGTTCATTAAGGTCGAAAGGGGTTCTAGGCTTATAAGCAAAACTATGATCATTTCTTCATCAGCTAGACAATAATCTTAAGTCAACTCGCACGGCAACAAGAAATTAATTACAAAAAAGATAATAAAATAACAAAAAGTTCCATAGTATTTAACAAGACTTGTATTAATATATATATATATATATATATATATATATATATATATATATATTGTTGGTATCCCTCTGTTTCAGGAGACAATAGAGTTCTGCGCCTCCGATTTGCCCGTTGCCGAATTGCAGCGTCTATCGTGGCAGTGCAAGCCAATCCTGGATCGGTAGGCACGATTGCAGTTGCCACAGATGTAGGTGGTGTCTGGTTGCGAGATCTCTGTTGCAGGTGTCCGCCGTCTGTTCTCTCTCCTCTCCCTCCACTGCTAGCCTCTCCTCTTCCTCACTCCTTTTGCAGCATGCCGTTACAGCTCTTCTCCAACAACTGAGCTCTTCAGCGACGGACTCCCAGCCTGTTGGCTCGATGCCACCTGCCTTCATGTCTCGCTTGCAGACATTCTTGTAGCGTAGGACAGGTCCATCATCCATTCGCCTGGCATGGCCAAGTCACCGAAGTCGTCGTTTGGTGAACAGAGCGAACCTGCTCGAAATGTCCACTTGATCAAGTACGGTCTTGTTTTTAGTGTGGTCCTGCCAGATGATTCCTAGAATTCTCTAGAGGTTTCGCAGGTTGAAGGTTTTGAGTCTGTTCTCTTGCCGTAGATTCACGGTCGTAGAGCAGCGTACTGGGCACTCAGGCCCGGTACACCTTCATCTTGGTATTGGTGGTCAGCATCTTGTTATTCCAGATTCTCCTCGCCAATATAAATATACTGATAGCAGTGAGTATCGGCTTCTAAAACTGACTAACAACTAACAATTAA
>OY744543.1:34622344-34644844 GCA_963556195.1 Sepiola atlantica
TCTCTTCCCAGCCGATAAACAAGCTCAGCCCGAAATTGATATTGTTGTCGATAGAGAAATTCGATTTTTTTAAAAAATTGATAATTACTTTTGTTAATACGGAGCAGAATGGCTTGGGGCAATTCGATTATTTTATTTCTTCACAAATCTAATTCCATTCGCTTGGATACTCGCTTTGGATTAAAAAATACTTCGCCTTCAAAATCATTAGGCTGAAAAAAAAAAGAAAAGAAATTCGTCTACCAAAAGTTATTTATATTTGGCGCTGTGACGATCTTTTCATATATTTAATTCTTCATTTATTTGAGCCAGTTATCAAACGACCATTGTTCAAGAAGTCTGTCGATTCAATATATCCAGGGGTTATTTCACTTGAATCATATTCTAGTTATCTTCTCTGAATTATACTGGGCAAGCAGAGAATGAATTTTTTAATTATGAATTACAAAAAAAAAAAAACAAGCTCTACGCATGCGCGATATTCAAATCATTCCGTATCCTCTTTTTGGTGATGAGTTCCGGTTGGGTTCTACTTTTTACATGGGGGTTAACACCACAGTTTCGTCAGATTTTGCTTCTGGTCGCAGTTTAGACTGGTTTCCACAGATAGCTAGCCTGCTCAGCATGGCCTTTTTCTATTGGTCGCAGATGATGGTGATTAGGTGGATAATGACGCGGTCTAAAGACCTGGGTATGTCAAGTTCGAATCCAGTTCTTTCCATAACATCACTTTTACTTAGAAATGTTGGCAATCTTCACGTGGTCCTTCCCCATGTCAACAGCAGAATCAAAAATGTTCGATTCATGCGAATTTACTTTACTTACTGGTCACAGAATTCGTTATCAGAATAATTCCCAAATAATATCAAAGTAAGCCGTCGCCCATGCCTTCTCTATAATTTATTTACCTTGGCAATTCATGTTTACTTCGATTGTGTTTAGGCACTTTTAAAGTGGACTCTTTCCTTGGTAACTACGTCTGTTATTTTCATCCTCTTTTATGTATCATGTTTCATTATGTTCCTCTTACAAGACCTTTACTGTCATAAAAGAGGACACGTGTGTACGCAGTCGACAACATACATTCCACACCTAAAACCGTTTAAAGATTATGTGTTAGCGTATTTTATCTCTCAACCCAAGTTATGTTTGGGAAGGCTACGAATTACAAAGCAAAGAGGAAGTCTGCTTACTTTAAACTTAACGAGGGCCGACATTTTCTGTCAGGGAAATCTTCCATACTATTAATATTGTCAGGGTGTAGTTTAATGATTCTACAGCGACCAATTTTACAAAGGCCACCGTCGTCGTTACAAGCGGGTTTGGCTAAGATCAAAGTGTAGTATCTGTTCCGATGGATACTGCACCCCATACTGGTGTTGTCTTGGCCTTCGGGTCTTGATTTACGCCTGTCAATGGGTCTGTCCTGTGCAGTTCTGGGAGGTCGACCTTCCCAGGCTTTGCCTCCCCTCTTTGGGGAGGAGTAAGTTTATTGCTTACTGTCTGAGGCGCCTCTACCGGGGAATACCGACGTGGCTGCCCAGGCAATTTTTAAACCCCACTTTCCCGACCCGACCTTGGGTCACATGTTACTTGTGGGGGTAAGATAAAAACTGGCCTTGTGCCTAACTCCTGGAGAGGAGTAAATCAATACAAGCGGGTTTATAAGAGTGAAATTCTTTTGAACTAAAAAACAAACAAACGTATATGTATGAACTTCCAGTTGTTTCGTGCATTCAGTAAATTCGTCGGCAAATTTAAGCAAAATGATGAACTAGTTAAATGCAACCATGTAGAAACAGCAGAAACAGAGCGCGAAAAAAAAAAAAGAGATCAAAACCCGGCTCAACGTTATCATGATCAGCGTCGATTCAGTCTTACGGCTTAACTCGTACCGTCCGCTGTCGGAAACGTGAGATTTCTTTTTGCAAACATTGGGAGGCAGGCTTGGGTGGAGATATGATGAAGCCGTTTTGTGTGGAGTAGGAGAACATAGATGTTATTGCGTGGCTTAACAGTTCAAGTAATTGGCGAAGTTCCAAAATATACACGAATTTGCAAATTTTAGTTCTCTGACCCTTTATTCATAGATAATAGAAGACCGGCTGGATGCTGCATTGGCTACAAGAGGGTTAGCTTGCAGTGTTCCCGAAGTTACGAAATTCACTATAAATATATATTTACGCTAATAGCATTAGGATGTTCAAGATGTTACTTAGTGGGTGACCTGAATGGCCCTTTGAGTAGGCTAATCTGACTGAACGTCATTCTTGGATTTGTTAAGGAAGTAAGATTGTACAAAAATATAAATACTTAACATGATTTCTACAAAAATCTACAAAAAATGCCAAAGAAATGAAGATATTTCTACCAAAACGAATTTTAAAAAAGAATGATTATTCTATTTAAACTCTTTGTCGGCATTGAATGACCCACTAAGGTAGATATGCCGTAGTCAATCTAAATATAGATCCATTTTCTTACTAAATATCCCCGGAATAAACGAGGCGACCAGATACCCCTACCAAACAAGATCTCACATTACATTGTCTACTCACTTAAACTTAGCCTGCAACTGTTCTCACTTCACATCTTTCTACGTCACATGATTAAACTAACAGATGCGTTAGCAACCTTTATATAGAGCGATAGGTGAACCTAGGGTCAAACCTTTTCAGTCTATATAGTAATACGCTAAGGCATTTCATGTTCGTACGTATGTTATCATTTAACGTACGTTATCACACATAAAAAAATACATCGTCCGATAGTGATTAGTGATTAATCTGATGTCGCTAAGGTAAACAATTCCGACTTTAACCATTTTAAAATGAATTGTTCCAAAATCAAATTATGTCGATCCGTCGACCAAAACTACAATTTTAAATGAATGCATTAAAAAAGAAAACAATTATTATCCACATGCATATATGTTTCATCCTTTTTTTTTTAGGAAATCGTCAGTGTTGAGATAACTGCTTTGTTGGTCGCACGTTTTGAACTCCAGGCACCTCTTAACTCATCTTAGTCCACACGGCGAACTTAACAGCTACGCGAAAACAAAGAACGATAAAATCTATTTATGTTTTTTACACGCAAAACTATAGTAAGCTTGTAATAGTATGTTGTGAATTGTGTTCCTTTAACCGTGCAACGCGTTTTTTCTTCCGTCTTCTCCCAACGTATCCGATCTTCGTGACGTTCTCTACTCGACTGCCTCCGATCCAAAAGACACCGCCTTTTATTTAGCCTTCTTGCTACACCTAATTTGCATAATGCAACCCTCTCAGTCTCGTAATTTAATGGGCGTGGGTTCGCGCCTCGGTGTTATGACTGTCTCCTTCCGAGCCGTCACTACAAAGCTGTCATATGATGTTTGACAAATCTAATGGACGGAACTCGCATTTTAGCTTTAATTTATCAACTTATTTAAATTTCTCTTAAAGGGCCCAGCTGTAAAAGGAGCTATTAAATAATTATAATAAATATTTTTAATTATTGTCCATATACATATATGTTTCATCCTTTTTATTTTAGTGAATCGTCAGTGTGGAGATAACTATTCTGTTGCTCGAACGGTTTGAATCTTGCAAGGAATTACGTGTTTTTTTAGTAGGCCATCAGCACGGTTTCACGCCCTCAGAGATCGTCAGATGGCTAAAAACACGAATTCTTTTCGTTTTCTTTCACTTCCAGTCCATGCTCTAGTTATTTTGTAACTGTTATTTGCTGCCGATTAGTACCTCTCAGCCAGTGTTAAAATTTTTATTATTATAGTAATTATTATTTCTTTTATCCATTTTTTTATTTATAGTGTAGTTTTAAGTATATCTTCGTTGGTCTGGCTTCAAATTAAAGCGAAACCTTGTAGCGCTAGTTTTCAATAACCAATTTATTTAGCACTGTTCTATTATTTTATTTCGTGCATTCGCCTCCATGAATCATTCAACATTTAAAGTTCTTTCCGTACCCTCTTGTGTATTTTAACTGCATGTTCATAACTTCTTGTAAAAATTAATCTAGCATTATTTTATTTTTCGCTTTGCATCTGCATCAGTCTGGCACAAGGGCGCAAGTCACGAGCGTTCTCTTTAGCGTAGGTATTCCATAACAGCTTCCGCGTGTCTTCCTTAGTTTTTTCCTCGCGAATTTGTTTTCTTCTTTCTTGCTTGCGTAGATGTGAAGTCACGTGACGCTGACGCACGTAAAGGCGTTCAGCTAAGCTCCTCCTGCGCTGGCTGAGCGTAAAAGAAATGCGGCAAGAATTGCCGAGATATTAACTATAAGATGGATTATCTTCCTTGGAAATACGAAACAGCTTTTAGTCTTCATTCAAACGATGGATGTTACCAAGAAAAGTACTCAAGCCTTCATACAGACAAAAGTGCGTGTGTTTATATATATATATATATATATATATATATATATATATATATATATATATATACATATATATATTAATTATTTTGTACCTACAGACATTAGTGTTTCTTGCTTTTCACAGAGATGATAAATACTGCTGCGTGCCATGAATCCTAGCTAGACACATCAGATACGACAACTTCTCAAATGGCTACAGACACACACCCAAACACCCTCCATACCTCTCTTTCTTTCGCTTCTCTTTCCCTTTCTTTTCCTTCCCTCGGCCCCTCTCTACCCCAGCTCAGCTTTGGGTAAAAATAAAATTATGAATTGCTGTAAATTAAACTTTTCTAACGGCATATATATATTTTTTTTAAATTGGTCACATGATTTCTATTTCTTCCTCTTCTTCTTCTCTGCTTGACTCCATTCTTCCTGGACTTCACCGACCGGGTCGGATCAAGAAAAAAAACTTTCTGCCTGATGAGACCTCAGCTCTCGATAGCTGTAGATCGATAACATCGACATACCAGTGTAGCAGACCTTGTACATGTTCGAATAAAAACATTCACTATATATATATATATATATATATATATATATATATATATATATATATATATATATATATATATATATACACACACAGACACAGACACACACACACACACACACACATATATATATATATATATATATATATATATATATATATATATATGTTCCAACAACGTTCGTTGAACATACTCTCAATAGTTTACTGTCGATGTCTGATTGGCATGAATAGAATTTAATTCTCTTTTTTTCTTTTATTATCATCTCCTACACTGATAATAGCGGAAGCTTGAAACGCCGGCGTATGTAGGAAAAATAATTTAATGTTTACTATAATATTATCATAAGCCCTTTTAAGAAATTGACGTTGAGCCCTGTTAGAGTGATTCTGTGACTGGGTTCGAATCTTGCGGCCGTTTGAAATTATCATCTCCTACACTGCTGATAGCGGAAGCTTGAAACACCGGCTTATGTAGGTAAAAATAATGTAATGTTTATATATATATATATATATATATATATATATATATATATATATATATATATATATATATATATATATATATATATATAAAAATATATATATATATATATACATACATACATAACTCTATCATTATTTCTATGGAAGGTGCTCAACTGAGCTCCGCCATCTGGTTCCTCTTTGTAAGACATCCTCAGCAAGAACTTTTCTATCTACCACAACTGCAAAGAACTTTCTCTTCTTTTACCGGGTACTTAGCAGAAAACGGAATTTCAATGAAAATAAGTTATTTCCAACAACCGTGGAGCATATTACTGTGGGACTGTTTCCTTTCAAACTACAACATGTTCGTCTTCAAATCTAATATCAACAAAAACTTTTCATAAACCGCCATCATAAATAATCAAATTTTGTCTATTCCATTCATCATAATCCTCTCATAATATTCTTCATCATTTAAACTGAGAATTAAATCCATTTTATTAAACCTGATATTCGAGTGTTTTTATAGGCCTTTTAACACAATACATTTTCATAGGCCTTTTAACACAATACATTTTTATAGGCCTTTTAACACAATACATTTTTATAGGCCTTTAAACACAATACATTTTTATAGGCCTTTTAACACAATACATCTGATAGGATTTGAACTCTCCTTAGTCGATCCAATAATCTACGACAGTATCCGTAAAATCAATCAGGCATGTACCTATAAATAGATGTGATTTCTGATTATACAGGGTGGTCCACTTAAAAGTAGTTCGAATACAAGTCGACGGGAAGAATGTAAGTAAGGATGCGGCAATGGAAGTAGGTTTCTCTTTGTGTTCATAGATGAGGCAAATTGAAGAAAATTACATGAGACCAAAAAGCTTGGATCGGAATGCAAAAAAAAAATCAGCATATGACAAGCAAATAACGTGGCCGAGAGATTGGAGTACGTTCAAGTGTAGTTATAATCTATTATTCTGCATATATCATTCCAACTAGTCAAAACAATTATCACTAATAAATAATACCTATACATCACTAATAACATTTATCTCCCCTTGTTTTATTTTCTAACCGAACTTCAGTTTAGTAGATATGTGATAATATTCTTTTAATGGATATCCAATGTAACGGCATAATTGCATTGAATCACTAGTTCTTGTTATATCATTTTAAATCTTCTCATAATATTTTTCATCATTTCAACTGACAATCAATCCATCTCATTAATCCTTATCGTCGAGTGGCTTTTGGCCTTGATAAGTGGTGACTCATTAAGTAAAAGAATGAACGTAATAGATCTGATAGGATTTGAACTCGCCATAGCCGATTCCATAGTCTGCGACGGTATGCATTAGATCAATCACGTACCCCTCTTATAAACAGATGTGATTTCTGAGATTATAAAGCCTGGCCCGCTTAAAAGTATCCCGAACACTAGTCGCCTGGAAGAATGTAAGTAAGAATAAGGCAGTGGAGGTAGGTGTTTCATTGGATGAGACAAATTAAAGAAAATTGCATGAGCCAATCAACAACCAGAACACTTGGATCGGAAAGCAAACTATTCAGCATATGATACACACAATGCAAATAAACAGACTTGGCCTTTTGGCTAGGAGCAAATTGTAGTATCTGTTCTGATACAACACTTCATCTTTTCTGTCCTCGGAGAGAAGGAGAAATCCTTCTATATGGACGCAATTTAAATTTTTTATCCCAATCTATTTTCGGGGCAGCTGCATTTTCTCCTTGTGTCTAACTCAGCCCTCGCGGGGAGGCAATTAAATAGGGACACACACGCAATATTGTGACCGTGAGATTGGGCTACTTATAAATGGGCCACCTAGTAGTTATAATCTGTTACTCTGCGTATGCGGGCATTCCAACCACTTAAAGCAATTATCGCGATTGACGAAACGAGATTCAAAATCAACGCCCGTAAATCTGAAAACAATTCGGCATACACCCTAGAAATCGATAGTCAAAATATCGATTTCCTTATCGTAACGCGAAGAGGAATAAATCGTTTATGTTTCCAATTAACATCTAGTGATGGACGCATTTGAGAGATTAAAGCGAACACTTGTCGTCGATTTCAGTTGGTATTTGACCCTGAAGAAGACAGAATTGCATATCGCTGCACCGACGGTTGCGTGATTCCGCAATCGAAGCTGCACTACCGTCAGTCTTACTTCGGATGTTAATCGATCATCTCGATAAGTATGCTTCTCTATGCGCCAAACTTACTTCCGCTATGGTTATTAGCTGAAAGGGGCGTCCTCGACAATCAGTCCGATATGTTCCGGCCATTTTGAAGCTGATGGCCTTAATTTTTTTTTATTACTTATAGTCACCCCAAACAAGGGGCCATATTGCCACTGAGACGTAAGGGGCTACTTTGATTTAGGGTCCATATTTATAAGGGCATCCTAAGTGGAGAGTTGTACAACGAGATGTTTGTTCATATTACATTTAAACTTCTGCATGTTAGTACAGTCAGGGAAACATGGATCAGGAAGGGAGTTACAAAGGTGAGCAGTTCGAGGAAATAACCTATTAGAGTAAAAAGCTTTCCGACATCTTTGGACCGTTTATACCGAAGGGGTAGGATTTTGCTGATTGTCGAGTTGGTCGGGAATATTTACATCGTGAGTGCACCAATGCAGCTAGTTCATCGGAGCACATTCCATCGAAGTATTTGTAAAACTAGCAGAGGGATAAAACATTGCTACGGTGGGACAGGGACTGGAGCTTGGTAGACAGTTTGGTACCTATTAGATTAGAGGCTTTTTATGGATCCTGTCTCAGAGGGAGAGATAAGTAGCTTTGCTTCTGTTTGGCTGAGGTATAGTTCTGTGCGGTCCTAAGAGCTCTACCCTCCCAGGTCTTACCTTCTCTTTGTTTGAAAAGGAGATAACTTATTGCTAATCGCCCGAAGCACCCCTACTGGGGAATGCCGACAGTATGCAGCAAATCGTTTACAATTGGTTTTATGTTCCGATATTAAATAAAGTAAATGGTTAATATGTCGTAAAACAAAAAGCAAAACAAATCCATATGTGTGTGTTTGAGAGAGAGAGAGAGAGAGAGAGAGAGAGAGAGAGTGAGAGAAAGAGAGAGAGAGAGGGAGAGAGAAAGAGAGAGAGGGGGGGGGGAAGAGAAGAGAAAGAAAAAGGGGAGAATAGGGAATGAGAGATTTGCCTACCTCTATACGATGGCAAGATGTGACAAAAAGGTCGTTCACACATGACTAATATTCAAAAATAGCATGACAGACCCCTCGGCGGTTCCTCAACACGTGAGATCTCCTCGAGCGACAAGCAATAAACACATCCTTCCACATTTCGGATTTTCTGCCTGGGGAGGGAGTCCCCTTTAGTGAGCACGTGTGTCTTTCACTTGTCTTTTTTATTCCTTTCTTTAGTGTATTCACACCTTCTGGCGGCATCTTCTTTGAGGCAGTAATGATATTTAATTGTACTTGAGTGACAACAGACTTATTAATGTTTCTGTTTAATTAACGTTTCTGTTTATTTAACCGCGTTAACACCGCTAAGTTTGATCTTTATTATTACGATTTCTTACTCGTTAGCAGTTCTCACACAAGCCATTACCAGTTTGATATTCTATTTATACGTTTTTGTAGCGACCACGTGTTTGGATTTCTTTACAAACAGGCGGTCGCCATTTTATATGTTGTGTTATGTATGGTGGTCGGAAAAATAAAAAATAGAGGTAGTAAAAACTAAATTTGTATGAATCCATATGGCACAACTTTGTTGGCCGGCTTGATTCGTTGGTACGCATTCTTGCTGGATGGAGCCACATAAGTTTAAGTGGTACTATGGGACCGGCTTGATTCGATCTTGGCACCCCCAGGTCATCATTTCGTGTCGTTATCCACTTAACCACTGTTACCTTCCTATAAGTAATAATTAAGAAACATTTGGGTTCACCCCCCACACATATACACACATGTACAATTTGTCAAGGATAGGCGTAAGTAGGATACACTGAACATGATATATAAATGGGTGAAAATCAAAGACGTAGTTACACAATGAAAGACTACGTTTATTATCCTAACGCAACCGATAAAGAACATGCATTGTCAGGATAAACAAATAGAGAGCGATATGCGATGAATAATGCACAAGTAAACATGACTTACTTTGTTGATGATGTTCTGAGAGCCTGATTCTGCGATCAGAAGCGGAATCTGACGGGAAGAACATCAGAGTTGTGATGGGCATACGGTTGAAGTACAGACAGGAAATAGAAGATATCCGGTTGTGTAAATTTACACGTGGGGGAAATTTAGATATATTTTTAGTTTCCGGAAGTAGAAGAGCGCACCCTCTCGTTGCACTGTATAATTCACGGGAGATATCTTGGATATTGTTCAGGAGATATAACTCATTTATATTCTTATCCAACACAGTCATTTCTACTTTTGTAAAAACAGGTATGTTCTTTAGAGTGAGTGACGACAAGTCTCTTTAGATTTTTTGTACTTCCAGCTTTTTGTACTTCTCACTTGGTGCTCTCACACCAGCTATTTATCATTAATGTATCTCTGATAACAGTCGCCGACTTTCTCTGAAACTTGAATTACAACAAACTTTTTCCTGGTTCCGGTACTCTCAATACCCTTCCAGTCGACGTGTGTATAACGCTATCCCTTCTCAGTCTTTCCATCATTTTGAAGAATTAGAGTATTTGAGTTGAGAATTTAGATTAATTTTCTAGGGACGTGGGGTGTTGTATTTCGTTGGCTATACGTATGTGTGTTGAAACTTTGTTAATCATTGCATCAGTAGATGGTGTGGCCCTAAATAAGATTAACACTCACCGGACTTCAACCCCCTAGATTTGTGGAGTTATTTCAAAGATAATGTCTATGAAAACAAAACTCAGATTATTCCCTTACTGAAGAGGGTCACCACAACTAAAATCAAGACAATGCCAAAAGTAAGTGCGTCAGAGTTATTGAAAAATGTTGTACTTCGTATCCCGATGGGCGACAAAACAAAGACTGTTGGATATTCATGACTGAAACTTGGTGGACAAGACAGGCAGAGACTGAAGTTTATTTGATATAATATGGTTAGATAGCAGAAAGGATTGTGAAGTTTATTAACGATTCCATCAGTTGCCCTATATCAAAATATTGTTGAATATCGGGTTTCGTGCACAGGAAATGACATTGGCAGGAATTAATAAAACACAGACACACACCTGGCCGAAAGAAACAAAAAGCGGTTAATTGACCTCGGAAAATAAAATATCTTGTGATTGGATTTTATACAGAAACACCTGCGAATATCAGTTACAAATGTTATATTCAGATGGGAATAGACCCGTCGTGAATAAACGCCCTAGGGGCGGAGCTATATTGACGGCGAAGACAAAATTCGCAGGTAGATGCGAGGGTGACCAAAATGTTATATTAACTAGCCTAAATTAAGATAGAAATCGAGTCGACTGGCTAGCGAGTTCGAGAGATGAACCGCTGTTGATTATCGTGTTTTCATACACCCATCTCTCTCACTTGACTTGTCCGCCGTAACAGAACAAAATATCCTTATTGTTTTTACTACATCAGTTTTTGTCGTCATTCTTTTAAGCACAGCAGCAAGACAACAACGTAATATGTTGATATGTCGTAAAATAGACAAAAACAAACAAATGTGTTTGAGAGAGAAAAAGAGATCGAGAAAGAGAGAAAGAGAGAGAATAAGAAAGAGAGAAAGAGAGATAGAGAGAGATAGAGGAAAAGAGTGAGAAAGGAGAGAGAGAGAAGCTTGTTAAAACATCTTTAACATTCAATTTTCTTATTGAAATTATATTTTGAACATCTCCTAAATATTTAAAGAGATATCTTGTTATCACCAGGTATTGCCAGGTTTATCACGAGGCAGGTGTTTAGGTTTCAAGTGAGCATGATAAAATATCATAAGATAATGTAGTTTCTATGAAAAAACAAAACCCCGAATGAATCGCATATCGTTTTGTTGTTCTATGTTTTTCATAAGATTTACATAAGCCAATTGTATCATGTCTACGTTTGCATTTATTAGTAGATGATATCGTGCCACGTAAGATTTAGTGATGGACATTTTCTAAAAGAAATATAACATAATCTACATTTAGACTCAGTATTCATTGGTCCCCCGATTTATAAAATCGGGGGACTTATGTTTTGAGGCATGTCCGTCCGTCCGTCCGTCCGGATTTTTCTTAGCAACCATCCATTGAATTTCTCTGAAATTTTGCATGAAGTTGAAACTTTGGTCAGGTTAGAAAGTGACATTCTCCGATTTTTGAAAAAAAATCTGGTTAAGCCCCGAAATGGCAAAAATTGACATTTTTTGCCCCATAACTTTTCATCCATTAATTCAATTTCTCTGAAACTTGGCCAAACTGTGGAGGCAATTGTTCCTAATAGAAAATAAGTATCGCTGACCTTGGAAAAAATCTGGTTCGCGCCCTCAGGGGGGGTCAAAAGCCCCCAAAATGGCAAAAAATGACCCTTTTCTCCCATAACATTTGATCCATCAATTCAATTTTTCTGAAACTTGGGCAAAATGTAGAGGCAATTGTTCTGGATATAAAATGAGCATCCTTGACCTTAGAAATATTCTGGTTCGCGCCCCAGGGGGGTAAAAAATGCCCCAAATTGCCGAAATTTATTGCATTTTACACTCGCCACATCGAGTCACATACAAAGGGGGACCACGCACGCGCGGCTTGTTTTAGATGATGTTAGTCTAGTCATTTTATCTCAGTATCATTAGCAACCAAGTATTCAGCGATTTGTTGAGGGTTGACTATGATGCCTGCAGCAAACCTTGATTTCATGCATTCCAAGTATGCAGCTTTAAATACTATAAATTATCACGAAAAAAGGAAAATATTCCGAATTATATATAAACATAGATATAACATGAAGTAAACGATTTATTCGATTTGAATCTAGACGAACTGCATAAGAAGGTTTTCAGGGTCCAGAGTTACCGCCCTTGGACTCTATCAACAGATAGATCAGAGTTGCACTTCCTCAGTCGCTGACCCCTGCTGTTAAGTTGCAGGGCAGTGAGGACAAGAGTTAGCGGGCAGCAATGATATGAAAATATAAACACGTGCTTGGATGGACCGAAATGATTCAGTGCGCACTCAGCGACTTATCCATCTTCATCTTTACTCAAATGATGCGAATAAAAGTGTTAAGTTTTATACTTCATCCATGTATCTTTTTTTTCCATAACAAAATTATTACTGATCGTTTATCAAAACATAACATTGACCAAACTTCGGTCTCTCTGTAAAAGGGTTTGTCAGGATAACCTGACATGAGCATACCTCATCTTACAAGTAAACCCTAACCAAATATTAAAAAATAACATAATATTCGAAGCCCCAAATAAGATCCCCTCGACACTGCTATACACTGGCTTACACAAGAATGGTACATCTTCTCCAAGTAATGTTACATCAAATAACACCACTTAACTGGATACTCCACCAGACTAGATGAATTCTTGTCCTGGAATACGGTAAGACCAAGAGACCATAATAGAGATATACGATAACATAGGTGACTGGTCAATCGGGGCGAGGAAAATTAATGTCCTTAATTTCTTTACTAACTCAACGTTTGACAGATAAAGGAGAACTTTAATGGAATATTTGAATATCTATGCATCTCATATAGAGATCAAGTGTTAGTCTAGGAAAGGGCCCTTTGATTTCTGAGAACTTCGACTGAAGTAAAATGAAACAAACAGTTAAGACGAGTATTAACTGATAAAACGCAGTAACGAACAGACACGTCTGCCTGTGTCTTTTTTGTGTACGGGTATTTAAGAGGGTCAGATAGATGTACATCTGGTAAAATGGCGGGACAAGACCATAAATCAATCGAAAGTACTCGCGAAAAATGGAATATAAAACCTATCGATCCTGGATACGACAATTTGACAAAAATACTCGATGGACTATCAGGAAAATCGAAAAAAAAAAGACAAAAAATTATTAAACAAAAGCATTCCGTGTTGTTCAATAACATTTGTCTGAATATATATATATATATATATATATACATATATATATATATATATATATATATATATATATATATTATAATATATATATATATATATTATAATATATATATATATATATTATAATATATATATATATACATATATATATATATATATATATACATATATATATATATATATATATATATATATATATATATATATATATATATATATTATATACCACTAAGTCAAGACTGACTTGCGTATTGGGGTTCGAATCGTGCGACCGGCCGGGATTGTCTCCTCTCATACTGACAATTGCATTTGGAATGAAACGCATGTGTATATGGGTCTATTTGAAAAAATATTAATTTATGAATAATTGTTTAAAGCTCTCGCTAGAGGGAGCACTTGAAGTAGGTTGACGACAAGCAGTCATCAATAGCGTAATGCAATACTCTAGGCCCGCATATTGAGTTCTGTTTGACAGCTTGCTAACATGCCCGCTGAATTTGGTATTTAGACGTTAATTTAATCTCTCATTTCTACGGCAATGCGTGTTGGCCGCAACGGTTAACGCTCTGACTACTGAGTCAAAAATGACTTTCGTCGGGTTCAAATCGTGCGACCGGCAGGGGTTGTCTCCTCCCATACTGATGATTGCAGGTTTGGCATGAAACGCACACATATATCATGGAATGAAACACACACACACACACACACACACACACATATATATATATATATATATATATATATATATATATATATATATATATATATATATATATATATATATATATATATATATATATATATATACAGCGTAATGCAACATTCTAGGCCCAGCCTATTGACAGCTCTCAACAGCCTGCTTGTATGACCGCTGACTTCGCCATTTAAGACGTTAATTTACTCTCCCATTGGTAGGCTATGACTACTGAGTAAAATATGACTTTCATATTGAGGATTGAACTGTGTAACCGGCAGGGGTTGTTTCCTCTCATGATTGCAGGTTTGGCATGAAACCCATGTGTACATGGGTTTATTTGGAATAAATATTACTTATAAATAATAATTCAAAGCTCTCGCTAGATGGAGCACTTTAAGTAAGTTGACAACAGGCCGTCATTTACAGCGTAATACAACACGCTTAAACTTTGTGGAAAATAGGAGGAGCGGTGACTTACCAGAGTGTGGCTGCTGGCGACTGAGTATGTTCTTCCAACATCTAAGAAGAATGACGATTGTCGCAGAGAATTTATATTAGTAGTGGATGCCGTTCAGTTGTTATATAAACCTTCCTCACTACTGAAGAGCGTTACTCGTCAATTTGTCACAAAACTACAAAAGTTATTAGACCTAAGGAGAGGGTCGCAAAGGAAGTTTTTATTTTTTTTTCGCAACCTCACTCTTCAGCTAGCTTCACTCTTAGTTACCTATGATTTTTTTCGACAACTTCTAAAACGTTTTTACTGGTGAAGTATCTATGATCTTTTTTGGGGAATTACGCCGAAGAGCGGATACGGTGAACTTGTTTTCATTGAAATTTATTTCTGATAGTATATTATCTATCACACTGCTTTGAGTTATTTTGACAAATTCAGCTTTCTGTGTCATTTGTTTTGTAAGCATGCTATTTGTTGTGTTTTGTATATTGACGTAAGGCCAATAAAGTTGGGATAAAAACAAAACAAATATCTTTTGTAGTCGTCTTATAAAATAACTTTTTGCGTTTCATTTTGGATTTAGTAATTTTATTGAAGACGAAACGATAGAAAATTTTGAAGTAAACATTTCGAAAAAGAAGCATTTTTTTTTGTCGACCAGAGATTGGATTAAATTGACTTTTTATCTTAAATGTTAATTCTTGTCCTTAAATTAAATTCTGTCTTTCGACAGTACTGATACTTAATGAGAAATGTTCATTTAAATCGATCTTGTAATCTGCGACGGCGAAACCGGAAGTCTCTCTATCTTTCTTCTCCATTTCTGTTCTTACGCACAGACGCGCACATACACACACGCGCGCGTCTTAAGAATAATTTTCTATTTTATTTCATGGCGCCTGTCTTTTTGTTAAACTCGCAACTTAATGTACGCCTTTTTTCATCTTAACAGTTATATGTTACTTTAAATTTTAGTTTTAATTAATTGAAGGAAATAAAGTACTCATTCATGCATAGACCTTTTTTTCCAAATGAGTGTTTAAAGAAATGTGGAAATATGAATTGGATTTTTCAGTAGTAAAATAGTTATGCAAAGTTGATAGAATTTGTCCACTGCCAAACGAAATAAATCTACTCAATATAATGAATGAGGAAGGTGCCGTAAAACGAAGTTTTGATATAAATAAATCGAAATATGTGAAGAAGTACTTAACTAACGATTATATTTTGGTAGCCATTTGCAATGGTTGTATTTTTAGCAAACAGTGATGAACATAGATAATTATCAAATAATAAACGGTGAGTATTTAGAAAAGTCCGTTACCGAAAAGAAATATCCGGTCGGATATAGTATGTAATCGATAAAATCGATTGGAATTTAACATTTTCTTAATGAAGAAAACAAAGAGAAACTTTTCATAATTGATTGCCTATTACATAATGATATATTGGTTTTGTAGTGGGTAAGCTATCGCTGTCTGACTTCGAGAATCTGACTTAATATTATACATTAGATAAAGAATATATAGAGTTACTAGTTATTAATATATTCTAAATTGACTAAGCTGTTTTTACTAACATGTAAGTTCATTGTTCGAAATTGATACTGGAGACTTTAAACCGACGATTAGAAAGTAATTTCTAGCTTAAATTTAAGTTTAAAGTATGATGGTCTTTCTGTGCCCACAAATCAAAGAAAAATAACAGTAATTCTGTTTTGGCACCGTCCTGGCCCTTTTCCTATCTCGTTGGACCTCATTCTGACATTTACGATCTTTATACACCTCATTTCTCATGTTCGTTACAAGGTCGGACTGGCGCCGAGAAGAAGACAAGATAAGTTCCTCATCCTTGGTCACGTGACACAGCACAACGCAAGAAGCCATCACTAAAGATGGCGACTGGTCGATCGTCGCTTAAAGAAAGAAGAAAAAAAAAAGAGATAAAATCATTGTTAAAGAGAGTTCGTGCCATTTAATCCGTTTTGATGTACGGGCAAAGGGCCAGGATTTAAATGCTTAAAATCCCAGGGACATTGAAGCTTTCTATTTTTGCAAAAATAACAGGTTGTATCGAGAGAAACCTGTAGAAATTCCATGGTAGCGTTCGGAATTGGATACTAATTACATATTTATTATTAAATAATTATTTGCAGCCCCCTTTCGGTCGGACCCGTTTAATGGGAAATAGTACAAGTCGTCAAATCTTAAGCTATATATGCAAATTCCTTTCTGTTGAACACTGTTAGGACGGCTTACTATGGTTATCCGAATGCTTGACAGGAAAAGGATTTATTTCACATCACGTCGTGTAACGGTTAGAATTGGCCGTATTTGTTGGAGCGTTCGGAATTAGAATAAAAGGTGACTCATGTTCCGGGGTTCGAATCGTGCGACAGGTTTGAACAGTTATCTCTACAATGATCATTCTGCAAGTGGGAAACGTATACGTATGAAGATAATAATTAAATATTTATTTTAGATAATTATATATATATATATATATATATATATATATATGGTTACGAAACCTGGGTCCATAATACGTGGACCGGGTTCGAATCGTTTGACCGACGATGCGGTTCCGTGAACACGAAACATATATATGTCTATGTATATAAAAATATTTATTTATTAATAATAATTATTAAGCTCCAATTACGTTGAGCTCTTTCGAGCTCTTGGGAGATAGAATCCTATTTAGAATCACACTAGTTATGTCTACATTAATACAAGACATTCTTTTCGTGTTAAAAGCGTGATCGAATCGGTGGCCTAATGGTTACGAAAACAGATATAACTTTTATTACTGTATTAGCGGTGATTTCATTTTAATATGTACTGAATATTTCCCTTTGCGTTACGGACATAATTATACGTATAGATTTTTTAAACAGGTGCACCCCACGTATTCTTATATTAAAGACGATTTCGCTTTCATATATACTGATACACCCTTCCTGTTTTACACATTTATATATGAATACAATATTTTTTATTGTATAGGGTGGGCCAAAATAAGGGTCCTATCTTTAAATTTGAATAACTTGAATTTGAATAACTTCCACAAAATAAAAGTTAAACTCACCAAACTTTATGTGTGTGTAGACTGACCCTTCCGAGATTTTTTGAAATAAACAAAACAAATTTTAGCCGAAAAACACTTCTTAAAACTTACAAAAACTAAAGTATTGTTTTTTACACTGTTTTGAGTTTTTTAAGCAAAAATAATGTTTTCTAAATGAGGGTACGTTCCTTAGGGCTAATAGGCTCATGCTTGCTTCGGAAGGGGTTCTTTACTTATTCTAAAAAAAAAAAAAAAAATCAATAAATAAAAAAGTTATGAATTTTTAAAAATAGGACCCTTATTTTTGCCCACCCTGTATTTACACCATTGTGTTTTTTAGTATATAATTTTATTGTTGTATTCGAGTATTTTATTGTTGTATTGACAACCGTGTCATTTTCATTCTTCGCCACTACTGACTTCTCGCAGCCTGGACTTTCCTCCAGCGCTAACAGTAGTCACGCCCACTACTTTTCCTTATCAAACCATCATGTCAACCCAACATTTCGATGTACTTGCATGATATTTTTCTTTAAATTATCCTCCTGATGTTTTTTTCATATATTCATCAACGTTTCGTCTTTATTTGTAAGACTTCCCCAGGATGATAATTGTTCATGGTACTGACTTCACTAAGCACGGACCTCGGTCCTGCGCATCCAGTAGTGGCTATTACTTTTTCTCATCAACCCATCATGTCAACCCAATATTCTCACGTACTTGCATGACATTTTTCTTAATATTATCATCCTGAAGAAGTCTTACAATAAAGACGAAACGTTGATGAATATATAGAAAAAAAATCTCTTGTTTTTTTTTCCTTTTTCATTTCCCATTAAGTGTTAGTATATTAGGGATATGTTAATGCCAATATTGGACTATCGGCGCGATAGAGAACATGTTTATCCTCCACTTCACGTTTATCCCCCAATAGCCTTATCCAAATATTGTCACACCTTCATGAAACAAACAAGCCGTATGCGCTGATCTATTTGTATTTTCTGAAATCTGCAATAAAATCATTCGCTGAAACAACTATTTATAGCAACACGTCGAAGAGCATAAATAATCAAAATCTTTCTGATTCTCTCTTCCAACATGGAGCACGTCGTACACCGAGTGAAAAGGTGGCTGGTTACCTTCAATAGTTTAACACCAAACCTCTCTCCTTTCTCCGCCAACGCTCTGATCCTAACTTTTCCCAAATTTAAATGAATCGTTCTCTCCTCGAGAAAGCTCTCTGCTTTGATAAACTTCTAGGACTCACCTTCAACCCAGATCTGAAATTGATGACTTACAAAAAAATCTGTTGCTAAGGTCTCTAGAAAAATGCTTGGATCATTCTACCGCTCTAGAAAGTATCTCACTCCCTGCGCTATCTTCTACCTGTATAAAGGTCAAACACGTCCTGAGATGGAGTATTACTGCCGCATGTTGGGAGGTGCCGTTCAGATCACCATTTCCGGTTTTGACAGGATACAAAATCGACTTCGAAATCTAGTGAGAGTGTCCTCTTTTCCTTTCCCTACAACCTCTTTCTCACAGAAGAGACATTGCTAGTCTTTCTCTACCCTATCGTTATTTTCATGGTAGGTGCTCGACTGAGCTCCAATCTATGGTTTCCCCTTTAAAACATGCAAAAAAATCGTCTAGCTAAAACTATTGTAAATTATTTTTCTTTTCTTCCTCTCTGTGCCTAAAACTAAACATAACTTCCAAAAAATCCAAGAAGCAAAATCACCCCCCTTTACTGTAGAGGTTTCCAGATGCGGGAAAACGTTCTACTCTAATAGCTTCTTTCCTCAGACCGTTTGCCTTTGGAATTCCCTCCCTGCACCATGTTTCCTCGACTGCACTAACATGCAGACATTTAAATGTAACGTAAACAAGCATCTCGCTGCATAATTGCCCACTCGGGATGTCCTTATAAATATGGCCCCAATTGTCAATAGTCCATAACCTCTCAGTAGAAGTGTGTCTTGTTTGGAGTGAATTGGACTAACACAATTTATTAAATCATGCAATATTTCTGAGGCGTTTTATCGATAGAACGTTATTTTTCACCCTGTGTTAAATTTCATTTCCCATATTTTCTAATCTGCTGTTTAAAAAAAAATGTAATCCGGATAAAACGCTGACGTCGGGGAACAGCATTTCTTTTTACACATTTGACACCAAAATCAAACGCTATTAGTTTTATGGCTCGTCGTAATATTCCGAACGATGTAACTTTCGGGAATTCTTTCCTCGGATTAAAAATCATTTCCCGTTGGTTAATGGTCCGATTCTAACAATAATCTTTCGCCCAATAAAAACAGATCCGCCCTTCTACGATAGATCGTGACCCTCTTATGTATGTTATAGAAAGATGCATTTTATTTACCTCCACAGGAGGTTAGGCACAAGGCCAGTTTTATCTTACTACCATAAGGTAAGATGTGACCCAAGGTCGGGTCGGGAAAGTGGGACTTGAAAAGCCAGCGTCCGAGAAAGTGAGCACTCTGGCCATTAAAAATTGCCTGGGCAGCCCCGTCGGCATTCCCCGGTAGGGGCGCCTCAGGCAGTAAGCAATAAACTTACGCCTCCCCAAAGAGGGGAGGCAAAGCCTGGGAGGGTGGACCTCCTAGAACTGCACAGGACAGACCCATAGACCGGCGTAAATCAAGTCCCGAAAGCCAAGACGATATCAGTTTATGGGGTGTAGTATCCATAAAGATACATAACCGCGTATCTTCCAAGAATAAGGTTGCCGATTCGGAGGACTTACTAGAATCAGTTGTTAATGTAACACCTTTGTGTCGCGGTGCTCACGAGACAAAAAGAAGGTTAAAAGCGAATACATCGATGCCTGTAAACTCCATGAACCAGACTCTGCCGGCCGTTTTTGAATAGGCTTAATCAAAAACAAATGACTTAACACTCTTACGTCAGCAGGAGATATTGATCTTTGAATACAGAGTAAGTCTTGTTCTATGTATGTGTTTATTCATAAAGTCATCATCTATTATAAAATTATAGTAAAATAAAAACTGTATTTCTGATAATAACAAAACTCAGATACGATAGAACAATGTATATTAAAAATGTATGTCATTCAACTGAATGCTCCCCACTTGCCACACATTTCTGTAAACGGCCCAAATAAGATTGCATCACATTTAAAAAAAAATTCTGGAGTTATTCTCAAACTTTATTCTTCAATAAATGACTTTAATTTATAAGAAACAAGCCGCGCGTGCGTTGTCCCCCTCTGTATGTGACTCGATGTGGCGAGTGTAAAATGCAATAAATTTGGGCAATTTGGAGCATTTTTGACCCCCCCCCTTTGACCCCTGGGGGCGCGAACAAGAATTTTTCTGAGGGCAAGGATGCTCATTTTATATCCAGAACAATTGCCTCTACATTTTGGCCAAGTTTCAGAAAAATTGAATGGATGGATCAAACGTTATGGGAGAAAAGAGTCATTTTTTTACCATTTTGACCCCCTGGGAGCGCGAACCAGATTTTTTCCAAGGTCAGCGATACTTATTTTCTATTAGGAACAATTGCCTTCACATTTTTGCCAAGTTTCAGAGAAATTGAATTAATGGATGAAAAGTTATGGGGCAAAAAATGTCAATTTTTTCCATTTCGGTTTTTTTTGACCCCCTGGGGGGGCTAACCAGATTTTTTTTTCAAAAATCGGAGAATGTCACTTTCTAACCTGACAAAAGTTACAACTTCATGCAAAATTTCAGAGAAATTCAATGGATGGTTGCGGAGAAAAATCCGGCCGGACGGACGGACGGACGGACGGACGGACGGACATGCCTCAAAACATAAGTCGGGGGACCAAAAAATTGGAGGCGTATCTTTTCTACAAGAATAACTATTCTAACACGCTCTTGTGTTGTATAAATCAAAATGGCGGTAAAGCTAAAACAAGATGGCGCAACACAAGATGGCGTAAAATAAGATGACGTAATAAAAATTATGCAGTAAAACAAATTTATATTTTCATTTCATTTTAGTGTCTAAGTTTTATTATTATTATTATTATTATTATTATTATTATTATTATTATTATTATTATTATTATTATCATCATCATCATCATCATCATCATCATCATCATCATCATCATCATCATCATCATCATCATCATCATCATCATCAGAAATACAGTTTTTATATTATTAAAATTTTTAAATAGATGGTGGATTTTTGAAGGGCTTGTATATTTTTTTGTTTTAATTTAGAATACTTGAGTTGCTGTCTATTCGCTTCCGGATGAAATGACCTTTCATTCTCTAGCTGATGGCATATTCCGCTGACCAAACATCGGACTTCAGACTTCACAACGTGGGAAAAGATTAGACTGATCAACGAAGATATTTTAACACCACCAATCTTCATGTGTGGAGAGAAGTTTCTCGACGCAGCATCTACGACGTTCAGAGAATCAACAACAGCCCAATTCGGTGACGCCACATCGACACTGCAGAGGTGACGTACATTTGTAAAAGTAACACAATCTTTTTTGCAAGATCATTTTTTTAGTAATCAAATATTGTATATTAGTCCAATTAAGTTCATTGTTATTTTTGCACAACTTGATAGTCGCTTCAATTCTTTTTACGAACATTTTTGTAATTATTTCATTTCTATTTATTTAAAGTTAGGTATGTGTATATATTTATATATTTATATGTATAGCATTCACTCATAAACTAATTAACCGATCATTATGAAATTTGGAACTAGGCGTAAGGGGTCGTAATGCGGCTATATTTAGTTTAATTTAGTTTTATGCAAAGGGAGTAAAAAGAAGGTGGAAACC
>OY744543.1:34649844-34657344 GCA_963556195.1 Sepiola atlantica
CTGAAGTCTGAGTGACAACAAGTCTCCTCAGACTTCCAGTATGCTCCACCTCTTTTCGTTCATCACCGCTGATGACCTTGCGGTAATCGCAACAGCCACTTACCAACGATTTCCCGCTGATAAGGGCCATTGGTCCCCTCTGGGGCTCGAGTGGCAACAAGCCTCCCCAAGGTCCCAGAGCTGTCCGCGCTCTTCCAGTGGAGGTCTGGTTTGCGCTGTCCCTCCTCGACCCTCTGTCCATAATTTTCGTGGCGTTAGCCTATGCTTGCGCCTCTCTCGTGCGGTTGTATTATTATTATTATTATTATTATTATTATTATTATTATTATTATTATTATTATTATTATTATTATTATTATTATTATTATTATTATTATTATTATTATTATTATTATTATTATTATTATTATTATTATTATTATTATTATTATTATTATTATTATTATTATTATTATTATTATTATTATTATTATTATTATTATTATTATTATTATTATTATTATTATTATTATTATTATTATTATTATTATTATTATTATTATTATTATTATTATTATTATTATTATTATTATTATTATTATTATTATTATTATTATTATTATTATTATTATTATTATTATTATTATTATTATTATTATTATTATTATTATTATTATTATTATTATTATTATTATTATTATTATTATTATTATTATTATTATTATTATTATTATTATTATTATTATTATTATTATTATTATTATTATTATTATTATTATTATTATTATTATTATTATTATTATTATTATTATTATTATTATTATTATTATTATTATTATTATTATTATTATTATTATTATTATTATTATTATTATTATTATTATTATTATTATTATTATTATTATTATTATTATTATTATTATTATTATTATTATTATTATTATTATTATTATTATTATTATTATTATTATTATTATTATTATTATTATTATTATTATTATTATTATTATTATTATTATTATTATTATTATTATTATTATTATTATTATTATTATTATTATTATTATTATTATTATTATTATTATTATTATTATTATTATTATTATTATTATTATTATTATTATTATTATTATTATTATTATTATTATTATTATTATTATTATTATTATTATTATTATTATTATTATTATTATTATTATTATTATTATTATTATTATTATTATTATTAGTAGTAGTAGTAGTAGTAGTAGTAGTAGTAGTATTATTATAAAAACGAAATTACAAAAAACAACATGGATGCTTTCATTTATTAAAAACGACTATAAGGTATTTGAATTAGGGACGATTACTAGAGGATCTACATTAACAAATTAGAGAGAGAGGGGTGTTGAGGGGGTATTTTTGTCGTTAGCAAATATCTATGCTGTTTTTGTAACTTGGTTGATTTACTTAGAAAATACATAACGCGTTTAAACAAATGCATCTTTTGGGCACATCAAAGCACATATTATCAAAAATGCTTCGTTTTTATTTAGTGTGTCTTCCATTGTAAGTACGTATACATTCCAGTAATCCGTTAGATTGGTGGTGAATGCAACTTGTACAATTTACATTAAGAACACGTCGCTTGAATAACTACTTATATAGCTTTATCACAGACTCTCGGAGAGGTTTACACTGACTGCTACCGGATACTCCCAGACCACGCCATGTCAGGTCAGTTAGTATATATGTATATCCTATCTTTCTAATGAGGACGTCTATCGGCGAAAAATTCCAGATTAAAAGAAGAAAAATGTTTGAATTGTATAGTTCTAACAGTTTTATTTTTAATATTTCAAATTTCAAACATTGCTTAAAAAAACGGCAATTAATTTCTTTATTAGTGCAGCCACGCGGAACCGGTTCTTTATTAAAGACTGTCTTAAAAACATCTCGCGAATCCTATTGTTTAATATTTTTAGAGTCTTTTTTCTGATTGTTTTAACAAGACTCCTATTTTCTCAAATGAGGTAGTCTATCGCTGAAAAATTTAAGATCACATTTTTCTTGCATTGTATGGCTTCTAACAGTTTTATTTTTAATATTTTATATATATATATATATATATATATATATATATATATATATATATATATATATATATATATGTATATATATATATATATATATATATATATATACACACACCTATATATATATATATATATATATATATATATAAAAGAAGTAGAAAAGCTATATATATATATATATATATATATATATATATATATATATATATACACACACACCTATATATATATACATATATATATATATATATATAAAAGAAGTAGACAAGCTATATATATATATATATATATATATATATATATTTCTATACAGACACACAATACACACACACACACATATATATATATATATAATTATTTATAAATATTATTATAGAAAGCTCCTTTAAGTCGATCACTGCGAGGAGATATTTAAAATAGACATTCACTTAGCTACAAAGCAAGGTCTTGGCCTTTTGGCTAAGATCAAAGTGTAGTATCTGTTCCGATGAATACTGCACCCCATAAACTGGTATCGTCTTGGCCTTCGGGGCTTGATTTACGCCGGTCTATGGGTCTGTCCTGTGCAGTTCTAGGAGGTCCACCCTCCCAGGCTTCGCCTCCCCTCAAAGAGGGGAGGGAAGTAAGTTTATTGCTTACTGCCTGAGGCGCCCCTACCGGGGAATACCCAGGTAATTTTTGAATCCCACTTTCTCGACCCGACCTTGGGTCACATCTTACTTGTGGGCGTAAGATAAAAACTGGCCTTGTGCCTAACTCCTGGAGAGGAGTAAATCAATACAAAGCAAGGCTCCAGGTTTGTTCGTTTAGTTCTCTAGTCTGTCTTGATATTTACGCTGTAATGGGCTAAATGAAACTTAATTTCTCTGTATCACGTGGCAATTTGATATGGCCGTGAAAATAGAGTGAAAGCGTGCAGATCCAAAGGTGGCTCTGTGAACCGGTTCGCGCCTTATGACCGTGTGAAATTACCACTTCTCTACTCTGAAGAGAGCAATAAGCTCGAAACAACGTCGTCTGCAAGTATAAATAAACTTTAATATATATATATATATATATATATATATAATTATTAAAGACAATATATGTATTAGCATATACCATCAATTCCTTTTACTTAGTAGTCTCCTTAGAAGATTCAGCTCAATGATTGTCAATTATTGATAACAGAGCAAAATATAAGTCAGTTTATATTATATTCCAATAACCATGGTTTTATTTTATTATTTTTATTTTTTCACATTTCCCAAAAATATAAAATTTCTGTGATAAATATTTTTAAAGGTCCATTTCATTTGTCTCGTGCCAAACAACATTTTTATGTCAATATCATCTCTGCAACACTACAAAATCATCAGAAAAAATTCACAAAGAGTAAAAAATTCTTGGATTAAAGTGCCTTGAAAACACCTACACTATTCAGTAGTTTCTTTTTAGGGTGAAAACAAACAAAAAACAAACAAAAAGAGAGAGCAAAAACTCACACGTGGGAAATCCCACGATTACGCCATTTTGAATACAAAATGGCGTAATAGTGGTTGTTAATAGTACCAAAACAAACAAAACTGTACTAAAATAGTCCCAATAGCAATATTAATCGCCTTTCAATTCAAACACTGAATCCTGACTTTAGGCCACACCAACCGTGTCTATTTTCAACTCCATCATATTACATTTCTTAGGATTGTTTATAGCAAAAATAAAAAATAGAAATTGGGACAAATTCTCATTTAATCATCATTATATATATATATATATATATATATATATATATATATATATATATATATATATATATAAGAGACAGAAAGATATACAGAGAGCTAGAGAGAGAATTAATATAAACATAAGAGTATTTTAGTGCATTATATATACAAATGTATTTAATAAAAATTTATATTAAAATTAACCTTACCACAAATGAAATATAGTGAAGAACCCTTACTCTAACCCTAACGCCAACCCTAACCCTAACCCGTACTCAAATCCTAACCCTAACTCTACCCTAGCCCTAACCCTAACTCCAACCCTAACCATAACCCTAACTCTTACCCTACCTTTAACCCTAACCCTAAATCTAACCCTAACCCTAACACTGATGCAAACCCTAACCCTTACCCAAACACTCACCAGAACCCGAACCGTAACACTAAACCTTACCCTTACCCTTACCCTTACCCTTACCCTTACCCAAACACTAACCCTAACCCTAAACCTAAGTCTAACCATAACCCTAACCCTAACCCTAACCCTTACCCTTACCCTAACTCTAACACTAACCCTGACCCTAACCCTAACTCTAACCCTTACCCTAACCCTAACCCTATCCATAACCCTAACCCTAACCCTAACCCTAACCCTAACTCTAACCGTAACCCTTAATCTAACCCTAAGCTAACCCTAACCGAAACTCAAAACCTAACCCTACCCCTAAACCTAACCATAACTCTAACTCTACCTCTAACCCTTACCCTAACTCTTCCCTTAAGTCTAACCCTAACCCTTACTCTAACTCTAACCCTAACACAAACCCTAACCCACACCTTATCTAACTCTAACCCCAACCCTAACCCTAACCCTAACCCTAACCCTAACCCTAACTCTAACACTAACCCTAACCCGAACCATTACCCTAAACTTAACCCTAACCCTCCCAATAACCCTAACCCTAACCTTAAACCTACTCCTAACCATAAGCCTAAATTTAACCCTAATACTTACCCTAACGCTTACCCTAAAACATAACATAACCCTAACCTTAACCTTAAATTTAAACCTTACACTAACCCTAACCCTAACTCTAAACCTAACCATAACCCGAACCCTAACTTTAACTATAAACCTAACGCAAACCCTAAGCCTAATCCTTACCTAAACCCAAACCCTAACCCTAACTCTGACCCTAACCCTCACTCTAACACTAACCCTAACCCTTACTCTAACCCTTACCCTAACACTAACCCTAAACCTAACCCGAACTCTAACCCTTACCCTAACACTAACCCTAACCCTAACTCTAACCCTAACCCTAACCCTAACCCTAACCCTAACCCTAACCCGAACTCTAACCCTTACTCTAACGCTAACATTAACCCTAACCCTCACTCTAACCCTTACCCTAAACCTAACATTAACTCTAACCCTAACCTGAACACTAACTCTAACTGTAACTTAAACTCTAACCCTAACAATTACCCTTACTCTTACCCTAACCCTAACCCTAACCATAACCCTAACCCTAACCGTAAACTTAACTCTTACCCTAACCCTAACCCTAACCTAACCCTAACTCAAACCCTAACCGTAATCCTTACCCTAACTCTAACCCTTACAAAACCCTAACCCTAACTCAAAAGCTTACCCTAATCCTTACCTGACACTAAACCTAACTCTAACTTCAACACTAACTCTAACCAAAACCCTTACTCTTACCGTATTCCTAAACCTTACCCTTACCCTAACTCTTAACTAAACCCTAACCCTAACCCAACCCCTAACCCTGCCCCTTAGTAAACTCTAACCCTAACCGTACCTCTTACCCTAACCATAACTCTTACTCTAACCCTAATACTTACCCTTAACCCTAACACAAACCCTTACCTTTACTCCTAACCCTAACCCTAACTCTAACCCTAACCCAAACCCTAATCCTTACCTAACCTTACCCGACCCTTAACCCTAACCTTAACCCTAACAGTAACCCTAATCCTTACTCTAACCATAACCTTAACAGTAAACCTAACTCTAACCCAAACCCTAACCCAGACCCTTACTCTAAACCGAAACCTAACCCGAACCCAACCTTACCCATAACCCTAAGTCTTACCCTAACCTTAAACCTTACCCTAATCCTAACCTTGACCGTAACCCTAACTTTAACACTTACCATAACCCTAACTCTTACCATAACCCTAACTCTTACCCTAACTCTTAACCTACTTTAACACTAACCCTAACTCTAACCCTTACCCTAACCCTAACATTAACCATAACCCTTACTCTAACCCTAAGCATAACACTTAACCTAACCTATACCCTAACCCTAACCCTAACTCTAACCCTAAACCATACCTAAGTTTAACCGCAACCCTTACCCTTACTCTAACCCTAACCCTAACGTTAACCTTAACTCTAACCCATATCCTAACCCTAACCCTTACCCTTACCCTAATGCTAACCTTAACCCTAACACTAACCCTAACCATACCCTAACCGTAACCCTAATCCTAACCGTAGCCTAACCCTAACTCTAACCCTAACCCTAACGCTAACCCTAACCTTAACCCTACCCCTTACACTAGCCCTAACTCTAAGCCTAACCCTGACCCTAACTCTAACTTCAACGTTAACTCTAACCCTAACTCCAACCCTCACATTTACCCTAAACTAGTTACAGTTACCCTAAAATAGCTCTTACTTCTTGGATCTCAAAAAATTCTTATTGGAGAATTTGCTGTTTATCAATTATGTTGATGATTATAAACATGCTATAACCTTATCTGAAAAGAAATACCATCTGGAAACGTTCATTTTCAAAGCCTTTTTGATTGGTCTAAATGTAATATATTTCATGCGTAACAAATCTAATATTAAGTTCGCGATTAATCACTCACACAACAAAATACCCCAGAGACATGGTGATCAGTAATTAGTATGTTATTTGGTGTCTGTGGTGTATAAGTCAGACAGACAGAGACGCATACGACTTTTGCATTTGATTTAGAGAGATAACAGTGCATCCGGTACACGAATTATTTCGCCATTGTTACACAAGCATGAACACGCAGAACCACACCTTGTCCGTGAAGAATAAACAAAAAACGAAACAGGACAAGATGGCCGACATTTTAAAATTTTAAGTTCGTTTGATTTATTTTTGTCATTTAAAAATCAATCATCGTTACTGGCCACGGAAAGAATGGAAGAGGGTGATTGAAGCATGGAGGCAGTGTTTGGGACTGTATAGGTCGAGAGGATGAAATAAAAGACACATCAATTTGAAGCAATCACCTGACTCACAAAATATCTCTCAAAATCATCATGGTGACTAAAAGACTTTGTTATTATTGCTTATTTTCTTGTTCCTTATCTTCCTCTTTATCTCCGTCTGTTCCTTTTCTTCTTCACTTTGGTCTGTCTCTTTTTCTTCGTTTTCTTTACTTTCCTCTCCTTTCCCCTCATCTTCTTCATCTTCTTATTCACCTGCTTCTTTTTACCTCTTTTTATTATTACTAATTGTTATGACCCGGTTTAGGGGCCGGAATGAGAACACGGACACAGGGTTTTGGTAAAACAAATATATTGGAAAAAAGTATATACAACAGAGGAACAAGAGAAGTAGTACATCAGTACCGACTGCCAGTGTAGACTGGGGTTGAACTCAACACGCTGAGAAGCCTATGCTTCCCGCACCTATTTAGAATGGACGAGTCCAAAATGTTCGTTA